>VYZT01063871.1:50391-217040 GCA_013400735.1 Pomatostomus ruficeps
CCGCCGCCTCGGGGCGGGCGGTCACACGGCCCCGGGCCGGCGCTGCGCGCAGCGGGGAGACGCGGCGGTGAAAGCACCGAGATCGCGACAGGCGATTAAGATCGGGGGAGAGGCTGATAACGCGATCCTGCAAACAAGGGAGCGGGGCGTGAGCGCTTCCCCACCTCAGGAACTACGGGAAAGCGTTCCAAAGCAAGCGGCGATAACGCTTCCAGCTGATAAGGGGATGGGGGGAGCGCGGAGCCGCCAGCCTGTCCCGCGGCAGGAGGAGTGAAGCGATACATCCATTCTGTGTAAATGCATGCAAATATCAGCCATTCCCACCGGGAATGCCCGGTATTCCCGCACGCGGCGGCCCGCGACATTCCCGGCTCGGGACGGAAGGACCCGGGACCCGAGGGATGGGAGGAAGGATGCTCCCGAGCCTTCTGCTCGGCCCCGCGCTTCACCCGAGATGCTCAGAGCCGCAGGGCGAGCTGGACGCCAGCAATGAGCAGAAGGTTAATCAATCGAAATAATAATAGAAAGAAAGAAAAAAGTCGTTTTCCACCATCCCACAAGCGGGCTGACCCCGTTTATCCAGCAGCTGGACAACGGCCAGAACCTATGGACAGCGGCCTCTCTGCCATCTGCTCTTCGGGCACATCCAAGGTGCTCTGAAAGGCGCTTTAATTACAGCCAAGTGCCCTCCGAGGGACAGGGCATCCCTGCCAAAGCTGGGAGGGAACGGTTTAACGGAGCTGGAAACCGTGCAAAGCCAATTTTTTTTTAATTACAAGCCGATTAAACTTTTGAACTGACTCCCAATCTATAATTATTTAAGTGTACCTTTATCAGGCGCCGATAACCAAGCAGCTAATGAACTTTACAACCCATTAGGCAAGATGAAATGCTGTTAACTGTTAGACGAGCTGCGACCAAGCAGATGAGCTTGTCGGGAACTGCGTTAACACAGAAACACTCAAAGTCTTTTCTCCTAGGAAAAAGCTCAACAACGAGTCACTTGAGCAAGTAGTAGCAGCCTCCCAAGCGCCAGAATTCAAATTGCTCCAGGGAACATCAAAAAAACTTATCAAACTGCGTGCAAAACTTACTAAACTGCTTGGTTAGTACCTGAAGGTGGGAAACCACGTGTATTCCGAAGTTCCCAATTAAAGTTCCAGCGCGAACTCTTTCCATCTGCAGTTTTTCAATAACTTCTACGCTCTGCAAGAAAAGAGAGTTCAGGAGAATTACCTCATTTCAGAAGTGACTCAAGTAGCAAACTGGAACAATTCACAGAAAACTGCCTTCAGATTAAAATCGTCAGTGCCAACATGTCTAAAAGTTTGAAAATGCTTACAGATTTAAATATTTTAATGTATGTATATACACATACATATATATCTCCCCCCCATATATATATGGATAGATATCATGGCAAAATATTTCCAAGTTATTAATTAATTATCCATTGCTTATTGGCTACTTTTAATGGGCTTTGGAGTTTTATAAGCTTGAAGTGTTTCGGTTTGAGTTGGAGTTTGCCCCTTTTTAAATAAAGATAAGTCTTTAAGGAAAGATGAATAGTTTTTGGTATGAAACAAACAAACCCCAACAAACACACAAAAAATCCCCCAAACCAAACAAACCCCCCCACACACACGTTAAAAACCCAAAAAACAATAAAAACCACCCAAAACAAGTTCAGAAAATATCCCATAAGCTCCTATTTGGAAGCAGGAGCAAAATATTCAAAGACCAGTGAATTTTTGTGGGTTTCTTCCTCCCCAGCACAGAAGGGCTCTCTGCTTTCCTCTCTCATTGCTGTGCTCAGGTAACTGCTCGGAGCCACCAGAGCCTTATCTCCGCAGGCAGGAAAGGATTACGGGCAGTGGGAAAGCTCCACGTTCCGTCATCCCCTCTCCAGGGATGGTTGTGTCTCTTTTTATCTTGATATCCTTCAACAGTGGTCGTTCTAGGGAGCAAAGGTGTACAATTGTGGGTTTTTTTAACAAGTCAGCCAGCGCTGTCAGCTTCAAGCTCTTTTTGGTAAGAATGTAAATCTTCTATTGAGTAATAAAAATAGAATATTGTATAACATTAACGTTATTGCTTTGACCTAGGTACACAAAAACCTGAAAATCAACACCTCGCTTTCCGGAATGACTGAGCTAAGTCTGTGGGGAGGTTAATAAATCAGCTTACTGAAAACCAGGTTTGTTGATTGTCTGCTTGATCTGTGCACAAGTGCCTGAAACCTGAGGGGCACTGCACATTCAGTAATTATTATTTGTCCCCCACCTGTCTGACACAGAGCCGCTCTGCGAGCCAGCAGACATGAACCGCCAGAAAGGCCAAAAACGTGGTCTGAAAACCACACTCCAGAGACTCAGAGGTAAAATACCTCATCTCCTGCTTTTCAAAAGCGACTGGGTGATAGCAGGCTCCACCTAGAGATCACAGGCTGGAAATTCTCCTGGAGGTGTGGGAGCTTGGACACTGTCAGGGATCCGGGGGTGCTGTGCCAGCCGGGGGTGCTGTGCCATCCCGCCCTCGGAGCACCTGGGCACACACGGAAAGGGGGGAAAGCAAGTAGAGGATGAAAAGAGAGCAGATTTGGCAGCAGAGAAAGGGGTAAAGTCTGGATCTAGAAAGGTCCCGGCCAGAAAAAAGGATGAAGGAGGTTTGGGAAGGCTGGAATGCTGATAGTCTGAGCGAAGTCCAATATCTTAGACTTTGCAGAAAGCTTTTCTAGCTTTATTCTGTTTGCTTCATTATTATAATTTTGCTTCATTCCTTAATGGCTTCCTCTCAGACCTTCTGGGGGAAAAAAAATGTTATATCCTTACTCCCACCTCCCAAAACCCCAGGACTTCTCTACTTTAACACAACAAGAGAAGCCTTACAAAAACTTAAAGAAAAGACAAACCCTTTTAAAATCGTGCTGGATTCATTGCTACACACAGAACAAAATGCCGTTGCTTTGGAAGAGAATGGCTGCAAACCAGGGAATTTCAAACTCCACGTTCCTTTCCAGATACCATCTAGCCCTGGCGCTTGACCAGCATGAACTGCTGGCACCATTTACAAACCAAATGAACCATCAGGGCGTCTTTTGTAAAGCCCGACACGAACCCAAGCGCCCTGCCCCGAGGAACAATTGCTAATGGCACCGAGGGTGTCTTTGTGGTCGGGTGGCATTTCCTTCCTGCCGGAGGGCGAACCTGCAGGCAGGAGCGCACGGCTGCCAGCGCGGGCTGCGAGACGAGCGCGGAAACTCTGTCATTGACAGAAAACAAACGCGCAGCCCTGCGAGCTCTCCGCTGCCACCCCGCTGCCGAGAGCGGCCGGGACTCAGGGACCGTCACTCGGTGATGCCCGGGGACCAGCGGGGGAACGCGGTGGGACCGAGTGGTTCGAATTCTTGCGGGATGCGCTCACTGCGCACAGCGATACGCAAAGTTCCGCTCGTTTGAAATGCAAATCCCTAATTACAGCGTCAAAAGCGACACTTCGCAGTGTCCCAGTGCCACTACACCCTCGGCAGAGCCTTCACAAAGGAGCACCAGCTTCTCTCCTCAGAGGCTGCACCGAAAAGCTGCAGCGAAAAATCCAGGCAGACACAACTCTCCCAGGGCACGATTCGATTTAACTCTTCCAGAATATCCCTGGAAGACCTCCAAAGTCTCACTCACTCAGCAGCTCACTGGCTTGGAGCATCAAATAAAACAGCCTATAAACTACAAAGCACAGATGAATATTAAGACATTAAATGAAACTGCTAAAAGGTAAAACTACACCCAGCACAGAGCGCTTCACTTTTTTAATTTCAGCTTTTAGACTGAAATTTCCTATCCAAATTTCCCCTTCTTCCATTTCTTCCCTCCCTCTCTCCCTTCCACCTCTATTTAATATGGAACTGTTAAATCGACAGTAGAATATATATTAATATTATACAATATTCTATTTCTGTTCCACACCTTCAGAGTGCACGTATTAGGTACACCCAATAATTTCTCCATCCAGTAAAATACTATAAAACCTAGAAGAAGTTAGCCTTAATAACAGCAAAAATAAAAAATAAAATAAAAAAAAAAAAAAAAAAAACAAAACAAAAAACACCAAAAAACCCCCAAAAACTCAAACCAACCTATCAAAACAAACGAACAAAAAACCCAAAACACAAACAAACTAAAAAAACCCCTACAACCAAAAAAAAAAAAAAAACCAACCAAACAAAACAAAATACCAACCTGGAACAGTCCAGTGAAAACTGGAGTCTCCATTCCAGTTTTTATGTATGAAGTACACTTCAATAGCAAACACTAGACTTGACTGATTTTTAAAGCTGAGTGTGACCCCTAGGTGGTGCTGAAATCCTGGTATTCCACGAGGCCAAGGAATATTCCACTTTATTAAACCGCATCCTGGAGCATCACCCCTCAGCAGCCTCCTCCAGCAATGTGCACTGCAGAGTCAGCAGTTCTGTTATCTGGAAATATTTCTTTTTAACACAGTGGGTTTATATCTATACCTACACAGAATAATTTTATTTCCTCTTCAGTGAAGGGGCAGAGGGATGGCAGTGAAATCTGGATAATTGTGTATTTTAGGAAAGTATTTCTGAGAGGGAACCTTTCTGATGCATCAGTATAAAACCAGAAAAATTCATGTTGCATTTTCTTCCCATGGGATTTCTTTTTATCAATATCTCTAGCATAACATATAAAACTTTCACAGAAGATACTGAGAACAGCATAAGAAAATCAACTCATTCTGTTCAACTTCACTCTTGGGGTACACAACCTGATCAGATTTGAAGAATTAGGGATGTTATGGCTGGATAAAGGGGAATCTGATCTCTTACGTGCTGAAAAGGAATATATTGGTCTGCTCAGATATTGAACACGGTGCAAAGAAACTCAACCAGATGTCATTTTAAGTTACCCAAACTGATTTATTGACAATTTAAATGTGACATATTTACAGCACTGTTTCTAAAATAATTTAACAATTTTCATAGATTTATAAAAGTACTGATAAATAGGAGACCCTGACAGTGACCAACCACAAATATTTCCCTATGCTACTGAACTACCACAGTAGTTCTTTTCTTTTTTCGTTTTTCTCTTTTTCCCTCTTTTTGTAAGTCCCGTAATGGAGCTGCTTTACCTCCACCCAAAGTGTAAAACTGCCAATACCAAAATAGAATAAAATGACCATGCAGTGTGAAAGCTGTACCAGAGCAAGTGAATTCAGATGTTAGACTACAGTAAAAATATTACAATGCAAAGTGTCTTCCACACAGACTGTACTTGTGAAAAAATAAGCTTTTGAAGAGCTATTGGTTTATTTTTAGAGAAATTAAAACCTACGATACTAGTACAGACATTTACAGTAACTTCCAATTCTGTGCTAGTTTTCACATATATCTAAAGAGTCAAACAAAACCAGTAATTTACAGACACCACTGCCTTAACACAGTGGCTAGTTAGCTTATGGATAAAAAAAAAATAAACCAAAACCAAAAGAAGGTGCTGATATAATTTAAGGTTTTGAAATTAATTCTATTCCATTCTTACGTGACACCAATTATTCTATGCTGGGATCACCAAATGGCTGTGGTGAAGCCATCCGCATCTCTCAAGCAGGAAGTCAGTCTGGAAGTTGGAGAGAAGATGGACTTGCCTGATATGTAGCTGAGGTTCCAGCAGACAAAGGAAGTCTCACAGAGCTGGACAGGCGGGATCACAGTAAGCAGCAGCACGAGATATTTGTGGGGCTGGGACTAAAGCAAACATTTTTTTGCCAAGAATGATGAAAAGTACACGCCATCTAACCCAATACTTGAAATGTGAAGGTTCTCCTCGCTGGCATCACCGATGCCCCGTAACACAACGGACACAAACAACAAACACTCACTTTTTCAGAACACATATTGCACAGCAGAGGGTGCAACACCAGAACACTGGTACCCCTGGCAGAACTCTGCTTTCAGAGAGCTGTTTCAAACTACGCTGTCCAGAGCGACTCCAAGCCAACGCTCAAACCCAGGAAGGATGGTCTGTGTACATCACTAACCCAAAAGTGTTTCAATGACGTGAGAGAAAACACAGGCACTTCAGATTCTTAGTGCACCAGAAGTTAGAGGCCACGATTGCAGGACTAGGAACAGTTCAGTACCAATAACAACAAATTAAACACCGAGCTCTTCCACTGATCAATGCAGAAACAAGAACTGCTCACAAAGCACTGGGAAGGGAAACCATTCTCAAAACAGTAACCAAACAATACATTGAAACATTTAAGAAAACGTAATTGCTGCAAAGCCTAATGTAACACAACATAAACCCTACTCAGTTCGAAAGATCTAAAGTGTCCAAATTCCAAAGTCCAAATTCTCTTCTCCCCCCTCCAAAACACCACTACATGCAGTTCGTGGAAATCCAAGTGTGCAAAAAGTTATAACCCACCTTTAGGAGTGCATCAAAAATAGGCTGACTATTCAAAATATTATTTTAGTGGAAATCTTACAGCACCATAACTAGAATTCCAAGGGAGTTCAGAATTCCTGTTCTGATAACAAATCAGTTGACACTGTTGATCCTAAAGAACAGAAGAAACATTTTGTGCATTTCCTGGTATCTGAAAGTCACGGAGAGAAACAATTCCCATCTATGCCTAAAATCTTACTGTAGTTTAAGATGAAATTAAATAATCACATTTGTTGGCAATAAGTTCTCCACAACAGAGCATTAGTTGCAAATTTAGCAAATCTGCCAGATTAGGGATTAGAAGATGCTGGTACCTTGCTTACTTGCAGAAGTATATTTTTTTTTTTTTAATAATGTGTTTTGGGTTGGTTTTATTTTCCTGAATTGTGCAGTTTGGCCCCTCCCTAGTAAGTGATTTACTATCAGGCTTTGAGAAAACGCCTAAGGTCCACTTCTGACCCTCAGCTGAAAGGCAACACACAAACACGTTATATATACCCATGTGTGCACACAACACACACATACATATATATAACAGCAGTGCTCCGGTTTTGTTTTTTGTTTTTGTTTTTTTGTTCTCATTTCCTGGAATTTTCTTTGGTTCAAAGTCCGAGCAAGGAAATTAAAGGACCGAACAAATGGATCATTCTCCAAACACTTCCACCCCTACACATCACTGACTGGAAGGCTTGCATCATCCAGATCCACAAGGCCAGGATCCTGTTCCTGAGTGCCATTTTTGCTCCGGGGTTCCCAGGGGCCCCGTTCAGTCACTTTGGAAGTTGATTCTCTTGGAGCGACAGCCTGGATCTTGTAGCTCCCTGGCCTGGCCTTGGTAAAAGACTCGTGAAATCCTCGCTTCTCCAAGGCAGAGGGTTTGGGGTGAGGGGCTGGGGCCAGAGGGCTGCCGAGAGGGGCTGTGGAATGTGAGCTGGCTGCGGCTGCGCCGGCAGGACGGACAGCATGGCCGGGGTCGGCAGGAGGCTCGGGATGCTCCTGGAAAAAGAAGGGAACGCGTCAGAGGAAGTCACAGACGTCAGGCTGGAAAGACGCCGCTTCAGATTTCACACTCACAAAAAAATAACAACATCGAGACAGAAAACACACGAAGCGAAGCATCAGCCACGGCAGCAGGAGGCAGGTGCTGGTCGAGGCACTGCTTTACTGAGTGTGAGCTCACTGCAGGGTGTGACAGCAACATCAGCCGCTGCATTTAATGGAATTCAATCCTTAAATCAAGCACAGCAGCTCTTTAGACTTTGTAAGACAGTCCAGCAAATTGAGGCTCCGCATTTTGCTAAGATGTTAAATAACCTTTTGAAGATACACACTTTAAAGGCCACTGAAAGTCACATTTTCCAGAAGAAAAATGTATTCAGACCTATTCATACAAATCAAGTACTCGTATCCTGAATCCTGAGGTAATGAACATTTTAGTGTTCCCTCCTCCTGGGATACGAAATCTCCCCAGTTCCTCCCAGGGACGAAACAAAAATTTTATGCTAACAAGACAACATAAAAATTTCCAAAGTTAACAGCCTAGAAAAGAAACTGATATTTAAACTACTCCTTCCAGTCATCAAGTTATTGTTTTGTGTTTATTGCCATTACTCTGCTGACCTTTACACAACTCTGAAAATAATCTTCCAGCATTTACTGACTGACAGAAACAAGTTCCCAGACTACCTAGGAATGATTCAGTTGTCTGAAGCACAGGCATGGAATGCTATTTGGATGTCCTAGGATAGCCTGAGCTCCAGAAGAGGAACAAGAAGTTCCTGGGGTTCTGCACAGCATCTATCACTCCTGTCAGGATGTCTCAAATCCCTGAGCAGTGCTGGGTTTGAAAAGCTCTGATCTAAAGGCTGTGTGTGATGAACTGTGTGTGCATCAGGAGCTGCAGCTGCTGCCAGTTCTGCCGTCACCAGTGTTAGTCCAGGAACTAAGGGGATCTGCCAACCCATGTGCACACACAAATCCAGGCATTTCTCAAACACATTTGTTAGCAAAAAAAACCCCAAAACAAACAAACAACCATCACAGATGTGTGTCCAAGATGCAAATATACACTCTAAATTAAATACTTATTTTTTTTCCACAGTTGTTTTTCAAGTTTCTTTTGGAATGTTATGACATTTTCATGACATACGAATTAATAAATTTAATCAAAATGTATTGAGCCAAGTACTACCGTAATTTCTTTTTATAAATGAGCTTAATGTTATTGGGTGAAGCTGAGCAACTTTTTTTTTGGACTTGAGATTGGTGTTCAATTTCACTGAAGAATTTCACATAATTTACATTGCCTTATTTCATACCTGACTTGATACTCCACTTTAAGAAAAACATTTGCTTTAGGAGAACATATGATTCAGTGATTTACCTAGTATTCTTCTTATTATTAATCATTTTACTTTACCAAATAGGGCAAAAGGGCTATTAGGAGAAGATCTCTGTGAGTTTTTGCTAAGCTGCCCTGAAGGATACTCAGATTTTACCACCCACAGTGGCTGCAATTTCACAGGTAAGAGCCTGTGCTGCTGCACTACTCCTAAGGTGCACTGCTTTGAACAGCGTATTGATTATACATTTTAATATTTCTTTGTTTGAATTAATAATTTCATGCAGAGACCTTCTAAGCCATGCAAATCAGGCTGCTATAGATCCTTCCAAGTCCTAGAGCTACAACGGGCATGTTCAGTGTGCACTCATCTGTATTAGTTTGTGGGTAGCTTCAATTGAATGTTGCTTTTGCGCAGTTTCAAAACAAATGTAAAGTAAAATGGAAATATGAACTCTCATGCAAATTAGCTTTAGTGCTTTCCTATTCGAGTGACATCACATCACTCATGTTTAAGTAGTTACTGTGCTTTGAAGTACAAGCAGTGGTTTTAGCGTTTTGCATTTCCAATCATCTTAAAAGCAAGAAAAAAAACCGGTGCAAACCTGTGAGTGAACGATATTATTGATGAGTTAGTTTTCAGTAATGGTAATGACAACAGGCAGCATTATTGTTTAGTTTGTTTTACAGTGCAAATTAGTGTCTAGCCCTAGCCCTCTGTTAAGAAGGCGAGTTTCCATGAGAGCCCACATACGTGCTGCATTCACCAGTTCTTGATGTATACCTCTGTATACAAGGATTCGACAGCCTTCTGGCCTGCCGCATCTGGAACACAGTGCAAAGCTAAGATTAGAGTCACCTGGACTTGGGGAGAGAGGACAACAGAGGGAACAAGAAGTGATGCAGACAGTCATAGCTACATTGCTCAGTTAGCCCCACACAAAAAAAAAAAAAGGGAAAAAAAGCGTACAGAAAGGAACGGTCCCTGCGTATTTTCATTGCCCCCAAAAAGAGAACATTTCCAACAGGAAGTTTTATTTAAAAGCACAAAGGAACTCTCAAGAAATAGTTGAGAGCTTAGGCTCAGTTTGAAACACGGTATCAATGCAAATGTGCAGTCAAAAGCCAGATTTAAATTATTAGATTTCAGATCATGGGGGTAATGATACATTCAGTTTATTACAAAACATCCCAGAGTCAGAAAATAGAAAACACAGCATGCAACACCTGAACTGTGACGTACTCCTGGTGCTAGGTCTGGACATACTTGGAGACACTGTGACACCAGAGAAACTCCCAACCACTCTCCACAAGTTAATGACCTTTGTACTGAGCATCTACTATGATTTAAATGCAAGTAGGTATGAAATGCTGGCATCCACGTGGCTTCAGAAATATTAATGCTTGTCACAGTGCCCCAGTTCAGTTCTGCAAGATGCTGTTCTCACTGCACTTCCAGCAGCAAGAACTAATTCATGTGAGCACAGATCTCTTAGTTTAAATTTTCATCTGTATCTGCATATACAATAAACTATCACCAATAGAGAAGGACAATTAGCAGTGAGAGTTGTTACAAACAAATCAGGATGTTGTCATCTGATTGCAAAATGCAGCAATTAGCAGAAACACCTCGCAGGAATTAGAAAGTTTTAACTCCCAAACTAGTAGAAGTGACAGAGATCAAACTGGACTTTTCTAGGTTAGCACTGCATTATCTACAATGGTTCAAGGTGAACAGTGCACAGAAAGTCACAGGCAGGACTGAATCAAGTGCTCAGTTGAAAACTCAAAGTATTTGATGCCAGTCTGGATGAAAGTCCATGCAAAGAGGCCACGTTACTACAGGACAGGAGAGAGGAAAGACAAAAGGAAAAACCCAGAACTGAATGGCACAAGTGAGCATGAGCTAATGGCATCTTCTCTGAGGAGCAGGGGACATACGGAAGCTGCTGATCTGCCAGGTCCCCGCTGTGCCACGATGGCCCCAGAAATGGCCTTGATCCAGCTGTGCATGTCCTCGGGGCTGTCAGCCTGCAGCAAACAACACCACCATGGTCAGCATCACCTCAGCCTGCCCAGTGCCCCACCACCTGCAGCAGCACAGCCTAACCCTACTCAGCCTCTACTGAAACCCACAGGGACTTCATTTCTTAACCCAGACATTCTTTAAGGTCTTACTCTGAATAAATTGTTAAATTTCTACAACTGTATAAAGCAATAAATAAAACATCCCGAAGATCACATTCCCCCTGACAAACACAGCACAGCCAAAGTGAAGAAGTGCTGCTGTTTCACTTTTAAAGTTGTATTTAACTCTGGCAGTCTCCTGGGTTTGCCCAAAGTTTAAAAAAAGAAATTACCTGCACATAAAAGGTTCGAGAAGTTGTTACAATTTCAAAGAGATTGTCTCTCATCATTATATCACTGCAAATGAAATACAAAAATACTTCAAAAGCAAGTACAACTTTCCCACTGTATTTTAACAAGACTGCAGGACTGGCAGAGAATCAGAGCATTTGCTGTCTGACTTTTGCATTTCTTTATCACTCTACTATTGGTTTTTTGCTAATTGTAACCCTAAGACTCTTTAGTTTACCAGTGGCACACCTGCTACTACATGTATTTTTAATGGGAACATTCTAAATCATATAATGTTAAGCCTAAAAGTATTTATCATACATTTTTAATTGGAATTTTCTAAATAATATGTTAAGTTTAAAAATATTTATCAAATTTCTCTAAGTAGCCTGCTAAAGTAAAAAATAGAAAAATCAGTATCTATTAAGTGCTACAAAAGCAATTATTCCTTAGGATATTTCCCTCCATTTGGCAGGAGGGAAAGAGCAGGATGAAGAATGTTCTCAGTCAGATTTAGCCACCTCAGCTCAGTTAATGTCCTCTAAAAGTTTGGAGGTTCTACAGGCAGAACAGACTCCTGAAATTGCTGCCTCAGATCAGACAGCACCCACACATCTCTCACTCTGGTTCCATGATATTCCCTTGTTCCAAACTTACAAATTTGAAACACACGTTAATACAGAACCCGCAAAACCCGTTTTATGCATAAAACCATGTGCTGTCCCATGAGGAGAGAGCACCCCACGAGCACCCATCAAGTGAAGTTATGGAACAGCTCTCCAAGGAGCAGCCTGGCCATCAGCAAGCAGGGAATTCCATCCCCTGTAACGGCATCAGTGCTTCCCTCCTCACCTCTGCTTGCATTCCTGAACTTTATGGACCTCCTTGAGTGGTATGACCCTGAGAGGTTCCTTTTCCTGAAAAAGGATGAGCATGTTTTAGGACAGTGTATCCAACAAGCAGGACAGAAAGCCAGAGGCCAGCACAGCAGCAGAGTTACATAAATGAGACTCTCAAGGCAGTCACTTTATGATAAAAGTGGTGTCAACCAAAATTTCATTTGCTTTTGTAAGTATTAAACCAACCACGGCACTTGCAATGAAGAGGAGGACAAATCAAGAAGTGAAACCCCCAAAACATGAATTCCATCCCAGAATGAAGAGAACCACCCCATCCTCTTCCCCATACCACATCAGGCAACTGACTCAGGCCCCAAGCAGCTCACTTCAGTAAAACTGTGATTACACCATCTTGCTATGAAATGCTACCAGAGAAGATGCTTTGTTAATTGGACTGCAGGACAGGGCTTTAAGTAAGATTAACTGTATCCTGTACTTAATACAATTAAAAGTGATACAAAGAAACCAGCCCTGTACCACCTGTAAAAGAGTAAATCCTCTCAAAGCATTCGGAAATTCTGTTACTGTAACAAAAGTAAGTGTTAAAGTTTCACAGGGCAGGAAAAAAGTGAGAACATTTAAACAGAAACACTTTCACTTTTCCCATGACAACATAATGTCACACATACTATTATTTTCCGGTGGCTGTTGCATTAAACCACAAACAAACAACAACTTATTTTACCTCCTACTGGGTTTTCTTTAAGCCAAGTTACAATGGTTTGCTTCAGCTGGCTACAACTTGCAGATAAAACAAAACCTTTCAGCTCTGGAGTGACTTCCCTTACTATTCTATAACAGATACTTAAGAAATTTATGCTGAGCAAGCAGCAAACATCACCCAAACAGAACCATCCTCCAAAAGCAGCTTTCATTAGATCATTTTGCTCTATAACAGATCAAATGTTGAGTTTAAAATCCAATATTTTCAGTTATTGTGCTCCTTTTATTCTCTCTGTTATTCTTCGATTCAATCATCCATTATAATGAATTTTCAAAGTAACACATCCACTGTGAACTGCAAGATGATCTCTGGAGTACAGACACCTCTCAGAGGGAAAACCTCAGCCCAGAAATGAGAATTTCCTGAGTCTCCTATTGCCTGTATTCCACCATGCTCCTGTGGGCTGACAGCGGCTCAAGGAGCACGATGGAACACTCCAAGTGCGGGTATTTCCACCATCCTTCTGCTATTCTCTCCCACAGCACAATTCTTCACTGCGTTAGAACTTGTTGGTGAGCGATCTGTGCTCAGGATTGGTTTTTAAATAAAAATAGAGGGTTTCTCACAGGCAATGAGTCAGAATTGTTCTGCTGACAGTTTAACGAAGATAATGATGCAAGATCAAACTCCTGCTGCTGCTGGAGACACCCTCATTAGAAAGGAAATCAAAGTTAACTTCAGAAACAGCCTGAAAATTGGGTTCTTGACATTTTACATCTTATTTTGGCCTGTAAACTCAATTCCCCTGGATTTATAATACTCTACAACTCAGGCTTCATTGCTTAGGTACAGATTATCTTACACTTAATCTGTTTTCCCAAAAAAAAGGAATCCCACACTTAACTGTCTTCAGAACCAGCCTTTTAATTTTTAAATGAAGCCTGAAGGCACTTAACGTCTGGTCAAAATCAGTCAAAAACTTAGAGTGATGAGGGGAGAAGAAAAGTCATGAAACTAAAAGAAACTCTGCAAGTGTTGCTGCTGACCAGAAAATCAAGAGTTTTTTGCCTGTCTTGGCTGCCCTGGTGCAACAAGCATGAGGGAGAAGATCCCATCATTTGTATGATAAAACACAATTCTAACTTTAGATGAAGAATTGCAAGGTTACAGTTGTCTCTCCCACAGTGATCAACTATTTTCAACAACACAAGTGATTAAATGTGAGTGCAAAGTGACACAAGGTACTAACACAAAAATCAGGGTGACTGTAGAGTGTATTTTATTACTTCAGTGCCCTACAGGCAGGTTCCCAAACAGATGAAAGTACAAATTAACAGCTGCCCCATTAATTTTTTTGTTCTTCCCAATTATGAGAAGTTATTACAGTACAGACTTAAGAGCTGCAGGAGCAGCCCAGCACATTTTTTCAACCACAAGCATATTTCTTTAGATTTTCTTGCAACTATCACTGGAAAATAACACAGAATTGGAAACTTACCAGTTCAGACTTGAAATATCCTATTGTGTTTTCATCTAATTGAAAGTATCTTCTCTTCCAGTTCTTCATCTGTTAAGGGAGAAGAACTATTTATATATTTTCTATATAAAATAAAATACATGTAATGTATTAAGCATATGTTGAACTGTGTTTATCATTCTAATTTTTATTTATAGTATACAATATTGTAGAATTCTATTTACTCATAACTATTAATTTTAATAATGTCTTCATTACAGTTATAATAATTACAAATTTCATATTTTAATGTGTGGTATAAATACATCTTTACTGCCCCCAAGATAATTATGCATGACTCTGCACAATTAATAAATTTTTTTAGAAACTGCAAAAATTACAAATTAAAATAGTACAAGCTACTATTTTCTAAGATTTATTCAAACTGTAGAAACTCAGCAGCACAAATACTCTGTAGGAAAGACAATACATGACATGTTTCTCGTTTATTTTTAACCAAAAAAGGGATGTCACAAAAAGAAGCTTCATAATCCAAGATAAAATGAGCCTGAGAACTCAAAGATGTGTATCTTGCTTAATCTGAACTCTCTGTTCCTTCTTCTGGCAAGGCATCACGTGAGTAGTTCCACTTGTGTTAATCAGCCTGATAAGATGTACAATTCTTCCTCTGAACTGAAAAATCTGCTTGTTCTAAACATTTTACTGATTTCAAAAGCAGGCACTGAACTTCTGTCCTAATTTAGATGTTTTTAATAAGCAAAATAAGGATTTCTACGGAATGTAGAGCAGGGGAATTCCCAGCTGCAGGCACCAACCATCAGGGTGAAGTTTGTGCCCACACTTTGCCTCTCTAAAATATCTTCAACAACCTCACACTGAAAAAATGCAGAAATAAATTAAATGCTACTGGAGGATAAGTTTTATTTTGAGTTATCCTTATTACTGTCAGGGGTAATAAAATTACTGCTAATTTTGTTTTGTTTTTAGCAATACTTACCACTGCTCCCTGTTTGACACAGTAACCAGCTTTGATAATGGCATTATCTGGGGGGTGCTTAGCAGCAAAATAAGGAAGGTGACTCTGTGACCGCTTCAAATAATTCCTGTCAGCCCCTTCACTGCCCTCACTGACTTCTTCTTTCTAGAAAAAAAAAAGCAGGAAAGTTCAGAATACTCTCAGTTTATTTTTTCTAAATAACTATACTAGTTATAATAGGAAATAACTGTATTATCCCATGCTCACAAATCCCATTTCCAATCTGAAAGAACACAACATTTTAACTGATTTCCAGAGACAACCAAGACTCTCCAAGGGCTGAGTCCTTGTAAGCTCCTCTTAGAAACTAAACCAAGAAAGTGCTGAGTATTTCCAAATAATAAGTGACAAACACAGTGAAAAAAAAAAAAGGGAACAGATTTAAACTCATGCATGGGTATGGTGCAAACTTGTAACACGGGTAAAACGCTAGAGGTGGCTACAGCAAACAAGAAGTTATTTCTAGGACTACAAGACATCAGAATTCACCAACTTTTTCAGTGCAGTTTGGGAGTATACAGATAATTTACATGATACTCATCTAATCTGTGACTATTTTGAGCTCAGGAAACTTCCAGCTAAAGATAGATTCAGTTCTATCTTTAGCACTGCATGGGTTCTACTTCCATAAGTTTGTCCCACCTCTCAAACTTTTTTGCCCGCTTTTCCTTGTAATTTTTTTCCACTTTTTTTCTGCTAAAGGTGCAGAACTTCATCACTGTTAACACCAACAATTAATTTCACACACACAAAAATATTATTATTATACTAACAGGTACAGGTGAGCAAAAAAAATCTACTCCAGCAATTCTTTAGAATCTTGTATAAAGGGAATAAAATCCCCAGAACCCCTCACCCAGCAGGAATAAAAGATGTTTAAAAAGTACAGTTTTGTGTATCAAATAATAACCCACTTGTCTGGACGGAATTACCTGGGTGGGTGTAATGATGGGAACACCACCAACGATTTCTGTCCTGTAAGAGACCTGCTTCTTTCCACCTGGGCTTTCGGCTTGGCGATTTGCATTATCCATCTGACAGAGGGGATCAGACTGCTTTGGTACCTGCAGGTGCAACGTGAGAATTGATATCAGTTTCATGAGAGAAGCCCTAAGTCTTACTCAAGCATTCTGAGAAATTTTCAGCAGGATTTAATAAATGTTCACTGATTTTAACAGGCTAGAAATGGCTTACACAAAAATTTACTGTGAAGAGTATGCTTTAGTGTTCAAGAGAAAAGTGGTGCCAATAAGACATTTCCCTGGATGAAATTAATTGCAAGCTTTGCCATGAAGTGCTTCACTTGATCTTCAAGAAGCGCTGCTAATTTATACAAGAACTGGTTCTTTATTTTTCAGCTGCTTTCAGTTCCAGTGAGAAGCGGAGGCGCCCCGGTGGCTGCAGAGCCAGCACAGCAAGGCCATAAACCCCGGGACTTTGGTCACACAGGGAGTCTCACCAGTGTGGCATTTGTCCTCACCTGTACCTGGCATGAGGGCTGAGTGTTAGTGCCCCATTAATCATACCCACATTGCTAAATTCTGCCCAAAATCACCCTGCCTACCTACTTCTATCATTAACTATTAGATAATTCTCTCAAATGTGGAACTAAAGCCATCAAAATTACACAGGAATTTGATTTCACTTTGTTTTGAGCTAAAATGTTGACTGAAGTTTCTGAGTAAACTTCTGTAACCTAAGAAATGCACTGACTACCTAAGACATTTTCATTTCTGATCTCCTTTCACCTCCAACATTAATATAGCAAATCTGAAGTGACTTCAGCAAGTCGAGCTCAAATCTCACACCCAAATACCCCACCCAGCAACCTACTGGGTATTTACAGAAGACATCCAAACTCCTTCAGAAAGGAGGACACACAAATTGTCCATCCAAGACTGACACATTCAAAACTTGGAATTGAACTGATCTAGACAAGAAACCAAAGCTGCTTTGTGATTCCCGTTCCTGTGCCCAGGACTGCTCACTTTACAAAACAGAGCCTGCAGGGCAGTACAGAGAGTGCTGAGAGCACGGGTGTCAGCCTAGGACAGCGTCCTGCTGGCCACCCCTTGCCAGAGACTCCATCCCCAGCCAAGTGCAGCACTGAAGGGTGAGACACTCATGAGCCTCAGCCTTTCAAGAGCAGGGGCTTGGAGCCACAGCTTTGTGGGCAAGAGCTTCAGCTGTCACCAACTCCCACTGAAAAGGCTGCAGACCAAGCCCAAACCACCTCCCCACACGAAGGCATTTTCAAACAGCACTCAAACCCAGGCACGCAGTGTGCCAGGCTGCAGGTTCACAGTCATTCTGAAATTATCAGCACTCCAGAGGACTAAAACATGCAATGAATCTTGGAGGATTACATTCTGCAGCATTAAAATTAATAATTGGGTGATCTTAATTATCTGATTAAGTAATTGGCCGTGCTTAATGCCATACTCGAGCTGTGAACAGATGAACTGTTCAAAGGCTTGCTCCTTCAAAGACAAAATACTAATGATTTCACCAGCCATTTAAAATGCAAGTTAAACAGATGATAAACAGCATTCACTCCAAATTGATGCAATTAATTATTCATTTATTCACTCTACTTCTTGAGCTGCAAATAGCTCAAGCCTGGTTGTGGTGTATCCTCCTTAAGAAAATGAGAAGGTTTTGCATTTCTGGGGATTTTTAATTTATTACACTTTTTAGTAGTGTTTTTTGGAACCCCAAAGAATGGGCTACATGAAAACAATGCAAACTCATGTAAACATCCTTAGATAACCTAAAAATGAGAGAGTCACTGACAACAAACACAAACGGGAGCACCCACGCTCAAACCCCTTCTCTGTCAGGGTGTGCTCTCAGAAGTGTTCGCTGTCATCACTTCCCCAAAACTGCAGAAAACAAAACTGTAACTTCTGCCTCCTGAAAAGACGGAGATAACACGTGGGGGTTTCTGTCATGAGATAACAACTTGTCCTGGTACAAACCAGAAAAGCAATTTAACATTTACCAGAAGAACAATTAATGGTTCTTTGCGTGGAGATCAAGATCTTGGCACGATGTGCTTGATCAGTATTTTAGTGATACTTTCAGAAATACCAACTTTAGACAGCAGGTAAAAGTATGTGGATCTTTTCATTGCCTGCAAGTGTTTTCTGGATATTTCAAATAATATTAAATGTGCACAGTTAATTTTAAATAATTAGAAAACATCCTATGCTGTAATTAAAAAGATTATCACATTTTTGTCCAATTTCCAAAACGTAAATTGAACTCAAATTTAGGGGGAGTTCTGTACAGTTTCTCCAAGTATTGAAAAGGCAAGCCAAGACTTGTTTGTGGTGATAAAAACTGGAGGCAAAGGTCACATTTAAGCACCTTGAGACACCATTTGAAAGCACTGCTGAACATCAGCTCAACCACTTACTGTGATTTTGGTAGCTTTGTTCAGAACATTCACCCATTCAACCAGGTCCTGTTGATCATTGGCTTGGAGAAAGTATTTTCTCATCCCTGCATTCATAACTGTTAAAAACCATGATGAAAAGTTAACAACATTGACATTTAAGAGCAAATTTAATATCCTCATGAAAAATTTGATTTCAGATGAAAATTCCATTTAAAGTATTTAAGTGCTCTGCCGAATTTCTTTTTAGAAAGTCACCTTAAGACACATAAATCCACTTGATTGCTTTATTCTAAAAAAGTAGTAATTTAAGCTCTCCACTTAAATGGCATCATACAGACTTTGAAAAATTATTTTCATGACATAGAAATGTAGATTTGAATCTATCCAAATATTCTACAGTTCCATTTCCTCCTTCTCAATTTCCCCAAGCAACGAGTTTTATACCTGGGGACTTCTACAATTTCTCCTTTTAATCCTCTGCCCAGAATCTGTTATCCCTTGTGAAACATGATAAACATGGTCACTGACTCACTTTAAAAAAAAAAAAAAAATTGCTGGAAAAATCAGTGTTAATTACTAAGTTGATGATGCACAGGACCAAACAACTTACAGACAGCTACTACACAAGTTTTATTTTACTTCCTTGACTTGGCAGAGAAACATATTTCAGTAAGTCTGTATCTCTACCTCACAAGACCTGGCATCCTTCATCCAGAAAGGACACACATTTCAGTGTAACAGCAAAAAAAATCATGGCTAATTCTTGAAATAGGTTGTAAGGTGTACAGTGATTAAAACCATCTTAACAAAATTCAATTTAAAATGAAAACAATCTGAATAAAAGACAATAAATTTAAATTTTTCCTCCAGAAAGTATGAAAAACTCTTTAATAAATCAGAGATATTTAAGGCAGCATCTTGGATCATTAAGATGTTTTAGAGCTGGCCCACTGACAGCTTTGTGCTGCAGATAAAACCCTCCATGCATGCAGAGGAATCTGGAGATGGCACTGAACTGACACACCAAGTACCTGCCTAAAACCAGAAGGAGTTTTATGATTCTCTAAAGCTTCAGAAATTTTAAACAAGTTTAAACCTAGAAGGCACCCCAAGAATTTATTTTTTCTTTTTCATTTTTGTGCAGCAACAGAAGCTGAAATTTGACCTAAGAGCATTGGCTGACAGTATTTCTAGATCAATTAAATCAACTCTTTCATCAGTAAAACAGATTCCAATAGTTAAAATTTCTTGTCTTCACAGCTGACAGGCCTGCCACGTTTCTGAAAAAACAAGTTTCATTGCTTATTAATGCCTCAAAAATTTCAGACATCTGAAAAACAGCTCTCACCTACCCCTCATTAAGCTGCAATATGAAAAAACACAAAAAACACCTTATGAGGAAGCCAACATTTCCATCATGCTACAGAAGAAAGTGAATACAAGCTGTTTTTTAAACACCACCAGCTGCAGCTGGTACCAGAACTGCAGAACAACATCTTTGTTCCAAATTCCTGAAGAAGGCACTTGAGGCACAGAGCACAGGCCAGAACTCACCAAAACAGAACTCTGCCTTTGGCCTCAGCTTCGTTGCATCGCTAACCTAGGAGGGAAATTCAGATTATAAATGTCACAGAATAAATACAAGAAGTTTTATTCCCTTTCAAGCCGGTAAATTCAAAGATTAGCAGCACAGCAAGCTGGTTAGGCACAACGATAAACAGAATTTAAAACAAACAAATATGAAAGACAGATAAACAAGGAAGGTGGGAAGATGCAGTATTGCCAACAAAAGTGCAAAGGAAGAATGAGAAATGAGCAGAAAGACAAGAAAAGGTCATGTATTTTTCTCCATTTATTTGTTAATGCAGTACCTGCTACAAATTTAACCATGGAAACTTGCTTAGTTCACAGTTCCCTTTCAGACATATTTAGAACTAACTGTATGCATAGTGAAAAGAACGAAATATTTTCCAGAAATTTTTCTGTCCTGTCTTTTAAAGGTCATTATTACTTGCAAGCTATCACACCCAAAGACTTATCTTCCCCTGCATAAATGGCCTGTCCTTTCTCCAACACTAATGGGAATTCAAATACTCACGAAGACCTGAAATGTCAATTCTATGAGCACAAAGAGCTGCCACTTGAAATCCCTAAACAAACCTAGACAACACAAGTCATTAATCTCTTCTTATTTTAACCTGGACCTACTGAAGTGTTTGTAACACTTCTCTAATTAAGGAATATCACAAAAGCAAAAGGAGTAAGTGGCATTTAAATTTGTCTGAAGTGGAGGCCCTTGGTAGTTACCACCAAGAATTTAACAAGAGTCTCGCATATTCATTATCTTACCTTTGAAATATAGGTGAGTTTAATGACCCCAACAGGTGGAGATCCAGAGGGAAGATTCTGAAACAAATCACACATGTTACAAAGTGAAACTACTTTATTCTCACACCACCATCAGTGGCTATGCATAAAAAGCAAGTAACTCCACAAACAAAGGGAAAATCCTACATATTTTTACAGACAATGCACAATGTATGCTTGAAACAGGATCTAAACTACTTGTTTATTATGCACACATCTGCTAATCAACTAAAAACAGAAAGACTGCTAGAAACAATACAAATAGTAATTGTTTCGGAGGTTTATGTATTTTACTAGAGGAAAAAGGATTCTTGTGGGTCTGCATCCAGGAAATCCGGAAAGAATACTTTTTCCTTAACAGATGTTGGAGTCTCATGTACTTTGACCAGGGCAGGCGGAAGGGACAAGAAGGGACATTCATCTATTATGTCAGATACTTCAAAGGCCATCTCACATATTTTCCAATCACTTCAGGGATTCAGAATGGCCTTCACATAGCTACAAAAACCCTGCAGTTCCTCAAAACTAAAGCAGTGGAAGAAAATCAAGAAGTTTCAACTTGCCTCTGTTGCAAGAACCCCTTTCATTTGCACATGTAAAATAAAAGGCCTAACCTAGGCCTGGGTGTGCACTGCAAACATCATTAAGTCTTAAAACTCCTGAGGAATTGCAATTCCTACAGCACTTCAAGATTTTGTCCACATGCCCTGAATTGCTTCGTTTCACTCATTGAGATCAAATGTTTGAAGTCTGTCTTACTTTCAGAAACTCTTTTTCTCCTCAGTGAGAACTGCTAAATGCTTCAGCCACAAGTCACATCCATCGAGCTGCACTTCATTTACATTTTGTTTCTGCTGGTTCCTTTGAACAGCAGGCTCAGGCTTTTTAGCTCTGCTGTTCCTGGCACAAGGGCACATGGATATTCTTCTGGCAGGCACTTGTCAGCTGACCTGGATCCTACGCTCTCACTGCCTCTGTGCTCAAACCTTGAGCAATTATCTGTTCTTCCCTCTGCTAGGAAACACAGGGATGCAGGCACATTGCAAAAGTAGCTTTTCTCTAAAGGCTGCTCTCCATCACGATAGATATAAGCTGTCCTCATTCATACACCATCCATGCTGGACTGCAACTGGAGGTTTCATTAAAAACTGCTTTTCAGTGACTGATTCTGTTGAGGGAAAGGAATAAGGAATATGTAATGCACGGAAAACCACACACTGCCACATCAGGTTAAAGGGGAATTAAACACCTGGGGGTGTGATTTGGCTCATCTGGTTATATCAAACTGATTTACAAACATTTCGCTTACGTCAACGATTTTTTTTCCCCAGCTTCCAGGTCCATAATACCAAACCCCACTTTTCTTTTGTCAACTTGTTAGAAAACCCCAAACTGAGATAAAGCAGGACACTCCTGCCAGGAGCACCTCACCTGTGGGTTATCCATGTACCACACCAGGCTGTCCTCTCGCGTGTCCAGGATGAAGTAGCGCCGCAGGAATTTCCCACTATTCTCATTTTCCTCAATGTCTAGGAAACCACAGATGCGATTCTGGCGATCCACATAAGGCATTGCTGACCCTGGACATCACACTGCACCAGCAAAAAGCACAGGAGTTAGGCAGAGTTCCTTGTTGCTAATTTTAAGACTGCTGGGTGCCTACCCATGACATTTTGAGCAGTTTCAACCAGCAGCTCAAAGAGGTTTCTACGGAAGGGCGAGTGAAGCGTGGCTGCTCCCCACACCACCACCACTGAATTTTTACAGAGGACTTTCGTGCTTCTTTGAAGCATTTATTTAGCAGATCTAATAGCCCAAGTGTGACGTTACAAGTGGTAAGCAGCACATGAGCATCAAGACTAAAAGATCACTGAAAAATAAAGATTCTCCTTCACAACACATACAAAATTGAGACAGCACTAGGGTTACACTTCCTCCTTTGACATTGCCCCTCATGGCCAAGAAAGAATCTTTGCCAGGAGCTCGACTGCCCAATGTGATTTTTCGTATCTTGCTTAGGCAAATGCAATGAAAAAGCTTTTAGAAACATTGTTCACATTTTTCTTTTCTCCTACAAAAAGCACTTCATGTCTAACCATGTCTGAGAACAGACACCTTTTCATTCTTTTACATTAAACAGACAAAATGAAGCTGGATGTGCACCAACAGACATGTGAACACCCTTTGCTGGGATACTGAGACCTGAGTGCACCAGGCTTTTATTCTGGATTTTGTTTTGGGGTCTTTTATTTTGCTTTTTTAGTTCGTTTTGCTTTAAAAAATTAAATTAAAAGCTGCATTGTGCCCACCTGTTGCCATTCTGCCTGTTTCACCTTTTATGGCTCTGCCTTACTGCAGCCTATTGCATCATGGGTTTTGCTTCCTTTTATTTTATGGGACAGTCATTTTACTTTAAGACCAAAGATCAATTTGCATACTCATCTAAAAATGATAAAAATCAGGCTGATGTAGATCTTTCCCAGGGCACGAAAGAAATGATTCAGTCTTTTCATTTCTGTTACAAAATTCAGAAATAGTACAGATCCAAAAATACTAACATAAGACATAGAAGGTTTAAGCACTTCACATTTTTCATAATTTTCTAGCTTTAACCATGCAATATTGAAGTTTCATTTCAGTATTTCTTTGAATTCTTTACCTTTAATACTTTTTTAAGGTTACTTGATTTAAATACATTTACATACACACACAATGAGACAGACAGCTGATAATTACCTGTAGTTAGCTACTGATACACCACAGCAAAATGTGAGACACAGTTTTTCAAGTGTTCTTTTGAGGGGGAATCAGTGAATCAGTGTTTATTTTGGGGACCCAGATATCCACACTTTTGGGGGGGGATCAATATACAAACATGTAGATGTATAATTGTATTTACAGCTGTCATTTTATCTGCCTGATTAGAATACAAGCAAAATTTTGGTTCAACCACTTTGAGAAATAGTTTTTAGAAAGTCTATTACCAGCAGCAATGGTTTAAATACACAAAGCTTTGTTCTTCAATAAAGTAACAAAATTTACTAAGGTAAGCTAAATTTTCTTAAATTTACATATCACAGATCTAAATCAAGTTCTGTAACAGAGTTATAACTATAAGGAACACAAAAATAAACACTTGAGCACTCAGGACAATCTCATTATTGTAACAAACACTCATCAGTAATTCAATTGTGGCTCCTGGGATCACTTCACGCTGAAGCAGCATCTCCCTATAAACACATCTGAGAGCAAGCTCAAGGGTAGCTGCTCTCTAAATTACACCTCTCAGCTGGCAGAACTTGGCATCACACCTTGTTTTCATTGAAATGGATAGAAAAATCGCCATTTACCAGCATTGCCCAAAGTTCTGCCAGGTGGTCCCTCAACAAAATCATCCAGCACTTCCAGGACAGCCCTTAGGCTTCCTATCAACAGTTTATGAAGCCCAGAAAAGCCCTGTGCCTAAAAAAAGCAAATATTGGTGGCTGGTTTCCTGTCTGAGCAGACTTAAAGCTGTGCTCTCTGCAGATGTGAAGAAAACGAAACAAGGAAAACTTGTTTTGGAAACAAGATACGGATTGATTAGGAATCCTTGAAAAAAACCAACTGGATTTTCAAAGCACTTTTCCCCTATAAGAGAATCTATGTTTCAGAAAACCTTTTAAGGAAAATGAAAGGAGGATGCTCATAATGCTCCATTATGAACATACAATTAGCTAAAGCTGAACTACTCAAAACTTGAATTTTTTTTCCCGGACAAAACACAAAAACTCAGAAGCTTTTTCTTATTTGTCAATAAACCAATTCTCACAGAAGAAAAAATCCCCCAAACCTGAATTAATACAGATTTTCTATTTCAAAGTACTACTAGCTAATTTCTAGCCTACAAAATTATCCTGTTTGCACCTACTCAGTGCTCTAATGAAAATACAGCATAAATAACATTAATCTAAAAACTTAAATTGTATAGCTGCTGTTTTCTTCAAATTAGTTTAAAATTCCTCATGGGATTACAGACCTCTATCAGACTAATGCTCTTAAAGAGACAAAAAAATCCCTTTAACTGTATAATAAATTGAAATCTAACACACTATCATCCAACTGTTTTCCAGTTTTAAAAGCCTGCTTCCACCATATTACACCTTGGCAGGATTCCCCTGTAAATTAATAGCAATTCTATTCAGCCTTCATTAATCAACCGCAATCTGCAGTGCACATTAAAAAAAACAAAAATCAATTTGTGTCTTTCTTCCAGCTACTACAGGGACTGAACACATGACAAAACCACCACCATGATGCCCTTCCTGACAACTCCAGACAGACCCAAAAAGCACAGATGGAATTGCCACGATTCATACAAGGAATTGCAGAACTCTTAATTCCTCAGCCCAGGAAATCTGGCTGGGAGACCACCAGCCTAAGAACTCATCAGAACTTCAACTTAAAAGTGTCTTCAGAATACACATCATGTCTTGCATAGATAAGATTTTTCATTAAATTATTTTCAGCAATTATGAAAAAAAAATCTCCAGGTTTGTACATTTTACAGCATTATTACATGCATCCTTGGTTACTTTCTGCAGCAGAACCTGCACACTTCAACTGCATCGACTCTTCTGCACACTTCTAGAATCAAGTATTATTAAAAAAATATGAGGTCTTAGAAAGGCTGAAGGCATCAAACCTGTTACAGATCACAGACAACTTCATTTTATTTTGCCTTCCCTCCCTGGAGTGGGGGGTAGGAGAGGGCAGATGTGGGTCAATCATACCGTGCTGCTTCAGGAAAAAGCCACAATCCACCAGAAACTAAGAGATTTTTGAAAACCCATTTTGTGGTGTATAGTAACACTCTGTAAGAATTCAGCAAACTCCCAGCTCCTTCAAATTCCTTCCTGGAGGGCTGTGTTATAATCCAAACAGGAGGTGTCACTTGTTTCTGAAGCCCTGCATCCCTCTTTGCAGCAGCAGGGTACTAATTTAGGTAGGTACATAGCTCACCAGCCCAGCTTCTCAGAGATTTCCCCTCTCCCTGCTCTTTTCCTCTGAGCTACAGCACATTCCCCAGCATTTACACCACACTCTGAGGGTGCCTGGCCTCCTGGGCACCACTCTAAATAAAAATCCCGGATCTCCTTCCCCAGTCTCGCTGTAAATCCACGACTGCACGAGCAGGACCCGCAGAGGCACATGAGCATCTCCTTTTCACCGTTTATAACAGACAGCTAAAACTCTCCCACGTTCATTCCTATTTTTAGTTTCCCACCAGCACCTGTTCTCGAGCTCACCTCCGTTCCAGACTGGCTGCAGCCTTCCTATCTTCAAGTACAAAGTCTAGACAAGGCTGAAGAGAGGTGCCAGATAACATTTCTATGGCCCAGTCTCTCCTCTGACTTGATTTCCACAAACCACGGACAGCTGGCTGACTACAGCAAGTGGAATTCTGTCTTTATAAAAAGACCGTGCAATAGGCTTTGCACTACCACAGGAGAGCTTGGTTAAGAAATACAAGATGAGCACTTAATACCTCTTTATTTTACATGTTTTTTCTCCAAGCTTTGGGTATATTTTATCGCTTTTATTTCTTTAATTTAGAGGAACAGTTCTATTTCCTGGACATTTGAAACTCTGGATTTAACTTACCCCAGGAGATGACTTTGGGGCCCTTTTTCTATCAGCTCGGAAGATAAAGAAACGTACATTACCTCCTTACTCATCCCTATGAAATGAAGAACAACACTCATACACCTCCAGCTGATAAATATAAAATGATGCCATGAGTCATGGCCATCCCTCCTCCCCACCTCCCTCTTGAAGCTCTGCTGTTTACAGCAGCTCCAGCACCACAAAGGGAGGGTAAAGCAGCATCCCCAGCCATCTCCAGTCTTTCCTGCAGTTCCAGGGACAGCTTAATTAGTGGCTGCTCCTGGCTCTTGCCTCGGCAATTACTCCCAGCTTCCTGCTGTAAATCAGCCGCTCTCCAGCTGGTCATCTCTCTTACTGACCATTTACTGACTCCCGAGGGGAAGGGATGGGTTCAGACTGTCCTGCTTCCCCCCTGAAGAACACGGCAGTGAAAGCTTTCCCTCGTGTGAACATCCAGGACCAGGCAGGGGAGTGGGAAGGGGGAAATTCCAACTCTAAGACAACCAGCTCAGAAGAGCCTCTGAAAACAAGTCATATAAATCTTCCAGGGACAGTAGTTCAAACTTCTTTTAATTTCCTTGAAAGCCTCCAGCACAGGCAGCCCACCACAGAGATGTCATACTTTGAGACAATGTCCCTGCTCACCTTTCATACAACTTCCAAAGTAGCAAAAACACGACAAAAAAACCTCACAAACAACTAACCCAGGAGGTGGAGAGGTGACTTGGCTGCAATTCTTTTGACAACAAAAGATAATTCCGAACTGATGGATTTAAAACTACAAGCCCAGCTTTTCTGACTCCCAAAGATCACTGACTCATTTTTGTTCTGGAAGCCACAGCAGATATTGGATACAACTGTTAACAGGGAAGACGTGACTTTGATTTGCCAGCAGCCTATGACAGTCTGATCAACTTTTTAACTACATCTAAAAATAGGAACTGGAAATCTGCGGGATACACTGCTCCCTAAATTCAGATTCTCTAAAGCACTCAAAAAGTAGGAAAAACCAGCTGCAAAAGGCTGGAATTCACCTGGAAGAGAATTCCTAAGCAGAAGTCAATTTCCTAAATTAAGAAACCTTTGGTACAAGTAGCACTGACCTCTCCTACCCCTGACCAAACTATGAGCGATGTCAAAAGACTCATCCCTCCCCCAGTACCTAATCCACTTCCAAGCAGACCACAATATAGAAAAGTCATGGTTGCAGTGATGAATCAGCTCACAAAACCGGCAGCCTTATCTTGCACTCAGGTCTTACCCGGTCCTGATCGGGGTTCAAAATGCTGATCTGCTGTTTTCCAGGAACACTCGTTAAACCAGGGTAAGCCAACCACTCCCATCTTTTCCAGTGCACCTCAGCAAGACAAATGATTAACTTCATTCAATACCATCCTGTAACGTTACTTTCACCTCAGAAAAAATTTCAGTCTGTTCCAGGGAAAGACTGGAGCTCTAAGGAACATGTTCTGAAGTTACCTGAATCCATCATCCACTGGCCTATTTCAAGGACTGATCTACAAGTTCCACGATGGAACAGACAGGTACTTCCTCAAAAACTTCTGCAGAAATTTCTCCAAGTGATGTTTCATGTTTTCAATTGAACTATTTTCCTCCATTTTAAGGTATCTGCAATAGCAGCCAAAGGCTTTGGGGTATGATGGAATGAGGAAATGCAATGCAAAGGATGCAAAACTCCTCTCTAGCACTGATTTTTGAAGTCAAAACAACAACAAAAAAACCCCAACCTCACCCATTAATGGTTTTTGCCCAGCTAAAACAATTATTTTAATTGTCCCTCTAAATGCACGGAGCTAACACAAATAAAAGGAAACATCCTGTGCAATGAGGCCAGTATAAAAAAACACTCTTGAAATTTATCCATTAATAACTTATGAGTGATGACCAGCTTGCAAGGCAACAAAGTAAAATAACAAAGCTAAGAGACAGTCATAGAATATATTCAATAACACCAAGTCTTTACAACAGTCAGATGTAATTTTCATCACTTTATATTAAGCCTAGATAATATAGTTACTCAAAATGAGATATAACCAGAGATAAATACAATAAAGGAAAACAAAATATAGTTAGTCTAATTCACTTTGACTTGTATCTCAGACAAACCTCAAAACAAGTTTTGAAATGCTTATTAATTTCAGTTACATATCTTTGAAAATGCAAATTCAGAGCTGATTCATATTTACAATTATTTTAGGTTTTTTAATTGGCCTTTTCAAAATTTTAAATAAGTGCCATCTGCAAAACTCCAAATACAAGAAATTAGGTCCTTGTCGTTGAAGATGCTTACGTGCTCGGTCTACAGAAAGTGTCCATTCATGACAACCAAAACAAATTAAAAATTAAGCAGGGAATAACCACATTACATATTAGGATTACTCATTATTAGTAGTTAGTCATTAGGAAAAATTCCTGTTTAATTTCAGTAATAAACTGTTTCATCTAGGCCAACCACTCCAAGCACTTGAATTGCACACACTCCCAGCTATTTCAAATTCCCATCTGAATCAAGCTACAAATCCTGGTGAAGCTTATTTGACTCGAGGACATCCAATACAAAAAGAAGGTGAGGCTGGTTGAATAAAGAAGTTTGCCACTTTTGAGCCAGTCTTGCTGATTTTCACTCTGAATCCTGAGTATAAACTCAGCAGTATAAATAAACACAGACCTTCCTGGGAAGTATGTGAGAAATGGAAAGGCCAGCTGCTTAGGAAATTAGCAATATCTTCTGCAGTTTTCACAGAGTATTCTTCTGTTGTTAAAGAAAGGGCTGAAAATAACTGATTTTTCAGTTCATTTCAAATACCATATAATGAAAAGAACATTATCAGGTGAATATTTGGTTTGACCCCTTTTACAGATATAAAAGGATTAAATGAAAGCAAAGCACACAACACTGATTATCAATTTTGTTTTTATACATCTAATTTAGCAAATTTGATACATAATAAAGAACAGTGCAATGGTTCAATGGTACATGAAACTTTGGAAAGGAAAAACCATTGCTGTTCAATTTTTACCTCATTTATTTGAATATTTACAGTACAGACCATCATCAGTTCATTGTATAATCCACTGTGTGGGCCAAAATTCCCTCTACTGCAAAGATTTGACATTTCCTCCAGAATCCAGCTCCCTGATCAATTATATCAGTACTGCACAAGGATTCCCAGAGATTAGGACTAATCTCAGAGCTCTTCACTAAGTGCAAGTGGAGTGAAAGCTCTTTAGGAGGAACAGGGCTTTGTCTGTCTCGTGTAAGAATACTGATGTGCATTTATAGAACACACCAGCTCCTGTTTACCAAGGTAGGAGGACAAAATTAAGCTCCCATCAAATGGCAATGCTTTGGGGACATTAGCCTCCCCCTCCCTTTTTTTTTAATACACTTTAAATTCAGAAAATCAAATCCCACTCTGGCATATTTAATAAAGGTCTCACCAGACACCCAGACCAACCCCATGAAGTGGAAGCTGCTCTGCAGTGACAGGCTGTGCAGCACAGTGCCAGCACACCAACACTTCACTCGGAGCACATCCCTCACTGGAGCTTCTCACAGGACCCATTTCCAGCAGCCTTCCTCCTTGGAACCAAGCCACGAGCCCAGGGAATTGTCCCCATGTCAGGTACAGCCCATGCCTGGTTGCTGGCTTTCCTCTTTATTTGTGGGATGACACAAGTACCAGTTACTGCCCCGCTGCTGCTCTGCACGACAAAGGTGTTTCCCAAAACCTCAGTCACAGTGTGTAAGGAGAATAACATCCCTCCACTCACAGAAAAATCCCAAAAGTACCAGGCAGGCTCTTGGCATTTTGTGGGATTGCTGTTTGACCTACAAGCAGCGAGATGAAAACACTGCAGAATAATCCCAAATCCCCTGTACATCCAACAAGCCTGGAAATCCTGGATGTCCCACAAGCATGCAACAGGCTGGTTTTCAACACTCTGTACTGCTGCCTCCCACAAAACACGGAGCAAATTGACCTCCTGAAGGAATCACACTCCTCCACCCAAAAATCAGGGCACCAGCACGAATTAGGAAGACAGTATAGATAAATTACAGTACCTACATTAACTTGATTTAAGGAAGAAACAAAAGAAAAAGGTTAACAATAAAAAAATCAAGATAAGCAAAGCCCAAAGTCCTGAATCAGCAGACACACGTCTGAAGCAAAAACATCCTTTAAGTTTCCCAAGCTTGCAGCACTGGTGCACACACAGGCACAGAGTCTACCAGATACAGAAATAACCTGCCAGTTGAATTATTAGCACAGCCTGAGCTCCCATTTGTCATTCTAAGCCTCCCTAAAGAGTTAACCAACATATTTAACAACAGCTTTTGAAGTGCAGTTTTAAGAGGGCTGCTCGCTCTTACAGCAAACCTGGCATGTAACTGTTTCAGTGCTTAACAGAAGAACACTTAATTAAGTCACTAGTCTGAACAAGTTCCAACACATTTTCTTGGACATGGGATGTAAATGTGGTGGGTACCAAAGCACCCCGGGAGAGCACACACATCAAAACAATTACATATTAAACGAATTAATTTATCACCTATCTGTCAGTATACAGAGGCTGTTCCTGGGAGTGTTGACTCTCAACAATGAAAAGATGTTTGCAAAGCTTGGTAATTGCTGTCTAGTCTACATTTTCAATGTATAGCAATGACAGTGCCCTATTTTCACCAGAAGGATTTTAAATCCAAAATACTTTTCACTCTATAACATTATTAAAGACACTGCTCACTTGAGGTGGCTGCAAATTCTTTTCCCGTTTGAGGGAGTGAAGAGACAGAGGAGCTCAACCTCTTTCACATGAAAAGTCAGTAAATCAGGCCCAATTGAAGAGATTCTGCTTACCCTGCCAGCAGAATAAATGAGCAAAACTGATACCCACAACATCTGGATGCAATGGTTAGCTGGAATTAAAAGCATCTTCCAAAGAAGAGAAGAGCCAATGAAGGAACAGAGAGAGCTTTGCTACTGTCCGCTGTGTGGCAGAACCATAACATAAAAGATTTACATGTTTGTGTGGGTATTTTAAGCATTGTTTTAAAATTCTGTTAAGCAAACAAGGCCATGCAGTGCTCCTTAAAGTTTTAAGGACTTGCTTTCTCTAAGTGACACAAGAGATTTCCAGTCAAATCCTTTTCTCCACCATATTTTTCTGGTTTTGCTCCTCCTGCCTGGAGCTTACTCCTGGTTTTTAACTTGGGCAGTGTCTTCAACCTCTCCCTCCCAGCACAAGGGAGCCCCACATCAGCCCTGCCCTGGACACATCCAACCTGACAGACCCTCAAACCCTCCTGGGATGCAGAGCTGCTGCTGCTCTGCCCTCTCAAGATGAGAATGGAGGGACAGAGCAGCAGCTTGTCCCAGGCCACACAGGAAGCTTTTTGGCAACACACTGAGCTGAACCTGTTTCCCAAGTCCCAGAGCAGCAACCTCACTATTGAACCACCTTTCTTCTACATAAAATAGCTGAAACTATTCAGATTTTAAGGCAAAGGCATATGTTCAAACCTGAAAACTGTTTAAACTGTTGAATGCCACAAATGTCTACCAGACCTGCAACTCCCTACTCGTGCAGATAACATCTGCTAAGAGTAAGTGGCTCATACAGTTCTGCACCAGAAAGCTTAATAAGTTCCTTCTCCAAGATTAAAGAAACACCTACACATTCTAGATGCTTCTGCAAGTCCCTGGAGGGAGAAAATGCTGCTTAGTGCTGAGACAATGAACCAGCTTCCTTCCTCAACAGCAACAAAACCCTGCTGCTTTACCTAGCACTGAGAGGAAAGTGTTATTTATAGAACTGAGCCCTATACCAACACGTACCTAAATATTTCTCACAGTTGGGGTACTGCATGTATCAAGATGACCTCAGACCTACACATTTTCAAAGTCCTGATTTGAAAGATCAGTATAAGAGCAGAAAAAAAATTTGAAACAGCTCAGCCATATCTCCCATTCCAATTCATTTCAGTCATTCTCTGCATTGAAGTGTAACTTCAAAACCTTCTTGCCACTCAGACCTCTTCAGCAGGTGACTTCTTTAAAGCAGTCACATTATTTTCATATGTCAGATAAGCTCACTAGGATTATGATATTTAGGTTTCTTATATAATTTTATAAATCATTGCCAGCAATGCTTCTAGCCATGTCCTACTGCATTTAGTTTCAAAACCAAAAAATACATGTACTGGCTGTTGTGCTTCTAATATAATTTCCTGGTAACGTCTTAAGCACTTGTTCCACGCTGTAAAAATGTTTTATGCTAAAGCCAGTTACCTAAATTCCCATTTTGGCACTGAAATAAGTGGCTATCCTGTATTTTCATGCACTTACACAACTGCACAAAGGTTCACTTGGCTCCAAACCCCAGTAAGTGTTTTCTAAGACTCTTTCCATTGTTCATAATTATCAGTGAAAAAAAAAAACCCTGCCAAAACCCACCTTGTAAGACAGATACAGGCTCTCATACCACAAGCCATTGTTTGTCTAAACACTGATGCAGAGCTGGATACAGCCACGAGCACAGCAGGGCAGGCAAGGAACCTTCTCACTCACTTCCCAACACTGCTGGGTTGCTGCACTTTGGAGGAACTGCATTTACCATGATAACTGTCAGCTTAAATCACCAGGAACAGTCAGTAATAAAGACATCGATGGAATTCTAAATCTACTAAAATAGATTAAGAATTTTGCAGGCCTGGCAGTTTGGGCTACATCCAACCCTACACTGGAGACTGCGTTACAAGCAGAGATCTGTTCTCATTTCAGTAATGTCCTCAAGTTCTTTCTAATCTGTTACAGTCAATAAAAACTGACTTCTGCACTTCCTCTCTTCTACACCAACCCTCTGACATACAGTCAGCCTTTATTTGAGCTGATATAGCTCTGCTGCCTTCTGGAACAAGCCCCAGCTACCTGGAAAAAACAAAGCCTTTTCCTGCATTCAGGATTCCTTCTGTACTCCCCATGTGTGTGTCTGTCTTCTGTCACTCAGCTACTACTCCTGAGGGAAAATAAATACAGGAGGAGAGAAGGAGGAGGTGGGAAAGCACGAAGATGCTGCCTATTTTCTTCACACAATGATTCCTCTTTGCCTGTTCTCTAATTTGTATGAAAGCATCTGCTCCTCTGGAACATTTCAACACTGCACTACACCCGCCAGCGACCCACTGTGCACCTTTATTTCTTTAATTTCACCCTTAAAATGCAGACCTATGCAATGCAACATGAGGCCAAATGCAGCAATAGGCATCTCTGGAATTTACGAACTCGGAATTAAATTATCTACGCTCACAAAATCAAATCACAGTGTTTGATAGCTGCAAATAAAACTCAATGAGTCACACAAAGGTTTATATTTTATGCTAAGCTGACTCCAGCAGAGCAGCACTCAGTGATATCCAGGACACATAAACCCCCCATGTATTATTTCTTGAATTATCACTTTCTGCACCAGTGCTGAGCTATCCCTGAATTAAAAGGCTCTCCTCCAAATATCAACCAGGCCCAGCACCTCTCCCCACCACAAAGAGATTTCAGCCCACTTTAACACTTCCTCATGTGACAAACGGGAAAACTGCACTTCTATGCTTCACAAACCTGACAGATTTATGTATTTGTGTGACTCTCTCAACTAGAAATAACAAGTAGGAGGGAAACAAGACTGAATGGACCTAAAATGCGAGTTCACTGCTCCATAAGACAGAGTAACTCACAGTCAAAGCTACCACACACACTTCCAGCTTGGTTAGGATTGTGCTTGTGCTGCATCAAAGTGAATGCAGCCCAAACATAAAAAGGAACTGGACAAATCAAAAAAAAAAAAAAAAACCCAGAACCCAAAACCCAACAAACCCTGTTGGTTTGGTTTCAACAGTGAGAAGCTGCTCCTCACACGTCACAGGCCCCAAAATTGCACGATCAAATATGGCTCTGTCCTGCAGGGTCACGTACGGGATTGGGTAAGGAGAAGAGAAAATTTATCTTTACAGACATCACAGCCTCTGTCAGGAAAGCAGGGAATTCGTCACAAGGCAACAAAGAAGTTGATGCTGTTCAGCTTGCTCTATGTCCAATAGCCTCTTCAAAAGTACTCTGCTTTGATAAGAAGGTGAGGCATAGAGAGATGTAGCTCTTAAGAATACAAAAAAGAATTTTAAAAGATTCTGCCTCTGAGCTTTACTCAGGTAGAGTAACACCACTTTGCTGACACTTAGTTCAGATGTTCAGCCTAGCAAAGTAATAACTGTTTCTCCACTTGAAGACTGTTCATTCTGCTGGATTATAAACGCAATGCACTGCTTAATGAAAATTAGACATGTTTTTACAGAAGGCCTCAAAGCAGCAGCCTGCCAAAGAGAAAACTGCTGTCTTCTTGATGTTACTTTGCAAATATTTGATGCAATAACATAATGCCTTTTATGAAGGTCATGCATTAGGTCCTCCCAAGGGAGCTGCACAACACATACAGAATTTAAGTTTAGCAGCATGTCAAACGCCTACCTGGAATTTTACAGGTGATAAAAACTGCGCATATAACAACAGTGGTTACAGTTTAACGTTCATTTATAGTCAGGTTATCCATTTAAAGACACTTTGGCTCAGTAAATAACCAGCCCCGGTTACAGCTGACCCAGAGCACAGCTCGGAGCGTGCCAAGAGCTTCCCCACTGCCCAGCCTCTCCGGAACCTGCGCCTTCCAAAGGCAAAGCAAACCCGGCGCTACCCGCTGGCTGTCCCACCCCACCGAGCTGGGACTGCGATCCCAGAGCCGAGCCGAGGGCGGCTGCTCGGGGAGCCCACCCCCGGCAGGCTCCATCCATCCCTGCGGGGCTCTCCCCGGTCCCATCGCCCCTTCCCGGCGCTCCGCCGCCGCAGCGGCGCGGGGCTCGCAGCCCGTGACGAGCGGTGAGATCACCTCCCGCTTACCTCCGCGGCTGTGACAGCGCCCTGCCCGCGCCACCGGGGCACCCAGCACCGCGCCGCCCCCGCGGGACCGCGGAGCCCCCGCGCCGCCGGGCGCCTTCCCGGGAAAACGGAAAGGAAAAGGGAGGGAGAGGCGCAGCGGGAGCAGGACGGTGCCCTGCGCGGTCACACACCGGGCAGGCGCGGAAGGAAGGGCATCACCCAGGGCGGGCCGAGCCNCGTGCGCCGCCGCGCCACCGCCCGCGCCGCCCCGCGGCATGCTGGGACATGTAGTGCGGGGCGCGGCCCTGCGGCGCGGGGCATGATGGGAATTGTAGTCCCATTCCTGGGATTTAAATTCTGTATTTAATTGGGAGGCCCCAGCAGGGAAGGAAATGTTGAATATTGTGAAGAAATTCTTCCCTGTGAGGATGGGCAGGCCCTGACACAGAGAAGCTGTGGCTGCGCCGTTGCTGGCAGTGTCCAAGGCCAGGGTGGCCAGGGCTTGGAGCAACCCTGGGACAGTGGAAGGTATCCCTGCCATGGCAGGAGCTGGGACTGGATGAGCTTTAATGTCCCTTCCAACCCAAACTGTTTTGTGATCTCTGATTCTGTGAACTGGCATTCACCAACCATGTGATGTTTAACAGGCCAAGTGCCAGATTCTGCACCTGGGACAGATCAGCCCTGGCTGTAGGGACAGACTGGGGAATGACACTGGAGAGCAGCGCCCTGGAAAGGGACCGGGGGGTCCTGGCTGATGGCAAATTGAATGTGAGTCAGCAGTGCCCTTAGAACACATAGCACAGTTGGTTTTCCTTCCTCAAGGACATCCTGGAGCTAACAAGCTTCAAGGATGTAGTAAATCAAGATGTTGATACATGTCTGTGTATACTTTGCTAATATGGCAAAAAACTCCAGGTCTATGTATCCCACAGCTGAACTATCTTCACCTGGAGGCTCAGGTGCTGCCTCACAGCATTTTGCCATCAATAACAATTTCCCGTAATGATGTTTAACCAGTTTTACCGGGAAGTTGCTTCTCTTCTAGGCATATACTAAATTTATACTGAAAAACTTTGGGTTTTATCCGAAATAGTAACACAGATTTTTTTTCCCCCTTGCTTAAAGCAGTGATATCTCTAATTATAGAAATCATTTGAACTCCTCCGCTGCCTGTAAATGCATCTTTGTTTCAAGCTGGCATGGAACAACCATACTTCACAGCGAAACAAAAGCTGTAATCAGAGCACAACAATGAGAGCTGAAGTCAGCCGCAAACAATGCCGCACCATTCCCATGGCAACTTTTCCCTATCAACCCCCGGAGAGGTCACACACTCTGCAGCTGCACGAGCCAGAAGCCTTTCAGTTTGGGCTTCATTCACAATTATTCATACATTTTTTTAGTTGTTTTTCACTTAACAGCGCTTTACTGGAGTTAATGCAAGACAATTAACCGCGGGCAGCACGGCGGCTCTCCCCCACTGGAGTTCCAAATTGACATTTCTCCTCCTGACAGAACTGCCGGGACCGTGGCAGCTATTAAATGACTGCAGGATGTGTGCTGCCATCACACTGCACATGGAAGAGCCTTTTAAAAAATTGTACACCCTTTTTGCACTCCAAAAGCCCCGCAATCAAAAGCCATTCCACAACTGTGCATGGAAACTACAGCAGTCTGCACTCCGATATGCCTTAACTTGCAAATATTTTCTCCAGCCTCCCACACAAGGTTTGAATAACCATATATTCTGACAGTAGGACTCAGGAGAGGATAAAAAGATGATTGCATTTAAAAGAAGGAGTGTGTTTTATTGGAATAGAGTTTCCATCGTGGAACACTACTGCAACTTTGCTTTTAGGATGGCCTAATTTTCACAATTTAGTGAGGAGACAGTCAGATATATAAGGAGATATCTTGACTTAAGCTGAGTCACAAACACTTTGAAATAGCCATATTCTGTCAGTTGTGCTGTTCACAAAAGTATTTTCATGAAATTCACATGTGGAGAACTAAAAAATGAAGAGTTGTGGATGTCCAAGACAGAAATACAATTATCTCTAATGCCCCAATTTAAAGCAAAACTGGCTTTCAGTAGAAAGCTTCTCATAGTTCTAGTGTTATGAATTATGGCACAGAGGCTACTTAAAGCTCAGCTGAGCTCCCTGACTTTGAACCAACTCAGTATTTTCAGGATTCCTCTCTGTGGAAGGTGCAAATGCAACTCTTGAAAGTGATTGTGATGACAAACAGGTAAACTTCGGGTGAGAAGTGACAGGATTACCCAGGGGCTTTCCTATTCTGCAGGACAAAGTCGGCATGCAGAGATTACAGAGGACAGAATCTATATTTTACCTACCCTGCCGTGGCTAAAAATATTCAAGTACAAATTCTGCACTGGCTCCTTCTCCATGAAGTGCCACTGACTTCGGAGTAGAAATTGGTTCAGGGCCCAGCATGTTCCAGTAGAAGCATGAGACAGGCACTTATTTCCTCTCGGGTTGTCTCTATTCATAGTTTTCAAACGCTGGCAGGTATCCCCACACCAGCCTTCGTGTCTGGCAAAAAGTGCTGGCAGGCCCCTGCTGTGCCAGTCATTTACTCAGAACCTGCTTGTGATTCTCATCACTGAAACAGGTAGGAGAGTTTGGACATCAATTCCTGCTGGGATTTCAGCTACTCAGAATGCAGTTTATAATAAATAGAATTTGGTGAGTGACCTCCAGCAATGTGCACCCTTAGGAACAAGTGTTTATTTCACAAAAAATATAGAAACTCCCAGTGGAACAGTGGTATCAAAGGACTAGCATGTATCTAGCTCTATATATGCAAACCTACAGATATAAATATGCAAATCACATACCTATCTTGTATTTATAAATACACAACTTGTGTGTCTTGGCAAAGGAGCAGAAATATTCAAAAAATCCCCAAATATCCCAATTCTTCACTTTTCTAATTGTATTTTCATGATGGGTAATTTTACCCAGCAGAGGAAGTTCAGCAACTTTATAGATATGCAGAAATAAAGAGCTATGAACAAAACCTCGCTTCATGGCTCTAAAGAAATTAATTCGGCCTTGGACAAAACGGTTTTGTTAAAACTAACAGTTTTGTTGCCGTGGAAAACAGGAAAAAAGCCTGGCCAGTGAATTACTAAGTGCAGAGCAAAATGCTGTCACTATATTCTGTTTTTATGGGTTCAATATTGCAAATTCCATCCACATGCAGTAGGCCTCCTGTGCACTATTTTAAGAGGGGTGTTGCTGACCTCAATGGGACTTCTTTTCTTAGAGGCTGTGACCAGGCAAGGTCATTACTCTGCTGACACCTCCAGCGTTAGCAACCAGGGAAAGCTTTTCAGTCATTAAACTTCATCCCAGAGGAGGAATGTCTGAGTTTACTGCAGTGGCATGGGGCTAATTAGGCAGTATTTATTACCTAATTAAATTATTTGCCATAACAGAGAGAGAGACACCAAAAGTTCTCCAAGGCTCTTGCTGGTGTGACCTGGGGAAGAACAGCCCTTCTGCTTTGGGGTTTTCAGTTCTGTGACTAAAACAGGTGAGCAAGACAAGACTCTGGGAAATGAGGTTGTCCTGTCCCCCTCTGGGGGACAAACCCTTGTTTGTGGCCAGTTTCTGAAGCTCAAGAAGGTGACAGTGATTCCTGGGCGAGCCTAACGGGTAGAGAAGGAAAAACATCCTCTGCAGGTAACCAGCTAAAGCCCTGCAGGAGGATTGCCTGCAGCCAGGGCCCTACAGCAGAACCCTGCCTGTGATGCGCACCTCGAGGGCAGCGCACACAAAACCTCTCCGTGCCTCCCACGGGGAGGAAAGGAGCAGGAGCAATAAAACCCCTGCACGTACGAGCAGACAGTTTAATTCCAAAGCTGCTTTAAAGCATATTTGCAACGTGCATTTTAAAGCTAAAACTTCATCTCTCCTGATGGAACGATGCTGACAGCGCCTGGGAATTTAATCTCACAGGGAGGTTGAATTCATTCAGCTTCTGCTGCCAGTCATTGGATCCTGTTATTAATTTGATATTGAAGTAGAAAAGCACCCTGATGTAGCTGCTGTGGATAAGCACTGATACACGGTGATGAAGTAATTTCCCAGCCTTTTAAGCACTCTGTTTCCCTGAAAGCCATATTTAAACACTTGGAGTTCGTTAGGAGTTTAGTATTCTTGTGTTGCAGTTGTTTTCCTCATTCCTCTGTGCATATTATTATACAAAAACACATATGGTGATTCTTCATTGTCTACCAAACATTTTTTGCTTTTTATTTTTTTTGCTCCCATTATTTCTAGATATAAAGTTTATTAGCAAAAACCCCCCAAACCCCTTTTTTCCCCCTTTTGTCTATTTTAACCTAAAACCATTCCACATTAAAAAAAAAAGTGAATTGTCTTTAAAATACAGTATCCCCGCAATAAAAAGATTGAAATGCTTTCATTTCATTTCAAAGCTTAAAAGATGAGAGCTTAATCTTCTTCAGAAAAGGGCGTATTCTGCAGTGGAATATATGCAAAGCGCCCGGGGGGCTTTCAGCTGCTGCAGTCAGGTCAGGACAGTGCCTCACTGCTGTCATTGGGTAGGGTGGGAGGCAGAGGCTCCCTATTTTGTGTGTTTTATTTGTTTCATATTTCATTATGCACCGTGCTACAGAGATAATTTACATTTATATTGGCCAGTACAGAGCAGAGTGAAGCTGGGGGTTGAAGCTGCTCTCGTTTGTGCTTTTACCGGGAGCTGTAACATTATGCTTTGCCCTAAGTCCCAGTCCTCAAAGGAGCAGGGCTGGAGATGGTGCTGGATGTGCCTTTAAACTGTTATAAGCCATGACTGGAGTTGTATTTCACAGGAATTGCTATGGAAGGAACGACCTGAATCAGTGGAGGAGAAGCCTCACAAGAAGCAGTTGCAATGGAGCAGTGACCTGACCCGAGCTGGCTTTGGGGCACAGGAGCCGCCTCAAACACCACCTCTCCTGTCCTGAGTGACCACCAGCACAGATGGAGCCCAAAATCATGGATAAATGAATTCAACAGATGTGCTTTTACCCCTCTGAGTCTCTCCCCTGTCTCCGTGGTGGGGGGTGAGCTGCGTGGGGCTTGGTTGGTGGCTGGGGTTAAACCACGGCAGGGTGAAAGTAAAGAAGGTTTTATTCGCTCTCAGCAAGATCCCAAAGCACAGGGCAATGCCCTGCCCTGGGTACACCCTTCTGACTTAGCTGTGGCTGTGTCTCCCAAGCTGGGGAATCCCTTGGTGAGGACACTCTGCTTTCTCCACCTGATCCAAGCAGTGTCCCAGATGGTGACAGTGATGCCTGATGGTTTTTGTCTTTTCTTTTTATACATTTTTATACCCTTTCCTTGTACCCTTCACAAACACTCCTTATACCTTAGCCCTACATGTGGATAACCCTTGTAGTCTAATATTTAACTTAGTTTGAAAGTTCTCTGAGGGGAGAAGAGAAAACATACCGACTCTTTCAAAACCAGAGGCTCCAACCTTGGACAGAGCCTCCTCTCTGGAACAGGTTTTTTAAACTGAACAGTAGTCTCTCTTGGTGAGAGGGCAGTAATTAAAATAAGAGAGAATGACCTTGTTTATTAAGTTTCTTATTGGGGATTTTAGGCAGATATGCTCATTTGTGAAGTCCTTCATTGTACACACATTGTACACAGAGTGTGCTGCCTCAGCGTGTTCCCACCCTTAAAGAGCTGTGCACCTAAAATCCTATTAAAACCAAAGTAATACCCTTTTCCCCTATACTACTGTGTCTGCCTCTTATTTTTACCAGCCCTTAAGGCATCAACAGTCCCGCTGCTGGTGCCACCAGCCCTCAGCCCCTCGCTGGTGCCCACCTATGGATGTACCCCGTGAGGATGCCCACACAGGTGGCCTAGAACAAGGTTTTTCATGGGCAGAAGAGCTCTGCAGGTGCAGATCCATGCAGCAGTGTCTGAAATGGGGTGTTTTACATCAGAGGAAGGACTCCAGGGGCTCCCAGTGCAAGGTAAAAATGGCCCCAGCCTGTGACATAGCACCAGCAGAACCTCAGCTGCACATTTCAGGTGGGGTTAACGTTCTTCCCAGCCCATTCCTGCCCTGGCAGGTGCTGTGCCAGCTCAGGTATCACCTGGAACTCTGAGCTGGCACAGAGGCAGCGTTAAAGCCCCAAAACTGGCACCAGCTCCAGAGAAAACACCTTGGCTCATTCACTGCCATGTGGTTGTGTCACCCACACAGCCATTAAAAAAAATGTTCAAGAGCTGAAGTGTATGGAGGCCCTGGCTAGCAGCTAACATTGTAACTTTTTAGCTCATAAAATAAAATAAGCAATTAATAAGATTTATTAGAAGATAATGATATCTCTATAAAATCCACCATATTATATGACACAACTTGAAGTAGATAGCCAAATAAACCCCAAACCCAATTCTGTGCCTACACTTAAAAAGGAAAATATAAATATTTCTCACCCTTTCAGAATATGTATAAGGAATGCAAGAATCTTTGAATGTTAAGATTTAGAAAATGTGTGAAACAGTGAGGTTCTGGAGACATTCCCAAATGGCTTTTTAGCCTGTTGGTGTCCCCTTCCCAGGCTGTTCCTTGTTCTACATCTCCTTCAGAGAAATTATTTTGTAATGTCTTAGATTGGCTTCTGAGCAGAAAAACTGATCTCCCTTCAGCCCTAATAATTCCTGTTTCTTGAGTGAAATGCCTGCCATCCTTTTTGGACAATCCCTATTTTTCCTACCTCATGAGTTCTGAAGGGCTCCCAGGAGCTCCCAGCATGATTTGCTTTTTATACCTCCCACAAACTCTGCTGCCTTCAGTAATGTTCCTTTGTATTTACATTGGAGGAAACATTAAAAATTGACTGTTGGAATTAAAGCAGTTCAAAATTTGATCCCACACTCGACCAACTTTCAGTGTTTGTAACTTCCAACTGCTCTGATTTTTAGTGTAGGAAGCCACAGCCTTTGCACACGGTGCACATTACACAATGGGCTACTGCTTGTGAATCAATTGTGAATATATTGTCATCAAAAGCTATCTGAATTATGTCTTACCAATATGAAAACTTGGGTCTTTATTACATTCTCTCTTGTATTTATACCTTTTAAAGTCAGTGTAAGAATGAGGCTCTCTTCATATGTTCTTATGGTCATGGATGCAATCATGACATGATCTATGAAATCCCCTGCAGCCAACAGTTTCTATCCATGATCCACCCTGGATTTATCACTGATGGGGAGGGACGTGGAGCCAGAAGCAGCTGCTGAGGTGGGGAGGAGGGTTTTACACGGAGATAGCAGCCCCTGTGTCTGCCCCAGGGTGTGGAGGCAATCCTGGCCTCTCCTTCTTGGTCCCCAAGGATGTTTTAGGAGACAAAAAAATCCCTCTGGAGCCCTTTTTCCCAAGCCCTGTTGCCATCAGCCTGCACACTCAGGGCTGAACATGGATGAAATTGAACTGCTGCTGGGAATTATTTCACCGACAATGCGCCCAGCACCGCTCCAGATACTGCTCCAGCTTGTCTGGCTTTTCAGCATTTCCCTGCTCTCCACAGATTTTCCACTCCCGCTGAAACCAGCTCCACAGGTTGTGGCAGCAGCTTCAAGGGGTTGTGTAAACAGCAGCACTGCCAGGTCAGCTGCACCTCTGCTCAGCCGGTGACAGCGCTGGCATCTGCTCCCTGCCATCTGTCATCCTACGGGGACAGATGTTGACAGCTGTTCCCATGCCAAATGCAACCTTTGCCATCCAGCTACTGTGCTCATCCAGCCGTGACATTTATCTAAGTTAGCCTGGTGGCTTTAAAATCAAAGGTACGGACCCATTTTCCACAGTAAGGGGATTGAATTTTTGTTTCTATTGCTATCTGGAATGACAACATTTCTAGAAGGTGCATTGGGCTGTTCTGTGGCATTTTAGGATTTTTTAAATTATTATTCTGTGGATAGATAAGCTATGAAATGCATAAATTTTTTTCTGAGTGCAATTCTGATATTAATGATGAAAAGATGACTGGCTCTGTCAATCCTGCTTGAGAAGAAAACCCCAGAACTGATTTATCCTTTGAATCATTTGGTAGGTTCATCCCATCTTAGAAATATTTACAAGCAGTTGTAGTGGCATGGGGTATGTGCCTGTCTGGGAGTGACTACCCTTCTAGGAAAATACCTCTGTAGATGTTAAATAATGTTTTATGAACCACTAATACAAGGATTAATTAAGTTAAAAAGAATAGTGCTGATTCAGTGTTAAAAAAAATGAAATAAATATTTGATGGCAATTAAGAGGCATATCTTCCTTTTTACAGAGATTAATTGAGGTATGGCTTTGTTAAAAGCATCCTTCAGTTTTGTTAAAAGCAGTAAGAACTCAATAGAAGTATCTCATGGTCCAGTTTTGAATTAATTATTAACCAGCAAGAGTAATTAAAATCATCAAACAAATTTGTCTCTCTCCATTAAAAGCATATCAGGGTGGTTTGCAGTGGCAAACCACAGCCAGATGTGACATTTCTGAGGGAAAAAAGAGTGGCCAAAACAAGGACAAAATAGAGCAGGGAGAGAACAGGGGAGAACCTGTGCTGGGGAGACCCCTGAGCTGTGCTGGGCACAAACCTCCCCCTCAGGGGAGAACCCCACAGGGTGCCCTCATGTAGCTGCAAGTTTATCTCTGGGTCCATACATTATTTTACAGCTTTAGGGATATTTTTTTTTTTTTTAGGATACAGTTTTTGGGTACAAAAATATCCCAAAATCTTAACAGCAAATGGTTCCCTTGTTTGGAGTTAAACTACTGTTTTTCCCTTTTGCACCTCTTGAGAAATCAGGAACCATATTTTCTGGAATTTCAGCATTGCTTCTCCTGCGTGCAGGCTGGGAGCAGGTTGTGGAGGTGGCTCTTTGATCTGCAGGAGTGGCGGCACCACAGCGAGGGGAACCCCCCTGGACCAGCGCCTGCCTGCTGGGGAAGCATCCTCCTCCTGAGGGGTATGGAGCCATCCAAGCAGCTCCTGACCCCTGTGCCCTTAATTTGAGTTGTTTAAATGAAGAGACTCCTGTGAATGCTATAAAATTCCAGTTTGCTGAGAAATCAAGGACCAGTGGGTTGTGGTAGGAAGCCAATTTAGTCCATAAAATTCAAGAGCCGTGATAAGGAAGAACAAAGGACAAAAGGAAAAAAAGGCAGAAATCATGGCTAACAATTATGTGAGTAACCCACTCTCTCCTCTGCAATGATTAAACATTAAACTCCCACAAGCTAAGCAAACAAGAAAAAATATCCTCTAAATTCCCCCAAGGCTTTTGTCTTTGTAGCAAGGTCTGAACTTGAGGGTAGGTGCAGCTGCATCCTCCGCTGGGCTCCCCTGTGCCCTGGAGGTGCTCTCTGGGTGAGGTGTCTGCACAGGGCTCTGCACAGGGCTGTCTCTGGCCAGGCTGGCCTCAGGTCAGGGTGATGAGCACTCTGTGAATGAAGCTCCTCCACCATCCCTACAGATGTAGCAGGGTACCAGAGCTTCTGCCCCTTGCTCCACCTTACCTGCACGAGTTCCAGTCCAAAGAGGCAGAATTGCACCTCTTTATTTTCCCTGCAAAGCAATAATCTGTGTTTGCCTCTCCCCAGCTGTTATAACCCCACAGCTTGTCCTCCTTTAGCTGCACTTCATCCACCAGGCAGCTCCCAGGCACTTGCAGACTGCCTGTAGCCTGAAATTTGCCTTTTGTTACTTATCGCCTCTCCGCAACTTTAATTATTCCAACTAACTTCAAAAAGCAGAAGGAGATTTAAAATCACCCCAGATTACAAAGCAGGGAGCTCAATTTACTTTCGCAGAACCGTCTTGCCAAAACAAAGACCGCAGGAGTCGTTCTCTCCTTGGTGGACTCAGCCACCGCTTTATCAAAGAGAGGAGCGGAGCAGCCAGCTTCCCACACGGCTCCCTGGAGCCCGGCTTCCCTGGGGAATGCAGCCCAAGCATGCACAGGCATGCCAGGGCGAGCAGCATGCAAACAAATCTTCCTTTGCAGGGTCCCACAATGCTCTTGCTTAACGCAAAGCTCGGCTTTCCACCTCCGCTTTGCTCGGTGTTTGCATTGCACGAGGTAAACAGGGTCAGCACAAGTTGCTGAGGTTGGGATTTTGGTGTGGTTTTTTTCTTCCTGTGGACGGCACAGGAAGATAGGGAATGAATTCCCAGCAGGGAAGGCTCTGAGGTGGTGTTATTCCAGGGGCAGATGGGGAAAAAGGACTGAAATCCCCAGTTGCTGACAATGAGACTTTCGCACTGGAGCATCTCCCCCACTGTCTGAGCAGCAGTGAAAGCCAGGAAGGTCTGGGCCCATAGTGAGAGTCTGTGAAGGAGCTATGATATGATTGCAAGAGCTAAAATATGATTTTGGGTTCATAAAGAAGGTAAAAGAGGTGCCCTGGCTGCACACTTGTTCACAGACACACCAGCTTTGTGAAAACACCGAGGTTCATCCAGAGACATCAAAGGTCAGATGTGCAAAAGGGATTCCTGCTTGCAAAATCTGAAAACGTCCCTCTCCTGCAGCTCAACTCTGAACACCATCGCTTGGAAGGGAGTGAGGCATCTGAAATCAAAATTAGAAGCATGCTGTCCTAGGTGATTATTTATTCAAAGCTGTGGCCAAGACAATGAGACACTCACAGTCCACACTGTGGCTGAGATAAATGGGGCTTTATCCTGATGGGGCTGTTCCTCAGCAGAACTGAAGGTAAGGCTGGGCAATTGCATCTAATTGAGTTATCATGTCTAATAGGTTAATTCAGCCATGTGAAAGGCTGAAAGACTTAAAATACATGTGAGGGGATGTTTTTAATGTTTGCAATAGGCTATGGGCCTGTTTGTAGCTGGGGAATATGAGACAGTGAATGAGAAGTGGCATATTAAGCTCAGCTGCTTCAACAAATGCACATGTAAATAACAGTGGTGGATTAAGGACTTAGGTTTAAAGAGCACAGATGTAGAGCTCCAAGGGAATTAGAGAGCTGAACAGAGAAAAACTGAATGAAAATGGTAAAATAGGAGGAGAAAGGAGGAGAAAGGAGAAGTAAAAACAAGCCAAAAAAAAGAATGAAAATGGTAAAATAGGAGGAGAAAGGAGGAGAAAAGAGAAGTAGAAACAAAAACAAAAAGAAAGGAAATTATAGAGTAGACATAAAAACAGAGGAGATCACCAGGAAGAAAACAAAAACAGAGACTGAGTTGTCCCCGTTCAGATGGTGATTGTGAAATGAAAAAGCTTCAGTGGAACCTAAAGCGGTCACTTCAGTTCATCTCCCCTGGAGAAGGCTCCAAAGGCAGCCCGGTGTACCCGGCGATATGGAAACCGGTGAGTGCTGCCGCTGCTGCTGCTGCTGCTGCTGCGCAATCTGTTTTCTTTCATTGGTGAAGGTCATGACTTTGATATTTTCCACCAGACTGGCCCAAGTTGGGTGTCGGGCTGTTTGTTTGTTTACAGATGGAGAAATGTTTCCGACATCTGGCTGCATTCTCCCAGCAGCTACCTCATGTTCCTTGCAGCTTCCCAGCCTTGCCCACGGACCGTTCTTGGAAGGTTCCTTTAGTTTGTGTTGGTTAAAACACCCTTTAGCTGAACTCACTTAACACAACACCACAGTGAGAACTGTCCTAGCCTTTATGTAATGTTTTGCTAATTTTAACAAACAGCCTGAGTGGTAGGAGCCACTGGGGTTGCTGAAGTGCCATGAAGAGATTACTTAGTCAGATATTTCTGGAAACGTCTAGATTTCTAGAAATACAGATGAAATCATGCCGAGATCAGAGCGCAGCTGTGCAGAGAAGAGGCAACTCATTTTTCACCTCCACTGTCAAGCTGAAATTAGTCCAACACTGGTTGGAGAAGTGATGTGGTCGCTTGGTTTTACAGCAGCTTGAACGGAGACCTGTGAATTGGGCACAAGCTGGTCCTGGAGCTGGGGATCAGCGAGTTCCCTGAGCCCTTGGAGTGGCTCCTGTCTCATCCCACAGCAGGGCCAGCCTGCATCTCACCTCCTGGGACATCCCTTGGGGTTACCTGCTGCAGGAAACAAAATGAGTTTGGGAAATACACAGAAACCACAAAGTCTATGCCTCAAGTGGAAATCTTGTGAAAAACCAAGCTGTTCTCTGTGCAGCCAAGTGATCGAGGCTACAGAGTTGTGTCTGGCCCTTATTCCTACCCCCTGTGGGGCTCCCAGCTCCTTCCCATGTCCACCTGGCCATCCCCTGGGGCGAGCCAGGGCTGGGGTCAGCTGCCCAGTGGGCAGGAGGGCAGCCAAGGAGCGCGTGTCCTCTGCGCCAGCGTCCCCACACATGTCCCTCCTCCCTGCCCCGCTGGTCTCTGTCATACGGGCAGGGATCTCATTAGGTTCCTTAGGCTCTTTCAGATTTGATTTTAATCAGCCAACAGGCTCTGAATTCTGACAAAAGGTACTTTAGCCTTAACTCTGCTTTAAAATTGACTTCTCTGTAAGAAGACATGAAAATGGATGTAGGTGAACTTGAGAGTTTACTACCTGTACAGCTTATCTACTAATGGCTATTCCTAAATGTTTTACACTACCTACAATATATCAAAGTTATAATTGTGCTTTCATTGAACTCTCCCTAGGAACAATTTACACTTAAACACCCAACCAACCATCACGTAAAACTTTTACAGAAATTATTACCATAAATTTCCTTTTAAAATTGTGATTTAGTGCAAGCATGCTGCCATTTTTTTTTTAGCAAGCAAAAAAAAAAAAATAAACTTTTTGCTGTAAAAATGTGCACATGGTTGTTGACAGACTGGCTCCTGACCTCAGAATTAGTATGAAACATGTATTTTAAATACTGAGAAACTAGAGGGTAAAATGTATTTACAGGAATGAAAGGCTGACCAGAATGATAAATGAATCAGGCTTAATCAGAAACAAACAGTGACCTATTCATAGCTGTTTCAAAAAGGCAAGAATTCTGCAGATGTTGTTGGGTCAAGTTATATAAAAAGACAGTTTATAGCAAGCAGAATGTGTGTGCTCAAGTCAAGGGAAGTCTTCACAGACACATGTTTTTCCCATAGCTATGTGACTCTATTCCCCAGCGGTGTGGTTTCATTTTGATACATGCTCCTTTTCATCTCTGACCAGGCCACCATCCCCGTGGTGGAGGGGTTGCTGGAGAGCGCAGTGAGAACTTGGAGAGACTTGAGAAACGGAAGTTTTAGAGGCCATTCCCTTAAGACATCCCAATCCCCATTAGTGGGAGTGATGCCTGTTGCCAAGAAAAACCTGGGCTGGGAACCTGCACCATGGGCAGGACAGGGGTGGTGCTGCACTGCCCAGATTTTGGGCAAGGTCAAACGTTACTCTGACGTATCCATCAGTGCCCCTGGGGTGCTCACAAGTGTGTGGGAAACACTTTCTTGGACGGCAGCTCCGGCTCCCAAGGGTAAGGCTTCATCTGGCTGCAAGTGGAGTTTTGAGAGCCTTGTGTTTAGAGTCCAGCAGGACTGAGGAGCTCATCAAGAGCTGGAGCCCATTTTTCTCCCGTCTCAAGTGGTGGGAGAGTCAGGCAAAGGGCTGCAATTCAGCCAGCAGAGGAGCTGGGGAAGAGCCAAAATGAGCTTTTCAGGGGCTCATGGGTTGACACTGCTTTGCCTCTGAAAACCCTGAGCATCTGCACTGGAGCCCAGAAGACCAGAACCCATGCACTGGCCTGGAGCCCAACACACACTCCATTAAACCACATTTCATTTCTTCTAAATAAATAATCAGCCTCCTTTATGGCACCATAATGTATCTGAGGTAGTGTCTCTGCTGCTATTAAAGTAGAAGCAGAGGGGAAGGAGATTGATAGCCCACATTTCATGTGATGAAAGGCAGAATTAATCATAACCCAAGTGCAGGATGGCACTGCTGCATCAGTTCTGGCCTGAGCCTGCCTCTCTGTGTATCACCTTGTTGCACAATATGTCGTAAAACCCAGAAATGTTGAAATAGAGTCATCCTGGAAAGAACTGTTTATACCCAAATTGTGGACCAGATGGCATTAAACAAGATCCCCTGCTCTGAATCAAGCTGTGTTTTGTCCCCTCTGGGGCTGCATGGGTGGCTGCAGAAGAAGTCAGACCTGCAGGGTCCAGAGGCTGCCAAGAGTTGTGCACTGAAATTTGAAATGTAGAAGTGGGGTAGTAGGAAGGGACATGGGCTGGAGGGTCAGAAAGGGCACAGAGTTGTGTGTAAAGTCAGAAGGGTTTACCAAAACATTTGCACAACTGACCTAGAATAAGCTCATTCATGGTTCCTGTAAAACTAGAGCCCACTTGGAAAATACTGTTCAATCAACCAGAAGTTAGAAAACATGTGTGGATCTGCAGGAAAGTTGAGAGGTGAACACCCCCAGACTTCCTCTTCCTACAATCCAGAGCCAGGTTTTGCCATCTAAGTCCCTGCCTTGATACAGTGGAAATTGCCAATTTTCAGCAAGAACCTGCGGGTAATGGAAACGAGCTGCTGACTGAATCTGCCCTTCCAACGAGCGTGGCAGGAGGAGAGGCTGCAGTTGCTTATTTCACTCTGTGACAAACATGACTAATGGGCTAAACTGATCAGTCCTGGTCCCGCTTCACCACCTCCACCAGGTGCTAAAATCCCTTCATCGAGGGAGGAAACACCAGGACTGACTCAAGGAAGAAGAGGAGCATGTGTGGCATGGCTTGGAAGGGGTGGTAGCCATGTTACATCCAGATATGAACCAGGATCCATATTGGAGGAATCAATCTGATATTTTAGTAATTTAAGATTCTCAGATGACTTCTGCCTAAGCATTTGGTTTGGAGAAATATCTGCAATTTCATGGCTGGGAACTTTCAGCAAAAAGACAGTTTCTTTTTAAATGAGGAAGGGGTATCTCTAAGCGCTTTGTTTTCCTGCTGTGAAGCAGACAGTTTTTATCTCTACCTGCAATCTAAGCTTTGCAGACAAGGTGAAAAGACTCCTGCGTAACTATTCAAAAGTCCCGACACAGACGCACAGAGACGAACCACAGACGTCGTCTCTTAAATAACTCCTTGCAAAAGCCGTGCAGGCGATCCGCAGGTCTTCACAGGAACCTGGTGTTTGGCTGGGGAGCATAATCTTTTCTAATACTGTTAATTTTAATAAGCCCTTTCTTGTCTGGTGGTTAAACCACAGGTCTACAAGTCACAACACAGGCGTGTCGTTCCTGCTCTTCCCCAGCCTTGTGTCTCACCTCCAGCGAGACACAATTGCATTGTTACGTTTTTCTGAACCTTGAGCCCTAAAACTGCAAGATATGTGCCCATCCGTGTTGCTTCACTGAAATAACATTTGCAGAGCACTTTGGGCTGTCAGAGGAGAGATGTTATTTATTAGTGTAATTTCTGATTTCAGCTACGCCCACGCAACCTGCTCGTTCATGTGGAACGGCGTCATTTCTCTGACTTCCTTTCTGTGCAAAGGCTCGGTGTTATCTGCCTTAGGAAGTGTGATTAAGGAAAGAACTATGCTTCTTTTTAAAGGTTGTCTTTTTTTTAGATAGGTCAGCTTAACATGTGCTTTTCCCTTAACAGAAGTAATTTTTTTTTTTTCCCAAGCTGAAAACCCTGCAACAGTGAGCTGTGATCCTGAGATAACAATGAGCATTTTCTATGATGACTGGAGTCCACGTGCCACCAGCATTTTCTCTGAGGTGCTAAGCCTCTCCTTTCAACACCAACGTCAGTAAAATTCAAGGGAACTCCAACAGTTCAGAACTGAACCTTGGCTGGAACAATTCTTGTGTACAAGCTCGGGCATCCCTTATAGGAAGGACTGGCATTGATGTACAAACTATTTTATTTACAGAATCCGTGCTAATGAACTCTCTAGCTGACTGTGACCCTTGAAACACTCTGCAGCTTTTAGAAAGTGCAAAGTGAGTTAAGGGTCATGTGTGGACGTGAGGATCAATGGGTAAAGGCTGAAGAAATCCAGCAAAACCCCGTGTCAGCAGCCTGTTGAATCAGCTCTTTAAACAAGCTGCTGGATGTTGATGTAGGGTTTAGAAGTCTTATGTGCTGACAGGCCCTTGTACTTGCCTGCTGATGGCAAAGGCATTACATTTGTCATCAGCTGCGCAGCAATAATTGGAGACAGCCTTTTTGTCACAGACTCAATAGGTGTTGCAACCAGCCTGGTGTGTTGCCTCTGTGTCTGTCGCCACATTTTAAAATTCATGGACTATGCCTATTTTTTTTTAATTTTCTTTTTTAAATATGGTATATCAGAATCCAGGCTGTTTCATGAGCAGTAAGCGTTTACTTACCACAAATACCACATCAGCATCCAGACATAGCAGGGATGACTGCGGTCGAGTCCATCCTTTCCCAAATTCCTGGTGCAGGAGGACTGTGTCACTCCGGATCTTGGGTGAGCTGGTCAGCACCCATCTGTGTGTCTGATTCTCTGAAGAGATAATTAATAAAATCCAGGCAAAAACCTGTAACGTGTGTGGGAAAACCAATGGCTAAATACTGCCTGTGTCAACTGGAAATTGCAATTTGGGTCGGGGGACCTGGTTACGTGCAGCCTTTTTCAGGTATAAACAGAGATCAAGTTCTCTGCTATTTTGAGGAGTGAAAATATTGAGCCCCATGTCAAGGTTTGCACAATGCATTTGGTTTCCCTCCCAGTTTTGCTGTTCAAATCTATGGGATGCTCTAGAGTTTTGACCCAGAACCATGGAGTTCTGCGAAATTGCTTGAAGCAGGTTAAAGTAGGAGGTGTTTCTGTGAAAAGTAAAGAGATTCCATGGTAGGGACGGCCATCCCTACAGCAGCAGTGGCAAACAGGCTGAGAGGAGCAGGCAAACACTTTCTCCGATGCCCCAAATGAAAGATGCCCTCTCCAAGGCTGGACGTCTCACCAGTGATTCCAGTGCTCACACCCCACCCAGGCTTTGCAAATGCAAATTATTAAATGTTTGGGTGAAAAGAAAGATCAATTTTGCTTCAAAATCTCCTCCATGCTGCCTTGGTTTTCAATTCTGAGGGCACCTTCTGAGCTGCTCCTGGGCTGGGCCAGCCCTGGAAGCACAACTTTTGTCTCAGTGAGAGCTGAGGCTGAGCCTGGTGAAGCAGCAGCAGCTCTGGAAAGCCCCAAGCAGCAGCAGCCAGGCAGCACAACCTGCGTGCTGCAAAAATCCCCCTATTCACCACCATCCCCGGTGTTATTAATCGGCCCACGGTTTGCTCAGACAGGAAATTGTTACTGACCACTTTAATTTTACTAAACAAATGAAACCACCCCATTACTCATTCAAATCTAATAAACCGCAGCACACAGAGGAGGAAGTGAGCACTTCAAAATGGCTTGGAGAAAAGTTCTCACTTTGTTTCGCCATTTAATTAAAGCCAGGCTCTTTACAGGAAAGGGCATCATTAAATGGCAGCATGTGTACTGTGATAATCTTCTTCACTGGCATCTCAACGTGCAACTTGCTACCAAAGGCAGACAGACTCCTTGTGCTGCTCTTCACTTTCCCAGAGCCTTTCCTGCTCCTCAGGAAGAAAATCCATTGGGTACCAGCACAGCTCTCCTCTGCCATGCCCTACTGGATGATACAGGGCTTCATTAGGAAGGTGCCAATGAAATAAATTTCCTTATTGCCCAACGCCTGCAGATGTTCAGAAAGCAGCTTCCTGAAGACGGGCCCTGCAAAGCACCTGACAGCCATCGATTTTATCAATGCCTCAGCATTTCCCGATCATCAGGTCTTTAAAATATAAACAAAATAGCCCAGCTTTAAGATTTGCAGCCCTAGCAGTGGCTCAATATGTGATGTGATTTGTGTGCATATGTAAATATTGTCTTTGCAGTCAGAAGGCAGACAAAGCATGAATGTACTTGTACCACAGAGAGGGATTGCTGTAATTGTTTGCCTTTCTTCTCAACATCAAATTACTGCTTTAAATGAAGGGAATTTCACAAACAGGCAGAAATGCCATTTTTGCTATGGGAATTCTACTTACTCCAGCTGCATGATGAAGTTTCACCTGAAAGAAGAGTTCATAAATGGGAATTTTTCCTTTGTGGTGTTTTGGCTCCTAAAAGGTGATTAAAGAAGAAAAAGCACAGATAATCTCAATAAAGGGCAAATATCACAAAGAAACTTAACACCCGACGTGTTTTTGTAGCACTGCAAAGGCCATGAAGGCATTTTCAAGTACCCACAAGTTTGTTCCTGTCTGCACAACACCCACTCCTGGGGATTGCTGGCGTTTGGCACCTTCACACTCAGGGGCTGGACAGTGTTCACTGGAAGGTCCTTGGCAATTTGTTGGGTGTCTCACCTGGTTTGCCCTAGACAATCCTTAATCCAATGCAAACAGCAGTAAAGTCAACAGCAGGATGCATTAAAGAAGCCTGTATACTTAATAAATCCCCAATTAGTCACCATCAGAATGAACCGGGGTGTGATAAATCCTTTTTGTTGCCGTGTACCAGACCCATGCATGGCCCATGTCACCCACATGAACTGGGCCCTCTTCCCTTCCCCATCCCAGATGTGCTGCAAAACAGGATTCAATCTTCTCTCCTTCCCATTCTTCCAAATGTTCTCCCTACCACTCTCATTAGTCTTACTTAATTTGTTTTGCTCTGTGGAAGGAATTACAGATTTGCCATCCCAGGGAACAGCTGACATTTTTACAGGAAAAGAAGTACGTGATTCATAATTTTCCAGAAATCTGCACATCACATATGAAGCACGTTAGCACCTTCTGAGGAACAGGGTAAATCCTGAAACTTGTACTGTACTGTTCCTCTTTGCTTTATGTACCTGTTCAAACACCACACCAAATCTGACAGCCGGGAAGGCAAAATATCTGTGGCCTCTCTTGCCATCATCAGTCAGCTGAAAGGAAAGTGGTTTCAACCTTGAGAAGAAAATTATTTTAAACAGTGCCATTTTGTAATGGCATTTGCCAGTGGTGCGGAGGACTGTGGAAGATCCAGGGAGGTAGAACACTGGGAGCTGTAGGACAGACCTTTTTTCTAAGTCAGAACATGCAAAAGAAACTCACAATGTAATTCTGATTCAGTGTTCAATCTCAGTCATCACTTTCTGCTTGTCTTGTTGGTTTGGGGGTTTTTTTTGTTCTTTTCCTTTTTTAAAAGCAGCATACTCAGTTTGTCTTATTGGGAACCATAGAGGGAAATGCTGTGATGAAACCAGAATGTCACAACAAAGGTCCTGAGGAAAGCTGGCAAGAAATGCTATGGAAAGGTGCCTTGGTCAAGGGGACATTCAGCTGCATCTTTCTTCTTGCCATTTGGAGAGGTGAACTTGCACACATTGTACTGAGCACAAAAAACTCCGAGATACTGGAAAAGATATTAATAATTAAATTCACTGAGTGTTTTATGTCAGTGAACACAGTCTCAGGAGGAATAGCTGGATGTTTTGAATAATGTACGCCTCAGGAATCTTCAGAAAGTCAAAAAATTATTTGTGAAGTGCATGTGAGGACAACAATGGTCCATCCACTAAGCTAAAAATGTCTTTCTTTCTGTCCTCTACTTTTAGCATCACTCAAGGGTACCTTATGTCCCCAAAGGTGTGCCACCAAAATTATTTTATATGTGCAACAGGGAAGCGAAAGCCTTGCAGTGCAGAAGTTGTTTCTCACACCCTTCTGGCCTTAACCAGAGCAGGACTTCAAGGCACTTTTGAAGGATGTAACACCCTATGGAGTGCTGCATCCAGCTCTGGGTCCTCACCACAGGGAGATCATGGACCTGTTGGAGCAAGGCCAGAGGAGGCACAGAGGTGATCAGAGGGATGGAGCAGCTCTGCTGTGTGGAAAGGCTGAGAGAATTGGGATTGTTCAGCCTGCAGAGGAGAAAATTCCAGGGAGACCTGAGAGCCACTTCCAGTGCCTAAAGGGGCTCCAAGAGAGCTGGAGAGGGACTGGGGACAAGAGCACAGAGGGACAGGACACAGGGAATGGCTTCCTAGTGTCAGAGGGCAGGGCTGGATGCGAAATTGGGAAGGAATTCCTCACTGTGAGGGTGGGGAGGCCCTGGAACAGAGAAGCTGTGGCTGCCCCATCCCTGGAAGTGTCCAAGGGCAGGTTGGACAGGACTTGGAAAAACCTGGGATGGTGGGAGGTGTCCCTGCCCATGGCAGGGGTTGGATCTTATTAAGGTCCCTTCCAGCCCAAACCATTCTGTGATTTCTGTGATTCTGTGTTTACAAAATGCAGAAATCTGAGATTCAAGGAACAGCCTCCCACATTTTCTATTTCTGTCCTGAAAGTGATCCCTCCAGCTCCCTGCAGGCCGAGGCACTGGAAGAATTCCCTCTTCTTCAAGCCCCTCCAGCTGCAGGAGCTGCTCCAGAGCCGCCTGTCCAGCCCGATGCCACCCTCAGCCCCGCGTTCCCACCCGCAGCCCTGGTGAGACAGTGGCATTTCCTGCTCTGGAACTGCACATTCCCATCGCTTCCTCTGGAAGAACAACTCTGCTGGGAGTGAGCAGCAGCCTTCAAAGGGAGATGCCACTGCAGGGCCGTTCAACTTGGCACGCCACAGCTCTGGAAGTCCCCGGCTCGCAGTGCCACCGAGGCGGCTCCTGACCAGTTTTTCCCTACAGATCCCACTTGCAGCGAAGCAGGATGGGCTCAGCCCTCCTCTCCAGGGCTGGTTTCCTCCCCTGCAGGCCTTTGTGACATCCCTGGGCTGCAGGACTCGCCTGCAGGAGGCTTTAGGAGTAAAAATTCCCTGCAAGAGCTCCCCAGCAGCACAGGTATTTATGTATTAATGCCAGCAAAAACCCTTCATTTTACAAGTTCTGAGGTTCCTCTTTGTACCCCAGCACCTTCCCAGAAGTTATAAGATGTGATGGGATAGCTTTGTGAAACAACAAAAAACCCCAAAACACCAATCCCCGAGCAATTTCAGAGCATTTTTAGGATACTTTCCAGTGAAACTCATCCTTCGTGTTTGCTCCAACAACTGTTTAAACAGCTTGTGTTTGCTTAGGCAGATAGATTTATATCCCGGATCAGTAAATAAACCTGCAAGTGTGTGCTTTCCTACAGATACCTGGCTATTGCAAAACATGGCAGGCAGGGAAAAATGTCATGTGCACAAAGAAAACCAGTGTTTTTAAGGAAAAGGATCAGGAAGTACAGCTCTGGTTTGATGTAGGGAAGCAGACACACAGCCAGTGGTGGCTGCTCAGCTCCAGGATTTAGGTTTAGAAGTGTCTCTCTAAGCAAAACGATGTCCAAGCAAAAACGTTAGGGTGGATGATAAAATACGAATCCAGAAAGTCTGTGGGTTAGATTTCACTGGGCTTTGGCTGGAGCTGCTGGATTGAGATGCTCTGTCTCCTCTGGCTTAGACATTACATAGCAAAGCTGGTGATTTTTCATCTCCTCTGGAATGCAATTTTGCAACAAATACCCATTCTAACTACTAGGTGCAAAGGAATTTTTTTTAAAATAAACTTTTATCTTATTCACCTGTGTGCAGGGTAGGTCAGAGTGTGGAAGGAATGTGCCCCCCTACCCAGGAGAGAGGTACTGCGCTGCACACAGACCTGGCACTGGCACTTCCAATCTTTCCCTCTGCAAATAGGGGCTGGTAAGGTTTAAATCACAAACACACAATAAAACCTCCTTGAAACGGGTCCATGTAAACGAAGGGATTGAAAAACAGCTCTGTATCTCTGTCCTATTTCCCTTTCCAGGAAGGAACATCTCTTGGGTAATCTAAAAACAAAACAAAGTAGCAGAAAACTTTACTTAACCTCCAGCTAATTTCCTATCCGGACTAAATTTAGCCGGCTGGATTTTGTTTGCTGGATGTGCCTCCCAACACAGCGAATTCAGGGGGATGCTGCCCTTCACCTAAAACCACTGGTGTAGTGCTCTGGTTGAAACTGGCTGAGTTAATCCCACATCACAGCATTAATTTTTAACACGAAATGTCACTTTCTGTTTGGCGTGGCGGCGCAGGAGTCTGGTGAAGCTGAGGGCTGAGTTCTGCTCCCTGCAAAAGCCCAGCCACCCACAGAGCAAACAGCTGCTGGGAGCTGGCTCCCGGTGGCTCCTGCATCTCAGGGAGCAGGCGAGGGAGAGCACAGGAGGATAAAAACATTATCAGGAAAGCTTCTCCACGCGTATTTGGAAACAGACAGTCCTTAATTGAAGGAAGATCAAGTCAGGGACCAGCCCAAAACACTTAGATTATTTTTCCATGAGTCAAGGGTTATACTCAAAACAAAAATTAGCCTACAAGTACCAAGGCCAGGCTGGTGCACTGAGCATTTCCCAGCACAGGTCACTGCTGCCAGCCTCCTGCTGCAGAGGAAAAACCATCTGACAGGCTGCTTGGAAAGTTTTTAAAGCCTTATTCACCCTGTCTGCCTTTGCCTTTCCAAAACCTTTCATTTTAGGGCCTGCGATTATTTGAGCTGCTGTCAGCTCAAGGTGTAGAAGTTGTGGAAGGAGCATAAAAGGATAATGAGTACATTGAGAAATTCTAAAATTGAGAGCCAGTGTTTCTGCTGTGTGCAAGGGTTTGGGGAAGCTGGAGACCAGAACAAGGTGCTTCTCTTACCTAACTGAGAATTGCATCGTCTTTGTGGTGAGAACTTTTCCAGGGTAAGGAGACACCAGGTTACCAAACTGTCACAGAAACTGTGACTGAGAAGTGTCTGCTGCTCACCTCAATCCAGAGGTACTGGAGGAAGAAGAGGAAGGGAAGAAATAATTTTTAAGCCAGTGAATTGAAAAAAAAAAAAAATCGCAATGACTTGTACAAATAAAAAGCAACACCTTTATTAAAGAGCTGCTTGAAGTTAATGTTTGAGCAGACACTGTCTTTGATCCCATCAAAGAGAAATGATTGAAAGGGAACGACAAATGAACAGACAGAGTGGCTGGAAAAGGTGATTTCAGGATACTTCCCTGCACCACATCCCCCAGGACCCACCAGAGCCCCTGTCCCAGCCCCAGCCCCGTGCACACAGAGCTCCTGGAGCTGATTGGTTTTCCAGCCTGGCATCCAAGGTCCCTGTTTTGTTGCAAGCCAGAATCTGAGTGCTTGAAGTGACATAAAACAAACTTTGTGTGCTCATAAATGCAGTGGCAGAGGCTGCAGCCGTGTTTTCCTGTTGTGCAGGGAGGAGCAGCACCTGGCACAGCACTCAGGACGGGGCATCTTGCTCTCTACAGATCTGTCCTTTTTTCTTTTTTCCTTTTTCCTTTTTTCTTTTTTCTTTTTTCTTTTTTCTTTTTTCCATTTTTCTTGTTTGTGGGCAGAAAATAAAACGAAATTGCACAAACCACCCTTGTAAAATTGGACCCTTATTTTCTTCATGAACTAAAAGGTACATTTGAGATTTTACTACCCACACTAACGAACTGGATGTGAATGAAAGGAAAGCGGTCTTACGTGTAATTTCACCTTCTGTAATCATTAACACTCTTTCCTAAGTCCATAACTGATTCACTTTGACATTTTCTGTGGGATTTACAAACCCATTTAGCCTCTGCTGGACAAATGAGACTGTGCCAGATGCAAGCCAGGACTGAAGATGATTTAAGATTGTTTCCACTCTTACAGCAGCAGCTCCTCCTGTCTCTAGCATCAACAAATAAACACAATTACAGGCAGGGCAAGAACAAAACGTTGGTTACTAATATGAAACAAAGCAGCAAACTTTTAGGATTAAAAAGGAAAAATTTGTTTTGCAGTAATGGTTGTATTTTTCATCTGGTGCCACTCAGCTCTGGCAGAGCTCTGTGAGAGCTGATTCAGGGCTGGTGTGCAGAGTTCAGCGCAGGTGGTGTCAATGACTTTTAAAAAAAAAGCTGTGAATAATGAATAATACAAGAGCAAGCTTTTGTTGAGTAATTATTAATAGGAAACACCATTTAAGATAAAGCAGACTCTCAGGTGGCAGAACGTGGTGGGGATCACCAGAACACTGAGGTTGGCTGTGCGTGGGGTTTGGTTGGCACTCAGCAGAAAAGGAAATGGATTTTCCCTGCTATTTCCCCGTATAGCTGAGAGTGGAGCAAATCACCATCCGCAGAAGGCAGCAGAAAAAAAAAATCTGTTTCTGATGCAACTTCCCATGTTTTCAATCAGCATTTTCCACAAGCTGCCTTTTGGTGATGCATTTAAAAGTGATGTAAATGCTCTGATTGCAAAGAGTATACATATATTAAAAAATGCACAAATAAATAAATTTAAATGTGTATATATTTAATATATATTTTATATCTATATTTATTATGTATATATATTATATATGTTTATATTTATATTTATATTTATATATTGGCTGAACTGAACCACTGCCGCAGCTTCCGGATGAAATGGAAGAGAAACATGAATTATTGGCTTCTTCACGTAGCTGTGCATTTGTGGGCCCTGGGAACACAGGTACTACTTTGCAGAGGGGTCATTGCAAATGAGAAATGAGCTCCAACTCCATCATTCCTCCTCCCCCACGCAGTGAAAGGTCACAGTTGGCTGAGCTCCATTGTAGCTCCCCTCAGAAAGTGGCGAAAGAATTCAGAAGTTGTTTTTCCCACCAAAAAAAAAAGAAATAGAAAGAAAAAAGAACAATTGTGCACCATTTCCATTTTCTGAAGAGGAAATGGTGATTTGTCTCAGCCATGCTGTCGCTGGGAATTCAGCAGCCTTTGGTATTAAAGGAGTTAAACAGCAGGTTTGCCTGAAATCTTGAGGAAAACATGTTTGAATTGCTTTTTTTTCCATGGTAAATAAGCATGAATTCTTCATAGCAGCTTCTGTGTTTGAGGTGCACCCTGCCTCTGGCTTGGCTGGTTTTTATTGAATCCCACCTCAGGTCTCACACAAATAATGTGCCACGCCTGAGAGATGGAACCACACTGGAAAATCTCAGCCTAAGGAAAACAAGCAAGAAATCCACTGAGATGCTCTGAAATTCCATCTCCTGAGCAGACACAAATGCCAAAGCACAAATTAATTATGTTCTGTGGGCTCCCTCACCCTGTGGGCCATGGGGGAAACCCAGAGGAGAATGCAGCAAATGGATTTTTCACTGTGACATTTTAGATTGTGGCAGCAACAGGGGTGTCACTGGAAAAGCCCCAGATCCCCTTTTGTTCTGAACCAGCCCCTCCAAACCATCCTGCAAAATTTCCCTCTGGGTCTCATGTCCAAACATGAATCCATTCCTTCTCCTCAGCATGAAATTCTGTATCACAGCTGCGGTTTGAGTGAATCTTTCCCATATTTTTCTTTTTTTCCTACATGACACCTGCCTGTTTCTTTCCCTGCAGGATGGAGCTGGTCTGGGCGTGAATCAGGCTGATCAGGGAGAGAGGCCGGGTCTCCTGTGACACTTGGGCAGTTTGAGCTGATCAATTCCTCTCACAGGCACCGGTAATTTCTGGGCTGCTTTCTGGACAGCTCTGATTCAGGGCTCCAGAGCTGTCAGTAACTCACTGGAGTCAGCTCAGCTAAGGCTGCACGGCAAATAAACAAAATGCTGCTGCCTCTAAATCCTCTGAAAGAGCCCCAGGTCGAGGCAGCAGCTGAGCAGAAGAGGGGAGAACTTCTGATGTTCTTTTCCCTCTGTCCTCCTTCCCCAGGGGAGCTGAATCTTCACACCTTGAATTCATATAAAAGTACATTATTAATAAATTATGTTCACTGGGTGAGAGCGAGATGAAAACCCTCACAAACTTGATGGTGACATTTAGTATCACAATTTCAAAAAGCTGTTTTCAACAGCACACAGCAGGATGCAGTTGCCAGCAAGAAGACAGAACATGCAGACACCTCATTTTTGCATGATTTTCCACTCTGCATCGGGGATGTGATGACAGAAATGGTTCTTACAACTATTTATTTAAGGCTTTATTATAATGCTCATGCCAGAGGGCCCAGGATTAAGATGAGCTGGAAGTTTTAATCATGTCTCTTCATTGTCTTTGTGGACCTGACTTGGCGTTTGCTTGCAGGCAACAGCTGGCTTCACAAAGAAAACTGTGTGAAAAGTCTGTATTTTTCACTGCATTAACAATGGACAAAACCCCGGCTCACAGGAGCAATATGTATCTGCTGCTCTACACATTGTTCGTGTTCTGAAAAGGAAGAGGAACGGGGCTGGGCTCCTCCAGAAATGAGCCAGAAATGCCATTGAGGTCTCATTTCCTGCGCAGGGGCTCGCGGGAGCTCCGGTGGCTGGGGTAGAGCTGTGTCATGGGTTGTGAGAGCTGCTGCATCCTCCTGAAATCACTCGTGTCGGAGGGAGAAGGCTGAGAATGGGCCTGCTTTAATCAGAGTAAGGGTCCTGACAGCTCCAGCAGACTGAGCTGGGGACAGTCCCTTTGGACTGAGCAGAGATCCCTCATCCCCACCCGGTGAGAGGGGGAGAAGCCCCAGGACACCTCAGCATCCAGCACAGCCTCAGCGTGTCTGGTCACTGGGAGACCATCCCTGGCATGTCCAGTGATGGCCAGCAGGCCCCTGGCCACGAGCAGCACAGCACATGCCCAGCTGGACCTCAAACCCCTCTGCAGGAATTATTTAAAGTGACTGAAATAAGAAAATGTCAGAGCAGCTTGAGGTGCTGGCTGCACACGCTGCCTCTCACACTCATTAACCAGACTCAACAATGGTGGGATGGCTTCAAATGTTGCTGCTTGTGGATGAAAGTTTGGGTGCTCTGGTTGTTTAACTCTGCCTTTGTGCCATTCCAGGTATTTTTGGGTGGTACACACGGATCTAGCTGCTCCCAGGGCATGGGGCTTTCAAACTCGTTCTTCCTCCCAACTAAAAATCATGGATCTGTGAAAAAAATTGCACTTTGGCAACACTGTGCCTCTATTGAGTGGCTTGTATGGGACAAGGGGTCATTGGAAGCTTCTCCTTTCCCCTGTTCTTGCGTGGAGCACAGAGAGGCAGCTTCATCAAGTTGTGGTTACAAGAAAATCAGTGAAATAGGAAACACCAGCTGCACTGGAAAAACCCTCTTCATTTCCAGAAGTTGTCCTGGGAGAACAACATGGATAATGTTCATTTCAACCAAAAGAAAACATTCTGAACAATATTTTAGTTTATATATTTTTTTTTAAATACATTGTGGCCTTTTCTGGGAAAATAATTTCCTCATCTCATCTTCCTCTTCCTTTCCTTTCGCCTGAAGTGATGGACACCATGAAAAAGATTTCTTGACCCCAGATGTGTTCCATTTCCTGCAGTTGAAATTGAAATCATCACCTTCCTCATAAATACCTGCCAGGGATGGAGATGCACCCCTTTAGAACTTTCTGCAACTGCTTGGGTTCGAAACAAATAAATCAGAAGGGTTTGAAGAGGTCGCCAGCATTTTCTAATTATTTGTTTCTCCTGGCAAAAGTGCTGCAGTGAGGTTACATCCAAACAAATCTGGTGGCAGCATCTGCTTTAGAATGACCTAAATGTCTAAAATCTAACTTTGGAAAGTGACCTTGCAGCAGGTTCAGGCAAGGCTTTCAGAGCTTTGTTTTCACCCCTTTAAGTGAAGAGCTGATCCATGGCTTTCATGCAGGATTTTGGGATCTGTGGAGGGATCCTGAGCCCAGCAGAGCTACAGTGCCTGCACCAAGGTCCTACATGTCCAGAGGAGTTCATCAGTGCTGTTTGTGGTGCACCCCAGAGGGTTGACACACCAAGAGATGGCCCTGGAGGGAGAGAGGATCTGTTTCAATCCCCACCTGACTGCACGGGACTAAAATGGGCAAATGTAGGGGTTTTGCAAACCTTCAGCTGCAGTCTGTGGTTGGGCTTTAGTGCACAGAACTGCTCTGTTTTTATATATACATGATTTTTGCATCCAGGCCATACAGATGTTGAAAAAAAATGCTTTATTATGTTGTATCATATACACACAAAAAATACAAATGCATAAACAATATCATATTTCTGAGCTGTAGGAAAAAATATGCTTTTTACGGGTATTTTAAATATTTAAGATGCCATTCTGGAATAAAATTAGTCACATTAATAATCGTAATAAAATGGAAAATCAGTGTCCAGAGATATAAAGGATTATTACTGTATGTGATGTAAAAAAGAATTAAAGAACATATAAATGCCTTCTGACCCACGGAGCTTTGGCCTTTTAGGTATTTTATTGTATGATTTTCTTTTCTCTTAAAGTTAGTGGCAAAAACACTTCTCAGGTCAAAATAGTAAATAGTGAATCACCCACAACTTCAGCTCATTTCCTATCTCTCACTGCAAAAATGTTGATTCCAGGCATGGGAGCTGAACTCTGAGCCAAACAGTAATTTCTTTATGGTGGGGGTGACTCATAGGAAAGAATGCCTCATGGGGATAGCAGGAGAAAAAACTAAAGAAGGGGGGAAAAAAAAAAAAAAGTAAACTTTCTTTAAAGAAACAGGCAATCAAGTAAAGGGCAAAAGGTCAGAAAAAGCCCTCAGCTGTTTTTGTGATGCTGCTGTGATCCTCTCTGTGCCCCGAAATGCCACCACTCTTCCCCAGGAGCTCCTGGGAGCTGACCCCGCAGGTTTTGTGACACTGATCCCCGCGGGGAGGATGATGCAGAGCCAGCAGGTACCTCGTTCTGGGGGGATTTTAGTGTTTTTAAGGCTCGGTGCCTCTTTAGTAACTCCTCTCACGCGTCTCTTTAGCATCACTCTTCCCTTACTCACAGGTGCGAATAAAAGCCGTTTAACCTCCTCCGTACGTTGCTTTGTGATCTCTTGATGGGCCTTTAATGATCACAGATATTCCTTGCCCTCCCTGGGAAGCGTCTCCTCCCTGGGGCAGATTTATCCAGTAGGGTGAATCGATATTCATCAAGCACATTTCACGAAGGCTGACTGAGAAGTGAAACAGAATTTCAACTCAGCTTTTGGCGGCGATGTCTCGTCTGATTGCCGTTTCTTTTTTTTTTTTTTTTTTTTTTAATGAATGATTAATTTCAACAAGCGTCGCCATCTACATTTGCATAATTATTTATGTGCAATTAAAACATCTTGCCTCCTGTTCCAGAGTCAGCATCACGTGGCCAGGAATACAAAACCAGATCATGATGCAACATTCAAATGTCGGGGAGCTCGTTCCATGTGCTTCTTTAATGTCATGTATTGAAAGCCGTGCTCAGGACCAATTAATTTCAGCCTGTGAAGACTAAGAAAATTATTTGTGTTATCTCTGTACGGATCATTACCCTCTCCCACGCATTTTAGAAGCTTTCAAAAAAATGTAGTTCAGGTTCCAGCAAGATATAATTTGAGGCCTGAGGCCAATTTCCTCTTCAGCACCTTTCCTCCATAGGGATTCTATGCCAAATGGACTAGGCTGTGATTGCTATGAGAAATAAACCAGATTTCTCTGGTTTTCCAGAAATAGAAATGAAAATAGAAATTAAATAGAAATGGAATAGAAACCTGCCCTTTGGAAGAATTATTTAAGAGTTAATTATTGGTGGTGTAGGAAAATGCATTACAAAATTAAAGTTTCTATTTAAAAAAAACCCCAAACTTTTGAATTGGAATTAACTTCTTTCCACTCAAATTCACTTCCTCACCTGCCAAAATATAGCAGAACTGTTTCATGAGTTGGATTTATCCCTAGGAGTTGTTTCCAGAAGGTGAAATTCACAGAGTGTAAATAATCGGCAGGGAGAAAAGAGTTGTTAACAACAGGTTGGCATAAATGATTTATTCCGTATTAGCAGGCTGGAGAGCGCTGGGCCCTGGGACGCTGTTTCCAACCACAGCACCCTGGGAAGCACTGGTGGGGAGTCAGAGCTTCCACAAACAGCTGGGCAGCGATCAGGCTGGACATCCGGAGTGACCTCTGAGCTGGGATGGACGCGGATCAAAGGGCTGATTTCCCTCCGCCTGCTCCCAGGGCCAGGGCTGAGCCTCTGGGAGCATTTCGGGTTGGACACTGCGCTCTCCAGCCCTGAGCAGCTCCTCACCGACCACAGGTGAGAGCCAAGAGCTCTCCCTGGCTTTGAGCTGTGCTGTTTTCGCTGGGATTTGGGGTGGTGATGCCTACTGGAAGGCACAGAAGGAGCAGGAAAACAAATCTTTAATTTCAGAAAGCGCTGCAGCCATGTCACTGGTACCACCCCCTGGTGCCCCCAGCAGCTCTGGCAGCTCACTGCCTCCTCTGCTGCAGTAGAGCTTGTGGAGGGCTAAATGCTGGAGTCCAGAAGCCTGTTCATCAAATGTCCTTATCAAAATGATAAATGCAATACATCCATGCTGGGCCTGCCTAACTAGAAACATACCAACCTGTCTCACTTGTGCTTTCTTTCAACATAAGAAATAATTTCTGTTTTGTACAGATCTGCCTGATTAACAGGGAGCAGTGGCAGATTTACTCTTTAGAAGGTGAACAGCTGGAGCAGGGAGACCTACACCAGGACTTCCCATAGGGTGTGAGGATTTCGGATCAGCAGCTGGAGGATGAGTGCAGGCCATGGGTGACCCATTTTGGCATGGGAGGGACACAGGGGCAGGACAGAGGTTCTGAAGGCAGGTCAGGCTGCAGGACAGGAAATGCCAGGAGCCCAGTACTCCACATCCAGCACTCACCAGAGAGGCAGAGCCCGGGATCCCCCCTGAACCTGAACGGGTTTTCCGAGCCAGAGGATGGGAATTGTCCCTGGCTGTCCACAGGGAAAAACCTTGCCAGGGACAAAATACGTGTGGAGGAGGCTGCTGTGAAGGTGAGCACATGGTGCGGGGATCCAGTGCCACGGGGGTTTGTGATGACAGCTGGTGTGAAGGAAAACGTCCTGGTTTTCCAGTGGAAAAGGCGATGTCAGGCCGGGCTGCGTCAGAAGTCGGGCAAGCACATTGGTAGTGCAGGAGCCCTGCAGGAACAGCTGTGATTTCCTGGTTTTGCTCAACGCTTGACATGGAAATTGGGAAACCTTGCTTTGGGAAGGACAAGACAGTCAGTGTGAGTGGCAGCTGACGCCTGGAGAGGCTGAAAGCAGCGGTGACCTCTGCAAAGGGAGCATCGGGGGCCCACAGCAGGTTGTGGGTGATGGTGCAGAGGTGTTCTGCTGAATTAAACATCTGTGCTGTGTTGTCTGTGCTTACAGCCACCCACACCTGGTGCCTCCAGCCGAGCAGGGGACACTGGGACACTCACACCCCTGAACACAGCAAGGAGAGATGGGATGACTGCAGGACCCAACTCTGCCTCAGCACCAGCCCTCACTGCGGCACCCCCGACAGACCAATGAGCATCTCTGTTACAGTTTTGTTCAAGTTTTGCAGCCTGCTCTTTCATTTCAAGTTAATTACCAGTAATGAGAATATTGCATGGTTTACGGGGTGGCTCCTGTTTAGCAGAGCATCAGCTTTGTTTGTCTATCAGGACTGTGCTCATTTTACTGCCTTTCAGATTCTCATTAGATATTAACACCAGGAACCTGCAGGGGAAAAGCCCGTCATCACATTCCTACTAAGTCGGTGTTTGCACTGAGTAGGTTATGGCACTCTCTAATTACTCCTAACTTTCATTAAATTTGAGGTTTCTTTCTTATTAAAACATAATTAACTGAATGGGATTGGAGAGAAACTACACTTAATATCAAAAAACTGCAGTGCAGCTGAAGGTGGAAGGGCTTAGAAACAAAAGCGGGGAGGTGAGACTGTCAATATTTTGAAGCTTCTGACGAATCCCCAGCCTGTTTAATTTTAAAAGGGCAGCAACAACAGACCTTCCAGAAAATTTGCTTTCATGTTTTCGTGCCCATCGTCATTTCTTTGCTGTTTGTTTGTTTTAAAATGCTCCGCTCCACTGGTGGCCATGGTATGCTGGGTTACAACACAGTGTTTCCAGACATGGAAGAATGTTTATATATCTGTGGGGAAACATTTAGCTATCTTTTAAAAATAAGCTATTTATGTATCTGGGTGTAAAAGACCGATGTTCAGTTCAGAGCCTCATCCCATCAGCCTTGCCTCTGCTCTGGGTCACTCTGGTCATATTTACAGGGTAGATCTGGAATTATTTTTTTTATGCTTGTCCCTGTAGCTGGAAGACACGATCGTGAACTTCAGAACCTTCATAACAAGTAAACCCTTAACGATGCCAATATCACATAGAATATTTGCAGGAGTTTGAAATAGAGCTGGATAAAATAGCTAAACAAAAATAGGGTTTAATATTTATTTTTTAGGTGATTTTGTTACAATCTGTATTCAGTGTAAAAGTTCTTACTTAGAGCACAATGCATTGCACCAGTCTTACATATTAATTTTTTTGTTTTGGCCATTCAACAGTGCATTTGCCTGATTTTGCTTTATGCATTGGCATAAAGATGAAGTCATTCTGTGTAAGTGAAAAACCAGAGTATAACCAGTCCAGACACCAGCCTGGTGTCTCTGCAGAAAGCAGGAATTCCAAAAAGGAGCAGGACAAAGCTCACAAGTCTGTACTCATCCCACGGGAAAGGCTGGTGTGTGCTCACAGAGCTGCTCCTGAGCTTCCCGGCTGCATCCCTGAGAAACGCTGTCCTGTCTGTGCTGGGACACGGAGCTGCACTGGGAATGGGATCTGGCAGTCCCAGCGTTTGCACACAGGGACATCCAGCCAGGGAGCAGCTTTTTCCCTGTGCAGAGGGTGACAGGACAAGGGGAATAGATTTAAACTGAAAGAGATGAGGTTTAGATTGGATTTTAGGAAGGAATTCCTCCCTGGGAGGGTGGGGAGGCCCTGGCACAGGGTGCCCAGAGAAGCTGGGGCTGCCCCTGGATCCCTGGCAGTGCCCAAGGCCAGGTTAGATGGGTTTGGAGCAGCCTGGGACAGTGGGAGGTGTCCCTGCCATGGCACAAGGTGGAAAACCACAATCTTTAAGGTCGTTTCCAACCCAAACCTTTCTGTGATTCTGTGAGTAAAAACAAACCTGCATGATTTGGGAAGCAGATCCTTTGATTTAACTTTTATGGGAGTGCTTGTAAGGTGACCCAAGGACAGCATGAAATCGGTCGATTTGTGCCGTTGTTATCATTATTGTTGTTATTGTCATGCTCCTAAAAAGCGTGAACAGCTACAAATGGGTTTTAGGATTTGTGTTTGTGTGTAGAAATGCAAGGTACACGGGGAACTCTCCCGAACTCAGCCCAGGTTTGAACTGGATATTTTTCCTGTGCCCAGCTCCTCCCGGGCTGGCGATGGCTGCGATGGTCCCTCAGCCCGAGGTCGCTTTTGCCAGACTCGCAGAAACTCCCAGAGCTGATGGACGCAGCAGGAAACACTTTTTGGAGGGGGCGGAATAATGTCACACCTAGGGAAGGGGGACCTGCCAGCCTGTCCCACCTGGGCATGGAGCGCTCAGGGCTCTGAGGATCGGGGGATTCCCGGAGCGGGGGAGCTGCGGAACAGGGATGGGATGGAGCCGCCTTTGGAATGCGCTGTGTGCGGCTGAAACACGCAGCGGAGCTGTTCGTAAATGCCGGGTACCATCTGCTGGCGGGCGGGAGCAGTGCGGGACGGGCGAGAGCAGCGAGGGGATGCAGTAGGGAAGGGATGGAGCAGGGACGGGGATGGAGCAGGGACAGGGATGGAGCAGGGACGGGGATGGAGCAGGGACGGGGATGGAGCAGGGGAGGGATGGAGCAGTGATGAGGATGGAGCAGGGACAGGATGGAGCAGGGACAGGGATGGAGCAGGGACGGGGATGGAGCAGGGACGGGGATGGAGCAGGGGAGGGATGGAGCAGTGATGAGGATGGAGCAGGGACAGGATGGAGCAGGGACAGGGATGGAGTAGGGACAGGGGCTGGAAGCATCATCTGGGACTGGGAGCATCACCCAGGGCCGGGAATGGAGGGAGCTGGGAGCATCATCTGGGACTGGGAATGGACGGGGCTGGGAGCACCGTCAGAGACTCAGGATGGAGCAGAGCTGGGAGCATCACCCAGGTCTCAGAGCCAGTGGGAGCTTCACAAACAGAATCCTAATGTCAGGCTGGGGTCACCACATCATTCATGCCCATAAAATTCAAACTCCACAGAGCCTAAATTAATTAATCAGTAATGACTGAAAAATTCTGCAAGAGAGCTGGAGGACTTTTTGCAAGGACATGGAATGACAGGACAAGAATAAACAAATGGCTTTAAACTGCCAGAGGGCAGGGTTGGATGGGATATTGGGAAGGAATTCTGCCCTGTGAGGGTGGGCAGGCCCTGGCACAGGGTGCCCAGAGAAGCTGGGGCTGCCCCTGGATCCCTGGCAGTGTCCAAGACCAGGCTGGACGGGGCTTGGAGCAGCCTGGGACAGTGGGAGGTGTCCCTGGGGCTGGAACGAGATGAGTGGTAGATCACTTCCAGCCCAAACCATATGAGATTCTGTGATCTCATAAAATGACCGAAATCAATGGGCAGATTAATCAGCATCTCAATTTTATGTAGGTGCCAGAGTTCACTGATTTCAAGCCAAATTTTAATCCACTAACACAACACAAAGCCATGCAGAGTGATGCTTTATCCAAGCCAATGCATGCAGGTGTTTTTCCCAAGAGCTCTGAGGGGTCCAGAGACTCCTGGACCAGTCCCCAGTTTAGTCACTTGGAGACCTCCCACCCCAGGGAATGTCCCCAGGCCTCAGAGCTGTCCCTGCCACTGGCCAGCAGCTACAGATACAACTTGGCAAACTCCAGGCTTCGTGACACTTGTGATAAAAAAGAAAATAATATTTGTAAAACATATGGGGAAAAAATATCTCAATTTTGTGCTCAAAAGTCAAAAGCAGTGAGTTGAAAGGGCCGCTTCAACAGTTAAACTGGAGCGGGGTGAGGACTCTGGCTGCTGACAGCTGTTTGCCAATGGAACATTCCCTGGCATTTTCTTTGAGGAAAGCTCAAAAGATCTTTTCACATTAGCAGTCCCCAGAATGGGTGTTAAGTTTCCTATTATTGTAAGAGCAGCCTGGGAATCTCGGTGCCCTGCGTGGGAGCCAGATGCCCGGCCAAGCACAGGCAGCAGCTGGGGAACAGTTGAGAAGTGCCCAAGAACTGCTGCCAGTTGGAAGAAAGAAAAAATTCCCCAGGAAAAAGGAGTTTTCAGAAGGAATTTGAAGTTGAGCTGGGGTGACTCGAACATGAATAAGTGATTATTTTAGTATATACAGGGGTAAAAAGTGTGTTTTAGTGATTCTGAAGAGGCCAGAGTGAGCAGGGGTAGCAAGAGAGGAGCTGGGGAGAAGGAAGAGCTGCAGTGCTCCAGAACAGGACAGCTGCTAAAAAATACAGGAGGGAAAACAGGAGGTCTGAGCTGGGAGTGGGGTCTGAATGGATTCCAGATCCTCAGAGGAAAGGGTCTTTAACTTCTGTATAACCTCGTTTCAAAAAAAAATTTGATTTTGATATCATCAGCGCTTATTTCCTCAATTTCCTTTTCATCAGGAAGCAAAGGTAGCACACTCCAGCTCTGCAGCCTGTTGGGTGGTATCACTTGGAGAACATCAGGCAGCTGTGAAGTAACTTAGTGAGCCAAAAAAGAAGTGACTCTGATCATCCAATCAGTCAGTTCTCTGTTGCTGTTTGAGATCGTGCTCCATCAAAGCAACAAATCACGGATTGCACAAATTAAGTGCAATTTAAGGACACTTAAATATGAACAGAAGGGGACTGCAGATGAAATTGTGGTGGCTTTGAATCTTAATTTTCAACCTTACTGTCAATCACTGTCATTGCTGACATTAATTTGGATGTGCAAACCCAAGTTTTTCAAACGAGAAGGATGAATAACTTGTGTACAAATACAGGTGTGTATTCCTGTCTGTAAGAGAACTTTATCTGGTTGCTGCTTGCCAAGAGGTTTTTGTACTCTGATAATTCAAGGAAAATACTAAAATTTTAAATATTTCTGCATTGTTTCTAGTTTGAACACCCAGCCAAGAGGACTTTTTTTATCCTGGGCCAAATACCTGTTTTCATGTGCTGCAGCAAGAAAATAGAGACAATAATTATTTGCTGTTTTTTCACTCTGGAGATATTGTGGGTGAGATTCTCCTACTGAAAGGAAGGGGAAGAAAAGGGGAAGGGAAGGGAAGGGAAGGGAAGGGAAGGGAAGGAAAGGAAAGGAAAGGAAAGGAAAGGAAAGGAAAGGAAAGGAAAGGAAAGGAAAGGAAAGGAAAGGAAAGGAAAGGTCACGTGTGTGATGGGGAGCAGCTCCTGGCTGTGTTTCAGCTGCAGGAGCTGTGACAGCTCAAGTACCAAACAAACGCTGCTGAGACTCCTTCCTCGATGGCCCCACTGTTCTCCAGCCCAGCAAGGAGTCCTGCAGATGCTCTCAGCTTTGCAAAAACGGGCTCATTCTCAAGCTAACTCAGGCATTGAGATAAGCTGAAAGTGCAGAGCTTTATCTGAGTCTGCTCTCCGGGTTCAGAGTGCACGGGAGCAGTCTTCACTGATACCTGCACACAGCTCATCCCCTGCCTTGTGCTTGGCATAATTACCTTAAATCAAATGACTCTGACAAAATGCAGATTCTCCTTCTGCTGCTGCCGCTTATTATCAATTTTAAGTTGTTATTACAATTTCTTTTTTTTTAAAATTCAAGCATTTTTTAATTCCAAAGCTCCCCAGCTTTCAGAAATGAGATATTTCATGCCTACAGTTCAGGAAATGAGGTGCCGAGAGGAGCACACACCGTGGCAGGGGTTTTTCTCCTGCCTGTGGTACAGTTCTGTGCACTGCTCTGGTTCCTGGGATGGCTTAAACGGCCCAGCAGAGCTGGCCTCTGTCACAGGGTATATAGAATTATCTGCTTCAGCTGTCTTGAGGGGACAGCTTGGATGCAGAACTGGAGGCACTGCTGAGGAACTGGTCCAGCCAAAGGCATTTCAGGGATGCTGAGCAGCAAATGAGTGGCCTGCACAGCTCCTGCTGCCTGCCAGCCCCAGCACGGTGGTGGGTCAGTGAAAACTGGTTCTTGCTGCCATAAATGTCCCTCTGTGGCAGCTCTGTGTGTGTGTGCTGCTCCCTGGCCACCAGTGAGATCGTCTGACCTTGCGAGGGTTAACACCTCGCTTTGTGCACGCTGCTGGTCTTCAAAGCAATTAAAAACCTGAGAGATATTGCAAAACCTGAGAGGTATTGCACAGCACGTTCCCAGGGGCCTCTGGCAAACAAGGTGGCTACTCCCAGCTAACTGGGGCTGGTTGGATTCCACTGAGAGATGCAATTCTGGCTCAAGTGGGCGTGTTCGAGCTGTATTTTGCAGTGAAAAAATGCTACAAAACAAACAGCTCTTCCTGAGAACTCCATGAACTCCCCAGAGCCAGCGTGGCTGAAAGCTGTGTTCATTCTGTCCTGTCTGGAAGCCCTGAGCGTGGTCTGTAGGAGCTGCAGATTCTGAATGACCCCCTCCTGCCTAGGGATGCTCACCTGGAGAGGAGAAGGCTCCAGGGAGCGCTGAGAGCCCCTCCCAGGGCCTAAAGGGGCTCCAGGAGAGCTGGAGAGGGACTGGGGACAAGGGATGGAGGGACAGGACACAGGGAATGGCTTCCCACTGCCAGAGGGCAGGGATGGGTGGGATATTGGGAAGGAATTGTTCCCCGTGAGGGTGGGGAGGCCCTGGCACAGAGAAGCTGTCGCTGCCCCATCCCTGGGAGTGTCCAAGGCCAGGTTGGATACGGTTTAGAGCACCCTGGCATCATGGAAATTATGCAGCAAGGAAATGAAGGTGATTTTACTGCAGGAAGAATAAAGAACAAGAGCGCTGATGCTCAACGAAAACTCCTTAAATGAGCCCCTGATTTGGCACTGCTGCCTCTTCAGGCTTTTCATGCAGAACCAGGGGAGTCTAATCTGATTTAAAATGCATCCAAATTCCCAGCAGCAGCCGGCAGGGAAGCGGGACAAGGCTGACACGCAGACTGCCAGCCCTGGGAGGGGCCCTGGCGCTGGGACAGGCTGGGACACCTGCGGGGCGGGGTCTGTCTGAGGCTCCTCTCTCCAGCCAGGGCAGCGTTCCAGTGCCACCAGCACCACCAACCATTGTCCCCTTTCCAGCCACTGGCTCCAGTCCCATCTCCTCTCCCTGGCTGGGGCCCGTGGCCACCTTGACCTCGGTTTCCCAGGTATGGAAATCACATGAATGAAAATGATTCTGTAGGTGCTGGGCAAATCCAGCCAAAAAAAAGTGTTTAAGAAAATAAAGAAAAATTTTAAAAAGAGCTATTTTTAAGCCCATATTTCTTGGGACCAGTGCAGCCCACAGGCCATCTGTCTCCTGGAGAACTGGTCTCTGGGCACAGACAGATCCTCGAGCACACCATGGTTTAGGAATCGGCTCCAAGATGGACAGGAGTGTTTTGTTTGCTGGCTCAGGACACACATCCACGGGAAATAATCCCCTCCTCATCCTCCTGAGGAGAGCCAGCTGAAGGAGAGGTCACCAGGATTTGCCCCGAATAGCCTGGGTTCACAGTACAGCCCGGAGCCAAGGTCTGGATAAGCATAAAAAGCTTTGGCTAAGCCACATTAAAGCAGAGGTCAGATGAGATCACTCAGCTGCTGATGGTTCATGAGCAAAGTATTGTTTGCAGTTCCCACAAGGGATCCTGGCTTTTTAGGAGATGGGTTTTCCAGGGACTGCTTCTCTCTGATGTTAACAGGAGGTGTCAAATCAAAGAATTTATTTTTCCCCGTTTGTCATCATCTTCAGAAGGGTCCCATCGAGGCCAGCTCTGAGAAACTTCCTGGCTTGCACAATCCCTGGTACACCACAGCTGGAATTACCAGCAACTGGTGAAACTCTGCAAACCCCTCCTCACTGAAAGAGCACCAGACATACATATGCTGGGATTCAAGAGAAAAACCCACTAAAACTAGAAAAAATGGGTTGCAAGGTGTTGGGAAGATGCTTTAGGAGAAGTTCCTCCTGTCCTAAGTCTTGGGGTGAGTGAACCAAACCAAGCCAGGGACAAACCTCTCCTTTCCACCTACAGCACAAACATCGGGAATGCAAGGCAGCCTGGAAGATCCCTCCTCTGATAGCCCTGATTGCAGGAATGCTGATAAACCTCTGCCAATGCCCCTCAGGCACAGCCTTCCTCGGATGATTTCCCCATGAACGCTTTTTCCTGGCTCAGCTCACTGCCCCACTCACGGATTTGCTTCATCTCAATCACTGATTTGCTCTTTCCAGGGTCCTAATCACTGAAACAGAATATTTAACAAAACCAGACGTGTTTATCCAATATGAGGAGTCATAGTTGGCTGGGAGAATGTGGAAACAATCGATGGAGGCTGCCAAGTACTCACAAGCACTGTTAATGGTACAGTGCAAACGAGAGGTCCAAAAACACAGCTCCAAAAAGTGAAGATTAACCCTTGGGAGGGTGAAATGAGATGAGGGCAGAGCTTGTCCCTTTCTGCTCTCCCCCATCCCTGCGCAGCTCTCAGTGAGACTCCAAAAACCACTGGACACTGCAAAGGGCCTCATTTCCCTTCTGTGAATTCCTTCAGAAGTGGGTCCTGACCCGCAGCTACAGCCCCCGCTGTGATGTGAGTGGGTCCTGTGTTACACTCAGCTCCCGGGTCCTGAAAGGCACCAGTGGGGCAGGAATTTCCCTCTGGAGCCGGCTCATGGGAGCTTTGGCCACTGAGTCTTCATCCGCTCAGCATAAGGTAAAATCGAGCAAAACTCACCCTGCTGATAAAGGCTGGTAATCATCAGAGTGAGAAAAGACATTCAGAGATTCTCCTCCTGTTAGAAATGTCATTCCAGCAACACAAACGGATGAGAGCTTGAATTTAATAAATACACACCTGTGGAAATATTATTTTCATGGGAAAGCCCTCCAAAAATTGTAAATGGTGCTAAAAACAAGATGCTGAAAGGAGAAGAACATCCTCAGGATCTCAAGAATATTTTGTAAAAGCTTTCTGGATGTTGAGAGAGCACGGCAGCAAACCCATGAACGAAACGTTCCTGTAGGGAAAATCAGGCTCTGACCTGGCTGAAGAGATACTACCCAGTCCCTCTGAGCCACAGATCTGCAAACACTGATTTTTTTTCACTGAAAATCAGAAACTGAGGGTGGCTGACATTGCTTAAAACAGGACATTGAATGTCTCCAGTGAAGGCAGTAGCAATGAGTGATTTGGACACCAGCCTTATTTTTTTGGCTGAGTCTCTGCCAGTGTTCAAATCCCTTCTGCCCTTGAGTGTTCAAAGGAAAAAATTAAAACCATTTTGGTGAGGATGAAAGGCAGGAAGCTTTCAGAGAAGAGAAATAACTTCAAGAGAGAAATTCTCCTTCACCTGTCAAACATTATCTCACACTTGCAACTCTTTTGGGCTTGCAGCTAAAAGGGTCTTTTTGGTAGAAATATTGCCTGGGGGGCTAAGTCAGGTTCCTATAAAAGGTGTGAGGAATTTTAGGAAAAATGTACTCCTGGAGGGATTACTGGTGCTAAAGGTGGAAGAAAGGAGGATGGGGTGGCTAAAAGAGAGGGCAGGGCTAGATGGGAAATTGGGAAGGAATTGTGCCCTGGGAGGGTGGGCAGGCCCTGGCACAGGGTGCCCAGAGAAGCTGTGACTGCCCCTGGATCCCTGGCAGTGCCCAAGGCCAGGCTGGACGGGGCTTGGAACAGTGGGGACAGTGGGAGGTGTCCCTGCCCACGGCAGGGGTGGCACTGGATGGGCTTTGAGATCCCTTCCAGCCCAAACCATTCTGGGATTCTGTGCTGAAATGCTCAGCCCCATCCTCCCACTCTGATTCCTCTGCTTCAGTTTTGTTCCAGAGAAGTGCATCACCTGTCTCCCTTGGAAACCCGTCCCTATGGCAACAGGCAGGAATATCTCCATGCAGACGTGGCAGAGCTCTGACAGCCCCTTCCCTCCGTGACACCTCTCATGGCACCGTCCCGAGGCTGTCGCGGAGCTGCTGGAGCTCGCCTCTGTCAAGACACCACTTGGAAGATTTTCCAGTGGTGTTTTTGCAGTCTTTCACTCTCCTGGCTCTTGAACTCTCAGTCTGTGTATCACAGCTGCAATTTTATCTGAAATGTGTTGCAAAATCCATGTATTTGCCTTTATCAGCAAAAACCCGTAAACTCAAACGAGATGTTTTTGACAAGACCTCCTTTCCATGCAGCCACCCTGCCAAGCACCATGAGCTGCTTCTGGGGCTCTTCCCAAACTCAATCTCACGTTGGCTTTTCACTTGTGGGGTTTTTTTTTTTATCTCAGATGCTGAGAAAGTTTTCTTGTACCTACGCCACCAACATGGCGAATTCCTGGCTATGCTCTTTGTGGGATTAACACTGTTATCACTTTCCCCCACTCTGTTGTGAGTAAATACGACACATTCCGAGCACGGCAGAAATTCACCAATTAAAAATACCCCCTGCACTGGTGCCTGGGGGTGATAAGAGGGAGGGTATGTGCTGCAGGGTGATAACCTTGAGCTCCAGGAGCTGTAGTCAGGAATTCTGATTTCAGAAGCACAAAACTCCACCCCAAGGGCATGTCACAGCCACAGCCAACAGCTCCGGGCTACGTCCTAAACATCTGTAGGTCCAGAAAGGTCGAGACCCTTTGGAGTGATGCTCACAATGAAATCTGTCACAGCTGGGCTTTCTTGGCACACAAAGCCATGGTAACACAGGCTGCAAGCATGTTTCTTGTTTAATCCCTACTGGATGGAGATGCACAACTAAAATTTCACAGGAGGAACAGAGGTTAAAAAATAAACTGTGGTTTGTGACACCAGGAAGAACTTTAATCTGTCATCAGATTGCACAGCCAGTATTGAGCTGATCTTTGCTGATCATCTCTGATTTGGATTTTAGAGGCCACAAGAATTGCTTATTCCTCACCAAGAGCAAGGGACCACTTGATGCCTCACACTCACTGTGGGAAAGGCAGGTGTGGATGAACACTGGCACAAATTAAATTCTCACTCTCAGAGAGAGCTTGGGGCTCTCTGCTCAGCTGTGCCCTCCTGGGAGACCCCAGAAGCTCTTGCTGCCCTTGAGAAGACCAGGAAAATAAGGGAATGCTGTTTGCACTGTCCAAACCAAGAAGATAGGAAGAAATAATGGAAACCATGATTTGGGGCTCTAGTTACAACTGAGGGTTTCTCTCATTTATAAATCATGAATCCTTTTGGAGATCCTTCCCTGGATGTGAGAGGGCAGAGCTGCACTCAAACCCAGCACTTTCCTAACTGAGCCACGACACAAATCCAGCTGACACCAGAGATGGAAAAGAAGTCCTTCATTTTCAGTTGCAGCAGAAGGCGTTTCAGCACCAGCCTCTCCGCTGCTGACATTAAGGAAGGGAGAAAGAGCCTGCGGCTGCAGCAGCAATTACACCTCAGAACAACCAACTTTCTGTTTTACCTGTGGCTGGGAATAGCTCTGCACAGTCAGGCAATGAAAACTTGAAAATGTTTTCTGCATTTTTAATGGAATTTAGAAAATATTCCTTCTATTCTGGTTTTTTTTTTTTTTTTCTGTGCTTGTCTTCCTGTCAATGCTTATGCCAAAAATCTTCCTGAAACCACTCTGAAAACACCAATCCACAAAATTGGTTTATCTTTTCTAGATACCCACATGCAGGCACACTCCAGGGTCATAAAGAGGCAGGAAAAATGTCTCTTTTTTTGGTGCAAAAAGCAAAGCAGGGCCCGTGATGTGCTGGGAGGGAGGATGGGACGGAGGCGGTGGGAGCTGCCTGAAGATCCCGGTCCTGGCTGCCGTCAGGAACGACAGATGGTGTTTGTCAAGAGGATAGAGATTTACCTCCTTATTTTACCATGGAAATACAGCAGCAAGAACGCTACCAACACTCACTGTTTTATCCAACAGCTCTGAGAAATACATCCCACATTAAAAAAAAACCCCAAAAACAAAACAACAAAGCCCAACAGGATTCCTGCAGGAAAACAAGAGCGCCAGATGCAACTGGGAATCCCAATTAAAAGCAGCAGTTGTGTTTACCAAGAGACAATGTCAGCCACTGCATGTAATTTATTTTCTCATTAAGGAAGTGCACTGAGCATATACAGAGATTACATTCAATACAGATTTATCGTCACAGGACCATCAGAAGATAAAGATACAATCAATACCTGCTTCCCGCAGCAGAAGAGATTGAAGGAACTGCTTCAAGCTGAGAATGAAATGGAAAATATTTACACCAATTTAAGTGATTTTTATACAGATGAGACACCGGAGTCCAAGTTAACATTCTCAGCCAAGATCTGCTGCATTGTTGCAATCTTTATATTCAACAGCTTCATCAGACTCGTGCCTGGAGACTAAAAATAGACCAGAACTGCCTTGTCTGAGCCCATCTGAGCAAAGCCCCAGGAGAACCCAGCCAGTGTGAAACCACAGCCTACAGGAGATGCTGGAAGGATCCACCCTGAGAGAAGAGCACAGAAAAACCAGGAGACAGCTCGGTCCCTGAGCCAGGCAAGAGCTCCAGGGCAGGGTTGCGCTCTGCAGGGAGGGTTCACTGGTCTGCCTCAAAGCAGCTCTCTAGAGTTTGCAACTTAACAAAATTTTGGTCAATGTGAAGAATTCTATGACACACCACGTGGAACTGACTGCTCAAAGACTTGCACTGAAAAAAGTCACAACACAAAGCTACAGGAAAAACGACTTTGCCACGTATTTTGTGAGTTCCATGAATTTGATGAGCGAACGTTTTTCCTACCAGGCAACTAAAACTAGGGCTGGGAAGACCACCTCTACTTCAGTTACACCAGCTGGACTTTCAGCCAATCCTGTGCATGTTGGGTGCCAGGGGTTGGACCAGATCATCACAGCTGGACAAGAAAATCTACAAATATCACTCATCTGCTTGCCTGGAGCTCTAAGTTTTGGATCAAAGGAGGTAGTGATGCACAATTCCCTCTACGATGTGACCATTTCTGGATAATTTCCTTGGTAAAACTGCAAGGAATGGGGTTATTAAAAATATTGATTTAGTCCCTTACACCTCTAAAGACCTCCAGGTAATTTCACTCACTTTGCAAAACGAGAGGGATACATAAACCACCTCAATCACATCACTGAAAGGGGGGAGATATATAGATATATATATATATACATACACATTCTTAGTCTCCAAGACTGAAGTTTAGAACAGTGGACAATTATCTACATAATTGAAACTTCAAGAATTATAAACTCAAGTAATAATTTGCCTACATGATGGGAATTAACCACTTGTTTTTAAAACCAGCAGAGGAGAGAGATTGAGCCAATCTTTGGATGGAGTTTACCAGTTCAAAAACAACTTCCAAGCTCTTCTTTTTTCTTCTTGTTTCAATGCCGTGGTAAGATTCTCAAAGGATCAGAAAAGAGAAGACTGGAAGGTGTTTTTTTCCCAGGAAATGCACACAAGCATAGAACCACAGAATGGTTTGGGTTGGAAGGGACCTTAAAGCCCATCCAGTTCCAGCCCCCTGCCAGGGGCAGGGACACCTCTCACTGTCCCAGGCTGCTCCAAACCCCTCCAACCTGGCCTTGGACACTGACAGGGATATGATAAAATATACAATATAATATCCCTCCATGCATTATTCTCTTACCAGTTTGTACTAATACTAAATCATCTGTATTTCAAGTTTGTCCAGTATGCCGATGCTCTCTGAACGATTAACTTGCTTGCTAGAATTTTCAGTCACTTTGTGTTTGAAAATTTTAGCCTGCTTTGGAATGTCTGCCTACAGTAAACAGCATCTGGCAGACACTTGTCCTTTACCTTACTACCAGGCTACCTGCAGCAAAAATTCCTCCTTATCTAAATTGCAGGAAAATGCTACGTATCCGCACAACCAACCCCTCAGGATAAACAACAGCGTTTCTTACACAGAGATCCAGACCTATTTAGCAGATTAAACAATTTTTATCTAAACATCTGTCAGGTCTTCCTACCGCTTTTTTGCCTAGTGAGATACATGGTACATGGAGCAGTGTGATTAGGAAATACCATCATCCCTTGCTAAGAAGGCAGAGTTGTTGCTTCAGGATACTTTTTTTTTTTTATTCCTTTTTCCCCCTCATGTCAGCTTCAACAAGGGGTGCCAGAGCAGCGTGCAGACGAGCAGGGAGATGTAGCTGCTGGAGCTGGTGACTCTGGAGGCCGGGCTCTTGGCGTTGCAGTTGTTGGAGTAGCAGCAGTGGACGCTCACGCCGGGTGCCCTCGAGCCGTCCCTCCTCGCCCGCTCACAGAAGGACCTGAACGAGCAGGACTTCATGATGCCACCTGGAACAGAGGCACAGTGAGCCCAGAGGGGCTGCAAAGGGTGACCTGCTCCCCCCTGCACCCCTCACGACCACCCAGCACGGAGCAACAACCTCGGGTTTGGCTGATCCTCACAAATGAGTGAGTAAAACCACAGCACACGGCAGCACACCACAAGCTCCCACTTAGATAACTCTGATTTATCTTAGAGGCAACTGGTGCAGCTAAAATATCTTTGGATGTGCCCGAGTGCAGGGGCTCATCAGCTTCTTAGCCATTCTAATTTCCTGGTAAGTCCCTTGAGTAAGAAGTGGGCAATACTTAAAATGCTTCTGTCCAGCTTGCACACAGAGTGGGTGCGGCTCATCGTGGCACACCAACAGATCATTCCCAGGGGGATTTTGTCTCAACAAAATCAGGATAGAGATTTATTAATGGGGTTTATTTGGAGAGGAGGCATTTACTTGTGGTTTTCTTAACTTAATATGCGCTCCTCTCTTTCCAACACTGATTATTTATTTTTTCTGATGAACCCAACGAGTCTGACCCATCTGTGGCACTTACTTGCTTGTCCTCTGATGACTGCACAGGCATCCGCATGGCCTGGGCACTGCTGACTTCCTTGTCTGTTGCAGTCGTCATCACTGGAACCCACACAGGTGTAACACTGCAGTGCTTCACCTGCGGGAAGGGAGAAGAGACCACTCAGAGCTCACAAGAAGTATTTAAAAATACCAATCTTTCTAATATGGTTTTGAGTACACACAAAAAAATGCAAAAAAGTTTCGGAAAATTCAAAGATTCTGCAAATCTTATCAGTGTTTCAAAGAATGATCCAGATACTGATTTAAAAAAATAATGATTTTAAAAAAAACCCCCCACAGATTATTCAGTTGTTTCAATCTGCACTTACAATAATCCAAGAAACATTTTATGTTCTGTAACTGCATTCACATCTTCTTGTAACATTTTTAGAGCAGAGCCCACATGTTTTTTCCCTTCCATCATGATTTTGGTCCACAGTACCATGAAAAAGCACATTCTATACACATCAAATCTTACAAGAATCCAATTTTCCTTTTCTCCTAAAGTAGCAATTCAACCGGAAAGCACAATCTTGGGTTTTGCCCTTGTTTAAACATTATAACCATAGCTCAATCCTCCTTTTCCTTGGTTCAAACTACATGGTATTCTCAAAGGCAAGCATGAGTTTGAAAGATATTTAAGATACCACACTTGAAGCTTGCGGAGCAGAAATCCCACCCTTGCTGTCAGTGGGAAATTTGAATTTGTTAGCAGTCATATTTATCTTTACAGAAGTGCAGTTCTGTGCTGCTGAACCACACACACAAAATGACCTGAAACCCACCCAACGCAGGACAGGAGCTCAGAGCAGCAAAGAGGCTCGGTGAGGCAGGAAATGCCAACGAAGTAAAAAAGGAAAGAAAATGGAGTTGACTTACTTTTGAGGACAAAAAGGGAGCTGACAAGAGCCAGGCTGAAGACTGTCCACATCGTGGAGATCCAAGAGATGCACCATGAGCCAAGGAAAGCAGTTTGTTTGCTATTAAAGCCCTAATGCTGCTCCCCCAGCCCTAATCCTCTGCAGAGGATAACTTGCAGGATGAAGGTGTGCGAGAGCGCTACTTATCGAGCCGATTCCGGCTGCACCTCTGATCACAGGACCTCATCCCCACCAGCCCTGCAGGCAAACCCTGCCAGGAGCAGGAAACGCGTTCACCTTTCAGTGCCAGACATGCTTAGAAACCATCCCATCGCCGCATGCCACAGCCTCCGACTCCTCCACCAGCCTCATTACATTTGCCCATGGGATTTGCTGGATCAGGGTCAGAGCATTAAATATTTGGGAGGATTAAGCCTCTGCTTGAGACTTGAGTGGTCCAAATCCAACACACACACACATATATATGTATATTTAGAGAGACAGCAAGATATAGACCCAGATATGAGCACATAAGCAGCACTCTTGTGACCCACAAAGTGTTCCGAGCAGCGACCCATGAAGGAGCTTTCTGGGAAGGAATTAATTCCCCAGAGCATCTGGTGCCGAAATAAGCAAGTGAAGGACACAAAGCAGAGCCATACTTATCCTCAACTTTCAACGAAAAAATTTATTTACAATAGAGAATTTCATTTGTGACATGCATTTTCCTTCTTTTTTTTTTTTTTCCTTTTTAAATTTTATTTTACAAATCAGCAAATGCAGATAAAGTTTACATTCCTTAAGGCAAGAGTCCCCATGCAAGTAATACATGTTTATATTAAATCCAAAAGACATCCAACATGGGAACTCATGTACAAAGGGAAGGCTAGGATCAGCAATTTGTAATTTCTTAGAGAACTTGACAATCTCCCTGATACAGGAACTTTGAAGATCAACTTGCTATGAATTATACTATGAAAATGCAAACAATAGCAAGAAATTCTGATAGTCATCTTAGTACTGCATACAATTAAATCAACTTTATTTAGAAAGAAAATACAGTAGTGCATACGAAAAAGTGAAAATATAACCTGTCCACATAAATGTATGGACATCAGTGTGCCAATGGTCATATTGCACTCAATATTGAAGTCCAGAAATTTGGTTAAAAGTTAGCTTTTCCCCATTTTGGCAATCAGTTCGTCACAAATCTTGGTTAATTCTTCTATCTCTTTATTCTGCAAAATAAAATATGATGTATTATTAGAAAGATTGCTGCATTAAGATGAGGGGTTTTTTCTATTTTAGTATTATCTATCTCTTGGGAGAAGTGTGGGAAAATTAACTTTTCTCCAATGCTGAGAGATATATAGTACAACCAAGTGTTCATATTCATAGTACAGCAACACGCATTCCAACAAATGCTTCCTTTTTTCCAAATACAGCTCCTCCAATTTTAATAAATCAAATTTAGCACCGAAGCAGACAGCTTTATAGCAGTCATTCCCAGCACACCACAATAACACAGAGTGGAATTTTGTTTCTAGACTGCACTTTTCTCTCTTTTTTCCATTCTTTTCACCCTGTCCTTCAGAGCTGCAAGCAAGGACGAGCTGTACTGTGCCAAAGCAAGCTCCCTTGGCTGAGCTGGTGAACACAGGGATATAAATAGGCATTTCCTACAGACACTTTGGAATTAGCACTGGAATTACAGCTAGCACTAAAAAGGGAAACAGAACCTGAGAGAAGAACTGAAGCAAGGTCTGAAATCTGGCAAGTGAAGCAAACCAAGGCCTGGGCTGCAGAGGGGCACCGAGGCTGGGCCAGCCCCAGGCACCTGGGCTCAGATCAAACCTCCAGAGCCTGGTGCACACAGGGGGTTTTGTCCCAAATCTGGGCAGTGCTGCTGTCCCCAGGGCCAGGGAGCTGCAGGACAATCCTCAGGCAGGGCTTGGCTCTGGGGAGAGCAGCCTCCTGATTTACCTTTTGTTCCAGTGTTCTCTCCAAGGCGTCCACTTTGAGCTGCTCCTTGCGGAGGCTGGCCTGGTACGCTGCCTGCTCCTGCTGCGCCTTGCCTCTCACTTGTGCAATCTCAGCGTTGGCTCTGCAGGAAACACAGGTTTGGGTCACAGCAGGGCCTCTCCAGGAAAGGGCAGAGGGTGCCCAAGGGTGGACAGCACCTTAACAAATGAAGGGAGAGGGCAGGGCTGCCCTCTGCACATCTGGGGTTTATTCTCAGACCTGTCCCTAAAGACTTTTCACAACTCCCTCTCTTGCTCAGCAGGGGCTGCAGAGGCTTTTCTTCATGTTTCTCTAAGATATCTGTGCTGGGGTCACAAATGTGACTCAGGTAGAAGTGTTTTATAGCAGTTCCCAAACCTGATCTCCAGTTCAGGGGACTGTACTGTGAGTCCTGAATGTGATTCCTAGAAATGCTTAATTTCTCATTACATGTAAATCTAGAAAAAAGAAACTGGCTAATGGCTTCTTTTTTGATCCTCCCATGAAAATACATTAAAGAAACATAAAGACATTAGATAAATATAGAAATTCAAGGTGTATGGTCAGGAGCTGGAAGAAACACCAGCACATTGCAGAAATTCTCATTATTGCATTTCCTTCCACTTTCTATCACAGAGCAAATTGTGCTTTGCGTATCAGGAGTAGTTTGGGATGTGAGGTCCAGCCACAGGAATCCTCCTGCAGCATAAACTCCTGAAAAAATGTGTACAATCCACACACCAGCCCTGAAAGTGTCCAAGGCCAGGCTGGACAGGGTTTGGAGCACCCTGGGATAGTGGAAGGTGTTCCTGTCCACGGAACTAAATGGTCTTTGAGGTCCCTCCCAACCCAAACCATTCTGTCAACCCATGACTCAATTACCTGTCCAGTTTTTCCTCAGCGTGAATTTTGAGTGCCTGATACCTCTGCTCTTCCTTCTTCACTCGTGATAAATATTCCTGTGCACATTTCTTCAACACTTCTTCATTCTTAAAAGAGAAGATGACATCAGATTTAATCCAAGAGGGCAAACTGCAGGACAGGCACCTGTTTGTGAGAGTCACACTCAGCTGTCTGAGGGGCTGCAGTCCAACACTGACACCCTCACAGAGGCCACCTGAAGGGGAATATTACACAGTGCAAAAAGCTTTACAATTTCTCTGTTTGCATTTAGCAGCTGGCTGCAATCCTTCACCTGAGGATTATGGTCTGTCAGGACATCAGAATTAGCTGGAAACACAAGTCCCGCCTTCTGTTCAGCAGCACTGGGACACAGAACCTGCTCAGCTCTGCTCTTTAAAGGACATGTTAACACAACTCACCTTCCGAAATCCCTCCAGGACTTCTTTCATTTTCTCATATCTCCTGAAAAGATCTGCCAGGGATTTCTCCACTGAGTTCAGATCGGCCAAAGCTTGCTCCTTCTCCACAATCAGCTGCTGGACAGTGTGGTGGGAGACAGATTTCTCTCTCTGTTCATCCTCTGAAAGAAGAGGGGTAGGGAAAAGAGCTTCTCAGAAAGGTAACAGTAGTAAGCACACCAATTTCACCATCATCTAGTTTCTACTATACTCTGCTCTGTTTGTGTATTAGTAATTTTACAGGACCCAAAAGAGTCAGGTTTATATAAAGACACAAGCCTGTTCTGGAAAACAGTTGCTAAATACAGTGATATTTAAATATTTTGATGTTGGGGGAAGATGTGAATGTATCTCTGCACTGATGATTTCTTCACTCTGCACTCAGCAGGTGGTGGATTTTCCTTGTTTGCCTGAAGATGCTCGAGCTGAAGGAAAGGCCATTTATGCACATTCCTAGCACTGGCCACAAATTATTTGCCATTGATATATTCTTGTCATCTCCTGGCATCTTCTCGTCCTGAACAAACGAGGCACTTTGTTCAGTGGAATTCAACTCCAATTCCTCCCTTGGAAAAGCAGGGTTTTGCCAGCTCTCACGACTGCTGTAGCAAGCAGCAGAAAGGAAATCTAACAGTAGACAGACTTCCTAAGTGTACAAAAACTGCAAAAAACATCTGCCAAGCTCCTTCTGAGTATAGTTAAATTAGAGCCAGGGATGGTGGGAAGAACGTAACAGGAATACAAATCCATATGGAGGAGAAATTTTCAAGGGAATTGATCTCATAATAAGTTGGAATATCCATGTAATACTGGAAGAAAGGTCTGGCATTGTCTGCCAAAATGCTGCATTGTTTCCTTCATGACCTATGATTCTTGTGTCCATGTTTTAAGGGCTGCTTTCAATGATACCGAAAGGAAACCCACCCACAAACACGGTATTACCATTTTCTTTGGTCTATGATAAAAACTAAAATAAGGTAAGAAGTTCTCCTGTGGAAAAAAGCATGGGGCATTTCACAACGTACAACTTTTCATTTGGGCCTTTATAGGTAGAAACATAAAGAACTAAACATGTTGAGGGTTTTTTATTTCAACAGAAGTTTTCATGTGAATTATTTATAGTGCTGGTCAGTTCTGAAATGCCAAAGCTGATACTGGCAATTCCCAAACTTTATTTTACTGGTGAACAAACACCTCTGACACGGCAGAGAAGCCCAGAGCCCTGCAATAACCCGTCACTCGCATATATTTAACGTTTTACTAAAATATAAACATTCTTTTCTATTTAGCTTTCTCAGAGACACCCTGTATTCCTCTGTAATGCCAAAATTAATGTGTTCTCAATTAAAATAAAAAACTATTTGTTGTCTTTTGTTTATTTTTCTAAACCTGAGAAGCTGTCTCCTTGTGTTCCAGCACTAGATTTGTTTCATCACTGACTGGTTAATTCCAAACCCCTTCCTGGCAGGATCCTGTTCTTCTGTCACTGCAACTCCAGGCAGGGCAAGAGATCCCTTTGCAGGATCACCCAAAATACTTTAATGTATTTAATGGCACATCTTTCCTTTTTGTGAGACTGCTGTCTCAGGTACTTTAGCAGTTTCCTTATTTGTTTCTGAGGCAATCAGGAAGTTAATAATTCACATCACAATCCCTCACAACTACTGAGCTCCTTCTCTGCCTCCCAGCACATCCTCTCTCCTCAGCTGGATCAGCTCCTCCAACACTCAACCCCCAGCACCATTTAAACTCACACATGGGAAACTGGGGCAAATGCCCCAGAATCACACAATGGTTTGGGTTGGGAGGTACCTTAAAGCTCATTTAATTCCACCCCCTGCCATGGGCAGGGACACCTCCCCCTGGAACAGGTTGCTCAGAGCCCCGTCCAAGTGATGCTCCCAAACCAAAGTGGTTGAACACTACAGAAACCAGACTAGAGTTTTATGTGATATTCTCATAAAATCGTAGAATTGTTGGGATTGGAAGCTCACTCTATTTTCTAAGGTTATGATTTAGTTTCCTAAAATGTGCTGGTAACAATCTGCCAGTCAGATCTTAGATAAATGATTACACACACTTAATTCTGAATGTATTTACGGGGTTATGTGATTAAAATATTTTAATTAAATGACTTCCAGGTCTGCAACACACCCTGCCCTGGGCTCACCAACAGGAACAGCAGTATGCTCAGGACTAACACTGCCCAAAGGGACAGAATCAGAGCAGCACCACGGCAGATCCGCGTTCAGCTGAGCTCACTACCACTCACATGACTCGATGGGAATGCAGCAAACAGAGAACAAAAGCAAAAGGAACTAAAGATGCAAAATGCTGGTGTGAAAGTTGGTGAAAAGCTTTACTTACCAGGCTTGCCTGTTTTGTTTTTGCAAGCAAATAGCAAGAAGCAACGAAAACGGAAGCAAAATAGAAAAATCGGGAATTGTTAGGAAAGCAGCAAATAAGTAATGCAACAATCTGTAACGCACAAAGCATAACATCCAGTTGTTTTTCACAAGGAGAATTTCACAGTGTATTCAAATGTAAAGTATAAGGATACATTTTTAACAGGAAAAAACTCCCAAACCAACATTAGAAACCTGTCAGTGAAGAGGAATTGGGATGGGGATTTTGTGTCCAGGTGTGTGGAGGGTGGGGTGCAGGGAGCACTGAGGTCACCCAGGCTCTGCCCCGTGGCTGTCACAGCAAACAGGGGCACCAGGCACAAAGCAGCAGCACCAGCAGCAGGCTGGCCTGGAAAGCCTGGTCCTTCCTCTCCCCCACTCCTCAGTGGGAACTAAAACGTGTTAGGGGTTCAGGCAAGTGTAAGAAAAAAAGGAAGAAAAAGATAAAGCACCAGTACAAAAATATGCCAAGGGCCACTAAGAGGGATCTCCACACTGACGGAGTGCAAGCTCTGGCTGCACAAGAGTGTGGCATGAACGAATCACAGCAGCTAATTGGGGAATATTGGGTTCCATATATGCATGACAGCAAACATTAAACCTGGCACAGCCCTTAGAATCCAAGGCCATGGCTGTTTTCAGTGCCTTCAGAGGCAAACACAGGCACTCGCATATTCTAAATAAGGGATATTTTCAGTATTGACTAGACACACACATGCCAACCTACAAAAAGCTCTGCAGGACCCATCAACCTCATTGAATATTCAACAAAGGGATTGGTGAAATTCATTTATGTGCAGGGCCCTTCTAACAGGGCTGTGTAAGTAGTTCAGGAGGGTTAAATGACCAACAGAAAGAGCACAGGCATTTCTTTTGTGAAGATGCATATTCTGCTTTAGCGCTGAGGCACTGCTGCGCTAACAGGGCACTGAGGTACATGCAAATAGCAAACACACACAAGTGTTCCCCTCCACATGTGGCATTCGGATGAGCGAATTCCTTTATCGGAATGGACAGCAATTCACAAGGAATGGCATGGGAAAGGGGGACAATTAGATCAAAAATTTACATTAAATGCAGGGAGAAGCCCCGCATTTAACAGCATTACCATGCTGTAGGATTTGCATACTGCTCCAACTGACACAGAAAGGACATTTTCTGTGTCACTGCTGTTGGTTCAGTTCCTTTGCAAACGGACAGCAAATTAAATTACTTATAGCCATAGCCCTTAAAAACTCACCACGGAGCATCTGAGAGGCTCTGATATTCTGAATCTGAAGTTAAAAGGTCTATTTACTCAGTGGTCAATGGCCCAATACTTTATGCAACCTTAATTTCTTAATTAACAAGAGGAAGTGGCAATGGTGGAATGTACTGTGTACACTTAGGCTGTGCCTTTGCCTCAGGACTATTATTCTGTATTTAATTGTTGCACTGCAGTCTCAAAAGCTGATTTTTCTTTTCATAAATCTGTTTCTCAAAAATAGAACTTGAATTTATCTGTTGCTAACTGTATGCACAGCTTGGGGAAAAAAGGACAGGTTCATCACTGGCCAGGGTCAAGGTGGAAGTCACTCCAGGATATGTTTAGGGTGTAAACCAAAATGAAGTAAGTTCTTTGCATACTCTGGTCACTCCTGCTTGCACACTTGCATGATGACAATGACAGACACCATGTCAGAAGGCAGCAAGTTGGCTCAGTTGTGCATACAAAAGGCAATGGAGGCATAACACCAGAGAGAACGAAGCCTGGCACCTTATGAGTATTTATTATTCACTATCACCTATTTCATTAATTACTTCAGTTATTACTGTTGTCATTCTCATAAGATTTCTTTACTTTTTTTTACCCTTCACTAGAAAGAAAATAGCCGAGAATCCCAGGAAGGCAGCAAAAGCAGCAGACATTGGTGCTCTTCCCAGCAATCCTGGCCTTGGAGATCCCAAAATTCCACTCAGTTATTTGCCTTTCTGGGAAACAGCTCGAGCTGAAGCAGTACAGGCAGCACAAGCCACTGGTGCTTTCTATAGCCAGACTAACAAGAAGAGCTTTAGAAATCTTACAGGAGGCTTTAAAATCATATCCCCGGGGCCAGACCTCTTGCATTGAGGAACACACGAACCCTGCAACGTTTGGGTTTGAAGTGCTACTGAGTGTAGAGTTTCTGATCTGAGGGCCATGCTGTCAGCAAAGGTGGTTTTAATTACCGAGTGGCAAAACTTGTCATAATTTAGACTTAAAAGGAGACCCCTGTGCCAGTAAGGAACTGGGGGGGTGGACTGGCCACTCGTAAGCTCCCAGCTGGGATTGGAGTTAATCTCGGTTTTGGTCTGATCGATGCACTTAGCACAGATAATCCCTGTTGTTGTAAAGAGCTAAGTTTGGTCTCTGCCATTAAACAGCTGCGAGCTAAGGGGTTTTTAGGTCACTGAAAGTCTCTCCTGGAGAAACCCTTGAATGTGAACCTGTTTCCTACCAGCTCTGGTGCAGCAGGGAAAGCCCTGAGCTGTCTGTGTTACCTGAGCTGCCCGGGGGCCCTGACTTTTCCTCACACCGGTGTCCTCAGATGCATTCACAATTCCCTGCAGCATCAGCAGATGCAGCCAGCATCAAAAGGAAGCCCACAGACTTCAACCAGGGTGCATCTTTCACAGCAGGAACACCTACCTATCATCTGAGCAATCGTCTTCTCATACTCCGAAACTATTTTTCTGTAAGAGGGAGACAAAAAAAAAAAGAAAAATTTTTGGCAAACAACATCATTGCTCACGCTTACTTAACAAACAACACTGTCAGCAACTGAACTGTGGTGTTTGTAAGAGATACAGAACCCCATCACACTTTTGTATGTTATTGCCTGAGTAACAAATAAAACTGACAGTTTTAACAATGCACCTGATTTTTAATTCTCCATGGAAATCAATAAAGAATTGACAGAAAGAAGAAGAGATTGCTTTGAAGCAGATTCTGTTTTTTGAAACATCACCCATCATGGTTATAAACATAATCACACTGGTCCAACTCAAGAATTACAAAGAGCCTGGTTTCTCCATTACTTCCTCCCTTCTTCTCCATTTTTGTGTTGCTTTATTTTTAATAGAAACTTTAAGTAAACTTGTAATTGGTAGCAAGTAAACCTGACAGGAGTAGTGTTGGCCATCACCCAAAATGCATCTCATCTTCTAAATTAACCTTCTCATGACTAAATGATTCACTACCACTTAAAAAAAGAAGATCAAAATATGTGTAGCACAAAATCCATCATGTCCCATTTCCCAAATCTGTTTTTGAAGCAGAGGTGGCAAAATGTTACTTTTAAGACTGTTTTATTTCGTATACTCACAGTAGGCTTTGAATTTCCTTCTCGCAAAGAGGTTAGCCAAAATAAGCAGATTAAATGTGATTTAGAAAGATGATCCATCCCTTCCCAGAGCCAAATAAAGCTAATGAAATGAGACTAGCTTGATCTGTGCTTTGATTCATGGGCCACGCAGGACCAGCTGCAAAAAACAAAATTACCCCACACTTCATCTGAAGTGGAGATTCAGAACAGCTCACTGGAGTTTGAATGCACCTCTTTGGAAACTCGCTTTCACTCCACTTTTAGAGGTCTGCTGCAGTTGGTGAGGTTACAGAAAGGATGGGGGAAAATCCTGAGACAAAAGTCAGTAAAGGAAAGGAGAAACCTGCAGAGCTCCCAAAAAGCTGCTGCAGTAACTCCAAAACTGCCGCAGCTCTGGATCACAGACAGAGCCCAGAGCCCTGAGAAAGCCACCTGGCCCTGAGGTCAGCAGCACCTCCCCTGGTCCTGAGAGCACTCAGAGAGCAGGGGCTCTACCCCTGAGCCCTGGGATTTTTCCTTCCAACCATAAATGACACCTGGAGAGCAAAGATAACAAACAGCAAGGATTTGCCCCTAAAAGGAAGGGTTTGGTTTCATGTCCAAAGCAGATTACCTCCAAAGCCTGCTGTAAGCAATGAGGATTTTAAAGCTTTGTCATGTCCTTGTGACACAAGGCACCTTTGGGAAGTTTTATCATCCAAGGAAACGAAGCCAAGGACTTGGGGTGCTCGGGGTGCGGCACACAACATTACAACACTGCAGCACTTCCCAGGGAGGAATTTGCTCCAGATTGATGTCAAAGGCCTCTTTCAGCCAAGCAGCCTCAAAAATGGTCATTACAGCTGGGGAAGGAAAGGATGCTGCCACACCACTCCTCCTTGGGAGGGCACATCCTGACCGCAGCCTGACATGAAGCATAGGATGCATGTGGCTGTTTTAGACATTCAGTCTGTTCACTGACTGTGCATTTGTATGGCACAGAAACCACAATCCAGGGCTACACAGGGTCTCAGAGGTCACCTGCTTGACTCCCCTTACAGAGTCCTGGTCAGTCAGGCCTCCAAGTAACCATAACTAAGTATTTCTTGCCTGCCTCTGGTTGTACTCCTGGATTATGGTACAGCCCACTGTGGTTTAGCTCTCTGATAGCCACTGCATTATTAAACCTTCTCATTTTGGCTTCTGTTCTCTGGAGTGGAATTTCCTCCAGACTGTTTTCCTGGAAATTTAGACAACTTCAGGATATTCCAGCTACGGTAAGCAGGACATGGGTACAGGAGCACTGCTTCTCCTTGTCTGAGAAGCGATGCTTTTGTGCCTGCAATTCTAAATAATCCCTTCACTCCTGCTTATCATTATGTCATATCTCACTGCTGCATCTCTAATTCACCACACATGGACTGCTTGAGCATTTAAACTTCCAAGAGAAATCTTTCTTTGTGCACATATGCGTAGTTATCATTTTGTGACAATATTAGCCAGATTTTTTCTTTCCATCCACGCCTTCCAGGCATGTGCCTGTGGGAAATTTGGCTTGATTATTGTGGTGGATTTTTTTTCAAATCAGACTTTACGGAGGGTGGAGACACACACAGAGATTACTGTGAGGAGGATGAAGGTGCAGATCTACAGCGTGCCAGCTGCTCTGTGTCACCGCTGGCTCTCCTTTCACCAGGGAGAAGCCTGGCAGTGCCCCTGGCAGGCAGCAGACACGTGCAGCCCGGCACAGAGCAGGGCAAGCCCCATGCTCGGGTGTGAGCTGCACACTGAGACATTCCTCACAATCCCTCGCTCTGTTCCCTCCTTGTTTTGCTCCCTCGGTCTGACTGCTCGCAGCCACTCCGTCCTGTTTCTCCTCATTAAGCATTTCAGGGCCATGCCAGGGCTTTGTTCCCCTTCCCAACAGAGCACAAGGGAGGTCAGAGAACTCAGCTGGGCACTGGGAGGTGGCAGAAAAGAAATCAAGAGGCTGCCCTTGCCTTTTGCAGATGCTTCTCTTAAGATGCTTTGGCTCAGAGCCCTGGGCTGCCGCTATTTCAATCTGCCATGTGCAATTCCTGGCATCCCTGCAAGTGTTTGTGGAGCTCTGCACTGCAGCTCCCCTCTACTCTCTCTCCCCAAGTACAGTTTCCCTGCATATAAGCAGCAATTGCTTATGTAGGTCAGCACTAGATACAGAGTTTAGCTTTAAATCACTGAGACTCTTCATTTTGGGAAGGAGCTGGTGCTAGAACAGAAGGGATTTTGAAGAAATTTCAGTCTCAGAAGCGATTGTATAAATTATTACCTAAAGGAGGGATGCTAAAATAATCTTGACAGTTTCCTTTTATTTATGAGTTAAGAGGGGGAACCATTTTTTCTGGTTTTTGAAGGTAGAAAATAGTAAGCTTTAAAGACTCCGTGAAGTATTTTATACATTCTTTTTTGCAGTTGATGACTTTCTCAGGTTCACATCAATGAGCAGGCCAAGCTCACCGCTTTGTCCTTCTTATGGTCCTACCAACTGTAAGAAAAAGAAAAGCTGAACCTTTCAACTGACTGAATGGGAGGCATCAGTGCTTCTTTGAGCAGCACTGCTCACATCATCCACTGCAGGGATTTTGTTGTCATCCTTGCAAGTGGCAGGACCTGGGCAGGAAAGGAAGGTCAAACCATGTTCCAGTATACAGATATTTAATGTAACAGGGGCAGGTTTGCAAGAGATTTAGGACAGAACAGATACAACCAGAACAAACTGAAAAGCTCAGGGTCCTTCTGTCAGCTCTCAAATGGAACAAGGGAGCAAAAGCCAAGAGAACTATTGCTTAACTAAAATCAACCTTAGTGTGTGCAGCAATTAAAAATCATCTTAGCTTGAAGGAAAGGGTGCAGAATCTCCTTAAAAGCCAACATTCAGAGTGGTTCCTTTACATGCTTGTCCACTGATACTGGGGTTTGATTTCTATTGTTAAACAACTGCTTACAATGATGTCCTGGAGGAAGCCTCTACTACTCATAACTATCTGCAAACCTGCACATTCTTCCCTACATTCTTCCCCTTTTCCAAGCAAAATTACTTGTGGAGATTGAATTTCACAGTGCCATGTGCAACCTCCTGCCAGCTCTGCAGGCACCTCATCCAGTCTGTAACAGGAACCTCACTGTGCAATCCTCGTGAGAATTCACAGAGAAACCAGAGGAAATCCTTCCCTGACATCCACCTGGAGTAAAACCTCCCTTATCTCAGGATTCTGAGGGGGTGAATGAGATTAGCAACATGAAAGTTTTCAATGATTACCCTGAACAGGGATGCCCACCATAAAAGACAAAGCATCAGTTTAGGATCAGTGCAAACCCTGAAGTGAAAAATAATGAAGCAAATTCAGCTGAGCAAAACAGCTCTGTGAGCATGGTACTCCGTGTACTACCCACAGGCTGAGACTCTCTGACAGAGGGATCAAGTGAATAACCCACCTCATTTCCATCACTTCCCTTCTGCTTTCTTCGTATTTCTCTTTCCATTCAGATACTTCCCTTTCCTTGGCCACAATCTGAAACAAAGAAAACAAAGGGGGAAAAACCCCACTGGATTGTACCCATTTTTTAAATTGCTGTTACTGGCCAGACTAATATGATGCGTAGCTTTGTAAAATACATGATTTTATTCCTATTTTGAGCAGCTTTTCTTTTTGTAGAAGAAAATTACATATATATATTATATAATTACCATTTTTATGTAATTGCATAGCAATTGCATAGAGTGCATCTGAGGTTTAAAAACATGAAGATTTATTTTTGTATCCTATCTGCTTTTCACTTATGGAAAACTTGCAGTGTAGCACCTTTTGCTTTACCGTGGCTGAAAATGGTTCCAAGAACAGAGCAAGTGTTCACAACACGAAGCATTTGGGAGAAAACAGGAAAGAAGGGACAACAAGGGGCAGGATTTTCCTTTCGCAGACTCTGGAGACAGTTACCTCTGCCCTGGCGAGCCGCAGCGCCGAGTCCAGGTCCTGCTGGGGGTAGAGCAGAGCCGTGGAGCTCTCCGCGTCCGAGGCGCCGATGCGGGAGTAGAGGGCGCTTTTGGAGATGGAAACATCTGCTGGGATGGCAGGTTCTCTCTGTGGGTTTGTTTTTTTAAATACAAAGAAACAAACCATTAAATAGGTGTTTAGCTCCTGTGTCTTCTGGGTTCTAGAGTTCTGTGCACCTCTAAGTTACCACAGCAGTAACACTGACAAGGAGCTCTGAATTCAGCAATTGTAAAATATACATTTTAAGGTCCATAAGAAGCACCAGGAGAGTCATATTACCTTTAAAGACAAAAAAATAAAGACAGCACTTTGCCATCAATATTTTAAGGTCTTGTCTTCGGAAATGTACTCCTTCCCACCAAAACATCCACAAGAAATGCACACCAGCAGAAGGAATCGGATTTGAAGGCAGAGAGCTTGTTACAGGGAATGCTGCTTCCACAAAAATCAATCAAGGAACCAGAAGCAAGAGGACAGCTCACTGTCTAGGTCCAACATGTCAATACGTGGTACCTCCCATAACGAATACCAAATAAAAAGAGTGAATATGCAGGTGACACTGTGGTGTCCAGCATGCGATTAGTCAGTTAAAGGAGGGGTTTTTTTGCAGCTGTCAGTTTGGCTCACATCAGCAGCCCAGACCAAACAGGGGACACAGCGTGTGAGATGGGGAGAGCAAAGAACAGGAACGGGGCACTGAGTGCAGGAGGTGCCTCACAAACAACTCTCGGTGTAAACAACCCAAGCTACAGCACGTTCAAACCAAGGAGACACAAAGGATAGTTCAGACAGAATCCCAGAATGGTTTGGGTTGGGAGGAACCTTAAAGCTCATCCTGCCATGGGCAGGGACACCTTCCACTGTCCCAGGCTGTTCCAAGCCCCGTCCAGCCTGGCCTTGGGCACTGCCAGGGATCCAGGGGCAGCCACAGCTGCTCTGGGCACTGCCACCGCCTGTACCAAGTGCACGTGAAGCCACAGGGAGGGCTGGACCATGACTGGGGAGGAAAGTCAGGTTGATCAATGCCTTTTCCACCCAACTGATGGAAATGGATTTCACATCCCATTTTCCTGGTGCAGCATTTCCTTGCTGCTGAAAAGGGGATAATGCATTTTTCCAGTTGTTAACTTCGTGCATAAATAGATTCTTTTCCTTCGAATTCACTACTGCTGTACCTAAGTCTTTAGCCTTTATCTGCAATAATTCAGAGTAGTAATCAAGAGTTTTTCAATTATTTTTTTACATAAAAGAGAAAAAAAAATTTCTTACATTTTATTGCAAAAGAAGGTGGTGTGGTTTTGTTTTAGTTGTTTGGTTTGGATTTTTTTTTAAACAAAATAGCAGAGTCACACTCTACTGACTGAAGCACAGGAATGTGAAAGGGAATAGATAATGTCTGGATGAAGGTTCAGTCCTCATTAATTTCAACATCACATATTCTTGTCTCAACACTGGAAAAGGAGATTTTGCCAGATGCTATTCCATAAAACATTGATTTCCTCACAGTTCTTCTCACGCTGCCCAGGATCACAGAAAGGATCCAAACCCACTGTTAATTCTGTTGTAATCCCTTGTGAGTTCTCATATCACACCTGACTGAAGAAGCTGAATTAAAAGTTGTACACAATGCACACAGGACCAGATGTTCTGGGTATCACATCTGCAGAGAACACTAAGAAACACTAACAACATTAAAAGGTTCGGCAAGAAAATTTAATTAGAGCAAGAATAACCTAAACAGTACTCACAGAACACCTCACTGCACTTTCGTTCATAGGAAAATATGATTTGTCACTAATTTTCTTTGTACTTTTTGTTTTTAAAGCTGGGAGTCAATTGACTCTTACTTCTAGGATTGATGGAGCAGGCCATCCCTTCTCTGCTTTTGCTACCTTTAACAAAAGCACCCAAAATAATGATCAATTCCAGCAGAATTAGGAGGTGCAACCTCAAACCTGGTGGATTTTCCTACCAGAAGAAAAAGCATTCAAGATTTGTCAAAAGTGCACAGCCTGTGCTCTGAAAAGTATCTCCCATTGTGCAACAACTAAATAGGAAAAAATACACCCGGAATGCAAGCTCAGACACCTCTGTAAAAGCATAAATACAGAAAAAATGTACTTTGGTCCCTCCTCAATCACAAGGCAAGAATAACTGAGAGATAAAAAGGAGCCATTAGATCATCAAAGCTGTCCTCCAAAGAGAGGCCATCCCTCACATCGATCTGGGGAACTGCATGTGTCACATTCCAAAAGCCTCCCGCAGCTTCATTTGCTGGATCTCATAAAGAGATCGCTGGAAAATACTCACTGTGCCAAAAAACCCACAGATTTCCTCAAGCTCATATAAAAACATGTCAAAGTAACTGCTGGGAGGATGACAATTTTTAAAGAAAAAGACATTTAAAGCATTTAATACATACTTATAGGTATTTTTTATGTAGTGCACAGCACCTCATTAATACAGTTATGTTTTCTCTAGTTCTCTTTGCATTTGAGTAAATTGTACAAAACAATGGCAATAATGACATGCAAAACAGCTTAAAATTTCCAAAAATTACTATGAAAACTCTTGGAATTTAACCAGTGAGCAGAAATGCTTGTGGTAGTGGTTCAACCAGTACTGGCCTGTGGGAACACCCTGCACAAGTCACAACTGATCTCCCTGGCAGGAGTAATCAGTCAAAGCCCTCATGGTTTTACTTCAAAAACCAATTTTACGCAGCTCCTAACTGCAGCATAACTCAGTAACTGTTATTTGCTGCCTGCAAAATATTCCTGCCCCGAGAAAATAACAGCACCTGACCAACAGGATGATGGTATTACTCAAAATAACCCAATCATAATGCTTTAACACCTAATTGCTGAGAAGGTAAGCAGTTAATTGGGGTAATAATCAGCGCAGGGATTTGTAAGTCACTAAACCCTGCACAGAAAGATTAGAGTCTTCAGGGGAATTACTGCAAAATGTAGGTCACCGCAATCTTGGTGTAAATATTTGAGGCTCTACACGCTGCTCCTCTCCCCAGCACCTTTCACAGAAACCAGATAACTGACCAAATCCAGGGAACAAATGCACATCCATTAACCAGCTGCAGTTATCTCACTTCCAGGAGGTCAAAGTGGAAGAAAATAGAGAAATGGAATGAAAAAGAAAGCTAGTTTTTATCACAGCATTTAAAGGAATGTGTGTTTAGCCCTGCTGAAAGTGAGGCTGCCCTTTCCAAGCCTGGGTGTGCCTGGAATGATGGACTCTGACTGATGTGTGAGCAGACAGGTCAGGGCAGGCAAAGTGAGACTGACTTGGGCTTGCAAATGCATGGAAAGGCGAGTAAAACCCAAGCAGAAGTTTTCTGCCTGTGAAGTTTTGCTACAAATCAATGGCATTGCTGTTTGAAGGAAATATTCCTCCCTCACTGCCACAAGAGCCCCCCAGGGCTGTGATGCATTAACCCCATCTGTGCCCATGCCTTTCCTTTCGGTTTCTCTCTTTTCCTTGGATCCCACACCAACACCCAACTTTCCATCACCTCAGCACCACAGGGTGCTGGACACAAACCCAACTCAAGCTGCACCTGTTAAAAAATGACCTCAGAATATCCAAACAGAGACTGTTCAACAAAAAAGTGTTGATTCACCTCAGTGGTGGAAGCCAGGAATATCTGGCCATGTAACACCAGGTGACTGCTCCTGCTGTTGTTGAAGTGTGTGACAAGAAATTTGGGAGTAGCCCAACAACTTCCCTCTGCCTGAGAAGAACGAACTGCACATCCTTATTCTCACCCCTAGTGCTAGCACAGAATGCTTATATTTAATCTTTATTTTAGGTGACCTAATTCATCCTAACAAGTGCTTCTATCTTTATTTATCATCCTACTCTTGCTACCCATGCTGTAATGGTTCAGCAAATGTTAAATGTAATTATACAGCATCCAGAAAAGAAGGGGGGCCAGCCAGCCAGAAGGGAATTCTGCCAGGAGCATCCAAATTTAAGTCGCTGCAGTCATCTGCTGGTTTCTGTTCCACTTAATCCAGGCCAGCAGTCACTGGAGGTCACGAGGGGTGTCATCACAGGCTAATTTAACACCAGCAACCTCACCCTGAAATAGCAAAGTTATGCAAGGACAAAAGTGCTCCCCCGCCTAAGATGACACCCATGGTATTTGTCTACAAGCACTGCTGTGCCTGGACCAGGATGGGGCTTTGGCATCATCACACTGCTGCCAGTGAGAGGGGAGTTCTGCCTGTTTTTCCCTCCTCACCTCTGCTTATCATTTTTCTGTCTTTGTTACACAGATGAAGGGCATTTTCTAAAAAGCCACGTGAAATCCATTCCCCATTTCTAAGTTCTAAGGAGTTCAAAACTTGTTCTAGATAAAAGAGGATGCTGTCATGATGTTAAGCAACATCTTTAAAATTTAACTCCACATTCTGTAACATTTCTGCAGCTCAGAATCTCCCCAGGGTAACTCACAAGTATTCAAAACCACACAAAAGCATTCTCTTCAGTCAAAAATAGTACAATTTGTGATTTTCTGAATCGTTGGCTGCTTGCAAAAATGCAGATTCTTGACAGAAGTTTTTGGTATAACCCAGGAAGGGCATCTATGTAGTATTATGCGTTTCATCACGGGTGTTTCCTGGTGCTGGAGGGCCGGAATGCTGCATGCTCCAGCAATGTCTTGGGAGGACGAGCAATTTGAGAGAGAAAAAGGAGGCAGAGAGGATCTAGAGAGGATCCCACCTCATTCTTTTCCAACGCCTGCCACTCAGGGCAGCAGAGCAAGGGGACACAGCCACACACAGGAAAGTTATTTTTGTTTTTCCTCCTTTGTTCTTCATGTTCCTTATTATTAGTTTAGTCTTTCTAACAAAGCCAACAGCATATTTTTCTTAATTAAATACAAGATTGTAGCCACATACTCTAAAAATCTTAAAATACTCTGAAATCTGTGAGGAATGTGTTTACCTTAGTGCACAGCAGAAATAAGGTGGCTTGTGGGCTATTTAAGGTATGTGAAATAAATCAAACATGATCATTGTTTTTTCAGAAGAGGACAGTTAACCTTAAAAAAGAAAACTTTACTTTTATGAAATAGCAATTTAATAACTGATCTTGAAAGCACCAAGAAATTCTACCCTGTAACCAGCCCAAATGCTCTTGTGATGCAATGAACTCCAGATGATTTAGGATTGGGCAAAAGACTTTCTGCTGACTTATTAATGGACAGTACAAGAGGAGGAAGGCCACTGGCGGAGGACAGGTCAGAAGCGCGTTCTCCTCATTTGGAATGAAAGGTCTCACTGCAGCAGGACACTGCCATTCCCTCAGCATCCCATTCAGCTGATACCCTTTCCCAAGAAAGCCACGAACATTTATGGAATGACTTTTTTTTTGGCTTTCCAAACACAGTGAGTTCCACGTGCATCCCCACAGCAGTGCAAAGCATCACTCTGAGGCACAACTAGCCAGCATGACCTGGAAGTAGCAACGAAAAAAAATAAGATTTAGATCTTTACGAATAAAGACACATTGTGCTGGGAGGCCTTTTTTTTCTTTGGGAGCTCTGTAGCCCTTCCAGCCCTGCTGCAGTCCCTTTCTTCAGATGCCTGGGGGCAAGGCTGGCTGAATTCCTCACTTCTAAACTTCGAGTGTCAAAGGTGTGTGACTTCAAGCTGAAAATACCAGCAGAACACAGAATGTCCTCATGGCCAAAGCAGGCCTGGTATCAAATATTTTAGGACAAACCTCGCTGAGGAAAAATGACCAACAGCCACCTGGCCTGCAGGACCCAGCTCCCGCGGGAGGAACACGGCTGCTGCTGCTTTGTGCCCGTTGTTAATTGGGGTGTGAGTGGGGCAGGTGACAGCAGTTCTGTGCCAGCTCTGCTGCCAGCATGCTCCTGGTGTCCCTCGGGATGCCCTGCTCCGGGGACAGCAGCTCCTGGGCTGAGCACACGCACACACACAGCGCAGGCACACACCGGGTACCTTGGAGCGCAAGGAGGACAGGGCAATCTGCCTGGCTAACTTCAGCGCTTCTATCCTCATGGCAGCAAACTCTAACTCCTCCTGTCAAAGGGGTGGGTGGGGAGGCCCCCACAGGGAAAAAAACGTGGTGAGAACAGAGGGAAGAAATGTTTAACACGCTCTAAAATGGAATGTCAGATTTTAACACATAATTCCTGTGCAGTTCCTGGGTGACAAACACACCCCAAGTCCCTCTCATGATGAGGAACTCCAGGGGTTGGTTACTTTTGAGGGAGCTGTACAGACAAATAATTTTTATTAGGTGACCAGAATAAGCAATACTTCATGTAAAAGAAATGTTTTCTGAAGCTAAAGCTGTTTTTTCACAGACTCCTCTCCTTTCATTTCCATTTCATGTGAATTTATGCCACATGCTGGTCTCAATTTAGCCTTTGGTGTTTTAAAATTTCACTATAAATATTCCAGAAAATATGTCCTGACATACACAACTGGTCTGCAGACCAATTTGCTTTTCTGAAAAGAAACCATGCCAAATTCTGCATTAGAGAGATTACTAGGAAAAACAAAGCCTGATTTTCATTTCAGCAGAATTAGGTCCTAAATCTTAAAAACTGATAAGGCCAGGTGTGGAGACAACTCTCCACACATCAAATCCCGTGTTCAAGCTTAAAAAAGTTTGCTTTGAGAAGACTTCTGGAAAATATATACATTAGAGGTACAGGATAGGTGTTGATGAAATTTAAGTTTATGTATTATATGAATTACATGAGTTAAATGAAAATATCTTTGTTCCTTAAGTCTTTGAAAGGACAGAGTTACTTTGGAAAGGATCAAATAATTATTTTCATTCTTTTCCACATCCCCTCCAAGCCTCCCTCCACCCCTTTCAGATGAAACAAAGCATTCCTCTGCCTGCGTATGGACAAACAGAAAGAAAAGTGACATTTAAATTTCTGCTACAAACCTGAAGTTTTTGGGCAAATACTGGGGGGTTCTTTTCTGCCAGGTCAGGATCTAGATACTCAGGCTGGTCACATATTGAGGCTTTCTTAGATATCCTGTTGAGAAGAGCATCAGCAGAGACAAAGGAGTCTTCAGGAGATGCCTGAAGGGTAAAGAGGAGACTGCATAAGCACCAGAGATTTCACCCAAGTTGTTCAGGCCGAAAGCAAAATGCAAAATTTCTGCAGGAAGATGATTCCCAAACTCTTGTCATGACTGACTTACTATTTCAATGGCCTCTGGAGTTGTTCCCAGGGTCATGGGCTCCAGGTCCTTCTGCTTGGCCTTGTCAGGGGACTGCAGGTGTCCCTCCTGGCTGGCAGCTAGCACTCGGGAAGCTGGGTGGGGAATTTTCATCCCAGAGGACTGCTGGGCTTCAGGGTCTTCAAAACTTGACCTGGAAAAAGATTGTGTACAGGTTTTCAGGGTGGAGCACAAGGCCTTCACAGTTCTGCTTCTGGTAACAGCTGAGCAAGTCCTCCTCATCACTTTCATGATAAATACAAATATAATATATGTATACACACACATTGTTTCAGCTCAATTTTATATCATTATATGTCATAACACTTTGCAATACCCTTTCAAAACAATGCTCTGGAGACATCTAAATATAACCAGTTCCATCAGAAATGTCACATTTCTTCAATATTTCTCACTCGCCTTTTTACCCCTTTCTCATTGCGACCTCTCTCCCAACAAACAACTCTTACTAACAAGAACAGATGTCCTTAACAAGAAAAATTAATGGAAGTAAACACACAACTCCCACATCCTGGTCTTATGACCAAGAGTCCTTGTTGAGAAAATGTATCCAGGAAAAGCCAAGGGAAAAATTGCAATTAGGAGATTTATGGATTAACATGAAAATTACCTCAGCACCCAAGGAAAAAGCTTTAATAGGAGGCCACTGTCCAGCGGAACAGTTGCCACTGGGACTATTTAGTTAGAATAATTTATTTAGTAGAATGTGAAGGGGAAATAGATGTCCTTATTCCATCACAAAACTTGTGTATCTTTGCCCTCTGCTCCCTATCATATGTGTACACAGATGGGGATCTATTTTTACACCAATAACTTGGCAGCAGAGAGGCAGAGGGCGGCAGAGCTGCCTGTGTACGTGCTCTGAGGGCACCCCCCTCCCCTGAATCCATTCCAGGGACCTACCCCGAGCAGGGCGATGTGGAGTCAGACAGTCTGATGGGAGGGGACTTGACGGGGCTCTCCTGCTGGGCATCAAACATGAGGTACAAGGACTGCTTCTTCGGGGTGCTGTCATCCTGCTGGGGACGGGCAAAGAGAGACTCACTCAGCAACTCAACCATTCTCCATCAGAGCTAATTCAGGTCACTGAAGCCTTCAGTGAGCAAATAGCTGACAGAAAACTGATAATAAGGGTGGTAATGCTGGCACTGAGATGGACTAATGGTCTCTCTCAGGGAGAAACCATTAAAGAGCAAACCCTACAGTTCACTCTTTGTAGTGGCTCTTCTTCTCTCAGTTTGGGGTTAATCAGATTTCTGTGGTCCCGTCAGGCAGGGACATCAGAAACATCCCTTGGCTGAGGGTATTATTAAAATATCCATTGAAAATTCTCACTGCTTTAAGCACCTGGCACACATTCCTGATTTCCCCAACTTCCCCAGTGGATACTCCCTCATTGGATCCACTCAAGCTGTCAAATCCACGGATTAAAAAGAAGGTGAAACAAGTGATAATGTTCAGTTCCGCATTCCACACTTCACACTAATTCTGCTTCTCTCCTGATTCCCTCCAGCTTCTTCGAAGTTTTACTCTCAGTTTCTTAAATACTTCCATACTTGGTGTAGACAGCTCTGCACTCTGCACTGATTGGCTTTGAATCTCCAGAAAGAACTACTACGATGCCAGCTTGAAAATAAAATCATAAAATGGAACAAGCTTTGCAGGACACAGGGCAACACAGCACAGGCAATTTACCCCAGTTATGCCAATTTAAAGGAACTGGTTTTGCACATCTGCTGCAGGCACATTATAATTAATTTAAAGGGTGGTGAGGCTGCGGGCATTATCAGGATAATGTATTATGACCAGGGAATGCAAATGAATGGAAATGGAAGGGAGAACTTACAGGCACAGAGGAGCCTATTTTCTCCATATATTCTATTTCATATGAGTTGCCATATTCCAATTCTGCAACAGAAACAAAACAAGAGGTGTTAATATGTGCCATGACAGGATTTTTCTCAGAAGTAAATGAGATCTCATTTACAAGAGCCACTCCCACTCTGCTCAATACTTTCCTGTGCCATATTAAAAATAGAAAATACAGAGAGAAAGAAGGTGCACTGACACTCACTGATTTTCAACAATGAACCCATGACACATTTCAGGCAAATTAATTTGCCTGAAAAAAATTCAGCTTTTCAATTTGCCCCAGGGAACAGAATATTAAGAAAGTTTCAGAGTAATTTCAGAGCACAGGTTACTTTCCTCTATCATGTTATCTTATCACAGAAAACACATTTTTTCAATAATTGGCAGTACTGATGTCAGTTTCCTTAAAAATGAGATTTTAACAACTGTTGAGAAATTAATTAATTTCTATTTCTTCGTGTTTATCACACTATTAATTCAGAACAACTCCTGTGGTATCGCTTAAGAAGAAGACACATAAAATACCAGAATGCTCATGGACCAGGGGTTAGACTCCAGCTCAGCTTACTGGGCTGTTCTCATGTTTTATTTTCAGAGGAAGAGTCTAAGGCAGGAAGATTTGCAAAGGACCCTACGTCTAATATTTAATAAAAATGCAAATCTTTACTGCTTCTCTGCTTCTCATCTCCCAGGTACACTGGAGGGAATAATCAGCATTTCCTCCCAATTCCTGGTCATCCAGGAGCTGATACAGAAACAGATCTAACACAGGAAAAGAGATTGTACCTTCCTGCATTCAAATAAAAACAAACTTCCTACAATGATGGCTTAATTTGAAAATTAAAAGCATAATTAATTTGTCCAAATGCTGTACTTTATTCTGCTTCCATGACTTAATTCAATAAACCACTTGCACAATTTGATTTCCATTATAAATAAATCCTAAGGAATGGCACAACTAGCATTTGCATTATGATAAAATCATGTGCTAAAATCCTTCTGGATTTGGGCAGCTTTTGAAAAGTAGGACTTAGGAAGATGATAACCACCATTAAAATGTTGGCTATTTAAAAAACAACAACCCTGCAGATAATCTCTTGCCTGTTTTGTTGATTAAAAAAGTTTTAGAGGGTTCAATGTGATTTTACAATGCTTGATTTTTATTTTTTGAATAATAAAAAGCACTGCACAAGGACTGTAATTCCACAGGTTATGTCTTTTGTCAAACAACCACTGAAGAGGCAGAGCCACAAACTCTCAGTAATTGTTGGGGATATTCAGAGTGAAACTTGTAAGAGAAGAGAAAGCTGTAACAGCAGGCTCCTCACGTTTAAACTCCCAGCACCACATGTTTTTAATGGTAATAGGGAGCCAGGCAAGGTGGACACCCTCCCGGTGTCAGATACCAGGAATATCCTTCCTCACTCACTTCTCTCCCCAGTGAAAGCAAAACCAACGCTGGAAGGATGAATTCAACGCACTAGATCCTTTCTCACTCACTTTTCTCCCCAGTGAAAGCAAAACCAACGCTGGAAGGATGAATTCAACGCACTAGGAGGAGCCGAACTGCAGGAGAAAGCCTGAAATCGCAGGTAACAGCAGCAAGTGTTTAGAAACTGCTTTTCTGTATCCCATTTATCCCTGGACAGCCCAGCGAGGTGCATCAGAGCAGTTTCATGCTCCGGAGAGCGGTCCCTGAGCAGTCCCAGGCAGGCTGGCAGGCAGCAGACGCTCCGGCACTGTCCTCTGCTGGCACAGCCACAGGGAGCCTCCACCTGCCTGCAGCTCTGCCAGCAGCTCTGCTACCCCAACCCAAACTGACTGCTGGGACAGCACAGAGCTCTAACTTTACTGCTGAGGGAAAAAAAAAAGGCAGGACACAGATGGAAATAGTCCAAGTCGAAACAAAAGGAATAACGCGGCTGGCTAAACGCGGTTTGTTCCGTCTCACTGCTCTCAGGAGTCTCCAGCATAATCCCTCTCTCTGCTCTCCTCTCAGACATCATCTCCCCTCCAAAACCTCAGGCTCTGGTTGTCTCTATACATCCAGAATTAGCAAAGCCCAGGCTATCCCACGAAGCAAGATAATTATCTTTTACAAACACGTACAACAGACTTACTACGTGATGTCCTCCAACTCCTCCTACAAATAGCTGCAAGATTACATCAGAATTTTCTGCTAATAATTACGGCTTATTTCGGGTCTGTGCAACAGGAACATGGCAGCAGCTACAGGCAGTGCCTGAAACAGATGAGGGCTGGATGCACTGGCTGACCCCAGGAGCTGTATCCGTACCAAAGCAGTGTTGGGTTACAGGGTAACACTTAAACGGGTGTCTGGGAGAGGTAAAAATATCTGCACTGAGAAACAGCCCTCAAATTACTCAGAAATTTCTCAAAGCTGCAGGAGCAGGACTGTCAAGGGGAAAAAATTATTATTTTTACGAGATGTGAAAAGCAGCAGCATTGTTGATCATAATGAGCATGTAATCTGAAACCCCGCCTGCACCATGCAGCACACATGAGACAAGACAATTACCATTTAATTAGGAGCTTTGCTCACTTTCTTCTACCCACTTTGAAAGCTAAAATGATTGCTTCAGCGTGTCTCTCACTATTGTTTTGTTCCATTTCCTTCCATATAGTTTCCACTTCCCCAGATTTAGGGGGCTTATTTTCTAAAAAGTGTTTCTTTAAATTATTTTTTAAAATATAAACACAGGGAAGTCAATGTCTAAAATTTATAATTTGACAATAAAGCCAAATGAATTCATCCAGACTGAAATACTTCTCTGTTCACAAGACTCAACAGATTTCCAAAAAGCATGTGCACATGAACAAAAGCACTGTGATTTTTGTTGTTTTTTGATGTTGAACACCTTGACCCAGAAGTTTAGCAGTTCTTAATCAGGCATAAATTTAAACGCAGCCTAAAATGGCATAAAGTAGATTTAATGGTAGACTGGGACAGGGACTTAAAGGTTAGGGGGAAAAAATGAATTCTGATCAAGAAGAAGTTTAAGCCAAGTTAAACTCAAACATGCCTCCCACCCACAAAGCTGAACATCTGCCTTTGGAGCAGATGTTGCAAAGCAGAATTCCCTCTGGTAGCCCCAAGGATGGCCACACACAAATTTTCTTAATTCTATGTCTTCCACATTTCACAGACCTGGAATGAGAGTTTCCTGAACAGAAACTCCCAGCTTTAGCTCACAAATGCTTGTAGGGAAGGTATGGCAGGAAAAACGTTAATAGGTTGATCTAGTAGGGAATTTGATCTGGAAATACAAATGGTAACTCTCTCATGCAGGGCATATCCTGGACACTTCTATGCATGAAGACACCTGGAGCCCAGGACGCTGGAGGAGAGGTGGCATACCAAGGGTCTTAATGCAACACAGAAAATCTGAGCAGAATTTTAACATGGGGCCTTTTCCCATCCAGGTTAGGGAACAGGCTCCGGCAGAATCAGTGACTCTGGAGCAGTGTCAGACCCCAGTCTCCCGTGAAGGCACTGAGAGAACACAATGCACGCAGGAAAGAACAATTAATTGCACAAAGGAAGCAAAAGCCTTTCTCTGAAGGCCCTTCCCATTTCCCTTTAAGCACCTTCTATTCTTTCCTGAAAACTCAAGGTTGGACTATTGGGGTCTTACACTCAGCTCCCCCTAATTGCCACGTTCACCCGAATGGCCCAGAGAGCACCATTTATGGGGTTCCCTAACAAGAGTGCTTTCAGCAGAGTACAGGCCAACACCCTCAGCCAACCCAAAACCCCTGCGAGTAACCATCCCCTGGCTGGAGCAAACAGTACCCTCTGTGGGAGAGCTGAACTTGGTCTCGTTGACGAAGGTGGACAGGTCTGAGGGCTGGGGGTAGTCCTGCTTGTCCGTGTTCAGGTCCACAGTCATGCAGGTCCACTTCTGACCTGTCACGGAGGACGCCAGCTTCTCCTCATCCGTGGCGTGAACCACCGCGGAGATGACGGGAGGTGTTTCTGGAGTTGGCAGTGGAGTGGGATCCTGCAGCAACCAAGAGCCAATTAATTCCATTATCTTTCACTAACACATTGAACAGCTCCATCTCTGAATTCCTCTGCACCGCCGGAGCCATCTCTTTAATTCCCTAATCTCTGCTGCAGCTCTGCGTAAAATACTTAATGGCAAACACTAACTCTACCAGCAGCAAGTTCTCCCGGTATAACTGAGCTCTTTGATGATAAACACTTGCATTGCAAAGCTGCTTTGATAACAGGGAAGAAAGAAGATCCAGAGCTGTTTAAATCTGTTAGGCACTTGACACAAGTGGCACACATCACCCGTCACTGAAGTCTCTGACTACCAAAACTGACTTTTTAGCCTTCCCTCATAGGAGCAAACCCTCGTAGGTCCACGAGGTCATGAACCCTTTCCCCTTTCTTCACTTCTGCGCTGTCAAGCAGCACAAATAAAAGGGCAGGATGGAGAACAGGAAGAGGAACAGCAGCGTGGAAGGAGCTGTGCCACATCAAAGCAGTCAGGCCTTTGTGGAAGAGCAGCTTTTGTTAACTTCTCTTCCAAGAAAACCACCTGCCAGCAGTTTACAACATGGAATCAAACTGTCCAAGCACATGCTCCTGGCAGATCAGCCCACTTGGTTTGTTTCTATTTCCCTTCCAGCCCACCAATTTGGTGTGTTTAGTTTCTTACTTTCTCATCTAAAAATTCCAGGGTGGATAGTGATGTCTTGATGTCTTGTTTTTCAGACTACTGACTGAAGATATTTATTGATATCCTTGCTCCATCTTAACACAGAGCTTTCCAAAGAACATCTGCTAATACTCGAACTGGAATTCCCAGAGCAAACACCAGATCTATGTTGTACACACACTTTTAGAGACCAAAAGGTTAATGCCTTATGGTTATAGCTTAATGTGCTATACTTGGACACCAATATGCATATATTCTCTACAAAAATCTCTTCTGCATGCAATTCCACAATTAAATTAATCAAATCTCCCCTTTTTTGCCCCTCCAAGAACACAAATTACATTCATGAAAATAAGGCAGCACTTTACCTGAGAAGGAGGATCTGATAGTGGGGATCTTTTTGGTGATTTTTTCACCCTAAATGTATCACTGAAAATAAAGTTCAAACCGTCAACATGGTAACAGCAGCAAGAATCAGGTCATTTCACACTTAGCAAGAGACAGGCACAGACAATGCAACCTCTGTAAGCCCTTCTGCATTAAAATCCCATCCATTAGGCAGCAGCACCACAGAGAACCATGCCATGGGTATGTATTTTGTCATGCACTTGGAACAGGCCTCGATTCCCAAAAGCTGAGAGCAGCAGGATTGCCATATTTTCCATGCTAACTCCTGACACATGCACAGAGCAGAGTTACTGCTCGGCTGCAATTCAAATCCTGCTCCACCACAGGTATCCTCCGTGGCGCTGTGGAAATGATTTTGCTTCTGTCTGCTTCAGTTTCCATCCAAAAATTAGGCCTAACCAACACCTTTACCTGAGAAAAAAACTGTGATAAACTTGGGCAGTAAGCTCCAATGACCCCAAAAACCATGAAGAAAAAACCTGATCTGCTTTAGATGAACTACCTGAAACCATCTGAGGCAGACGCTGTTCCCCAGATGCCAGAACGAAGCTGTGCCATTACGAATGGGCACAACAGACCCTTTCAAAAATAAACACAACAAGGAATATGGCAATTCTGCTTCCAGTTCCCCTGAGAGCTCACAGTGCAGACTGGGAGCACGGACACGGTAGCCCTCCAAAATCCCACAGGTTTCAATCAAGCAAAAGGAATGAAGAATACACATTATGTCATGATGATATGTAATTATGATTGTTGCCTTTATGTTTATTTATAATTAGCTAAAAATATTTTCTAACCAGGAACGAACTAATTATCTATCTGTTCTCTTGATGCACATTGTCAGAGTTATTCAAAACCATTTATGTTTCTAGCTACAAGAGGGAGAAAAACACCACCACAAACTCACTGATAAAAAACTTTATGTTTGAACTGAGAAGCAGTGGCAAAAATTCCTGCCCACCAGCTCATCCCTGATCAATGATGGCAAGGTTGACACTAGAAATTCTAATGGTGGATTTTCAATTGGCAGAGAGTAAATCAATACCACATCTAGAGGGGAAAACCAATTGGGCAGCTGAATATTGGTGTGTTCAATGCCATTAATTATCCAGTTACGATGATAGAATTAATTAGAATAACTTCTTCCTTTAAAAAGGACAAGCACTTTATGCAGTATTTACAAAGGACTGATTGTACAGTGTTGTTCAATGGTAGAAATAAAACTTTCATATTTTAGCTCAAGGATACAAAATCTATATGGTTTTTAAATTAGGATCTCCTTTGATAGGCAACAGATAATGAGGCAACAGATTCCTCAAACTCATTCACAGTCAGGCATCTTAAAATAGCTTTCATATGTGCAAGTGAAGTGAAATCACATAAAAGCTTCATGCTGAATAATAACTGATCATGCTGCAAAATAAATAAGTAAAATTAAAAAGCCCATAAATCAAAGAGGAAATTTGAATTGTTAGCTTAGAATTACTTACAACAGAGAACATACAGACATCACATCTTCTACCATCCTAAGACAAATAAGACAAAGAAAAGAGAGACAGACAGAAGGAACTGACAAAAAAGATTAACCTACAAATACTCTGCTAATGTTAATGTGTTAAGGCAATCTCATCATGCATATTTTCTACCTGTATAATCTTAACCTCTACTTTTTATTGTGAAATACATGAGCAGAAAAAAAATATTCATCAAGTCCTTCAATGTTTTCTAGTTCAATGTTACACTTTTGACATGCTTTCATCTTACAAGATACATTTTTCAAAGCTGACACCTTCACGTTAAGTTCCTCTCAACACACTGACTGTCCTTGCCTTCCCTGATGGAGGCCACCTGCTTGCTTTTCAAAACACAGTATTTGTTATTGTATGAGATGCAAAACTGTTCCTGAGTGGCAGCTCAGCTGAAGGAGAGGGCGCAGTTTTCCCAGGTTTTGTCATGTTTGCTGATGTGTTGTGACAGCACACAGAAAGCCACTTGACCATTTCAAACCATCTACCCAGTTCAGGACAGAAAACGGCATTTTGGTTCTCTCCAAAACCTAACCTGGTGTTCTGACAGAGCAAACTGGTTTTCCCCAACCAGAACCAAACTTTGACAAAGAGCTTAGGCTAAGAGAGGTTCTCATTTGTTTGGCAGCTTCTGCTCATCTCTCCTCACGTGCAGGACTCATGACAGCTGGCACCTTGCATTTCCAAACAGCCTCCAGCCATGGAAGAGCTTCCAGAGCAATGCCTACACAGCAACGTCTCTGCAAACACCTTTTTACTCATCCCTGCAAGCTGCCGCTGGGGAGGCATCAGCTGCTCTTTGCTCAGCATCACCTGAGCAATGGGATTGTCTCCAGGCACTTTGATGACCACAGAGCAATTTGTGTGGAGCTCACACCTCTTCTAAAAACCTCCTCTTTTCACAGCAAGGTCAACGCTTAGGCTGCTGCAGGTTTCATTCAAGAATAAAAATGGATTATTTTTATTGATTTAACATGTTAGGCTGAGCACATGGCTCAGGTTCAAAGCAGTACAAGCTTAGCAAAGGCTTAAACTCATGCCTGGCTTCTTCACCTCTAATCTAGAAATCACTGCCTTCACATATGAGGAACTCATTTTCAAACTGCTCCAAAGGATTTGATTTCTGCACCCCTCAACAACACTAATAAAACCTCCTGCCACTGCCTCCCCTGGCATCCCCCAAGGTAATTTTCTTCTTCTAGAACGAACCACAGCTGCAGGCTGCAATGTGTTATTAACAAGCAGTCTCATCTTTGTTTAAAAAAAAACAAACCAAAAACCACTTGCAAAAGTAGTATACGGGACTGCAGCAGCGACACACATCACAACACGGTGCAAGCAGTGCCAAGCAAGGGCTGGCAATCCCTGCAGCCCTCCTGACCCAAGCATTTGTGAGCCCTGAGCTGGGGAAGCTTCACTTCCCCACCGTGACAGAGACCAGCAGTGAACTTTGTGACTCCAGGACCGGGTTTTCCTGCCATGGATTTTCCCAAGGACAAACGCAGCTTAGCAAACGCTTTGTAAACTCATTTTGCCCCCAAATTAATAACTTTGGAATTCTGTCTAATATTCAAAGCAGATGGGAGAGCCCAAGAGGCTCACACTGGGGGTCTGTCAACTCTAACTACTGGAAGACACAAGGAGACTCTGCCTGGCTGCAAAACCTTAAGGCTCTGGTGATATTAAAATTCCCCTCTGCACTTCCCCAGTAAGATTCAAATTGCTCCTCTCTTGCTGTCAGATTTTTAAATCTTCTTGGTTTGGACCAAACCAGTTTGGACTGCAGGCTTGGAAAATGTGTCATTTACCACTCAATTTCAGGTATACCTCAAAAAGAAGCAACACCAGAAAAAAACAGGCTCCTCTCTTAAAGAAAGCAACTCAACTACACTGCGGTCTAAGGTATCCATAAGTCAGAAACGCCCCTAGAAAGAAAATAAAGGCACAAGTTTCCTCAAATCTGACAAGGAACTTGAATTAGAAGCTTAGAGGGCCGGAGGCTGTTCAGAAAAATCTGAATAATCTCCATCTCCCCCTGCACAGGAGGTCAGCTTTTGTACTGCTTTACACTAACCGTGTTATCTTCTTATCTCAAATTGGCATTTAGAATTTTTGCTCCTGTTTTTGTTCGCTAGCTGAAACATTGAAACCATAAAGGAACATGAACTGAGGTACTTCCTTATAGATATACACACAGAAGATCAATTTCAGATATAAATGAACTTAATGGTCACCAACTCATAATAACCATATCTGAACAGATAAAGCAATGTGCAAATCAGCAACCAGCCATAGAGGTTTTTAACCAAATATTTAAAAATAGTAACACAGAAAATTTATCCTGGAATCGGTCACCCATGTCTAAAGGCTATTTCCCTAACATGCAGCAGTTTTGGAGATTTAAAACTTTCTGCACAACTGTAAGCTCTTTCATAAAAAGGAATTTTATCACATTTTTTAGTCGTGTATTTAAAAAAAAATGTATTGCAATACTGAACTCTTCTGTTTCAGGTTATTTTCTTTTAAATACCATAAGTCACTGGATAAAACCATCTTCCTGCTATTTACAATATGAGATTTGTCACTGCGTTACTATTTCACATCCCACGCTCAAAAACAATGATTCATAAAATAGTTTTGTTGGTGTGCAGACTCTGATCATGTTAAACACCATCCATTTCCCAGGACGAGTTCACAGAAAACTGGGTACATAACTGATAAAATTACAATTTAACCACATTCAAAACTGCACTGAGCCCAAAGATTTAAAAAATACAGTTGCCTAATGTGGTTTGGTAGCTCTGGAAATAAAAAATTATTGAGGGAACAGGTTGAGGGAGAGCAGGAACAGCCCCCCAGCGTGGCTCCAGTTGTGGCCACCAACACCCAAGGCCACCTCCCTGTCTCTGTTCAAATGTAAATCCTGTGTAACTGTGCTAAGGGTGAGGAATGTGCTGCTTCTATGCTGGAAACGGCTCTGCCCTTTAACTTACGTTTTTAGTGGCGTCTTCTTCTTCTTGGCAGGTTTGTTCAGGCTGTCTCCCTCCGTTCCGTTCGTCTCGTTGGCACTGGCTGGGATCTCGAAGGACGCTGGAGATTTGGTTGGCGAGTTGGAAATCTTAGAGGAAGACTTGAAAGGGTCAATGGAGTCCTCGCACATGTCCGGCTCGAAGCTGTACGTTTGCTGAGGCAGTTTGGGCGATTCCTGCATTTTTGTACTGGATGAGAAGGGGTTGAAATTGGGATCGTCCCACTTGTCGATATCAAAAGTGTAAGAGCCTTTTGTGATGGGGATTTCGTTTGGATCCATGGGCGACTTGGTCGGGGTGGTTGGAGCATTGTCAAGCTTCTCCACCGGTTTTTTAGTCTTTGGCCTCCGTAGCGGCATTTTAGCACCAGGCTTTTTCCCTGCTTTTTTGGGAGGAGCAGCACTCTCCTGCTGCTCTTCGCTCCCCCCTTTCTCCTCGGAATAATCGAACTCCAGCCTCACCGCGACGCCTTTGACAGGAGGGTCCTCCTGTCCCCCGGTGTCCGGCGGGGTCACCTCCACGGCCTCGGGGGCCGTTGGCAGAGGCAGCGATTTCTTACTGGCAGGGGGAGAGTTCTGCACTTTGCTGCCCCCGGAGCTGAACGCGCTAATCCCGTCGAAACGGTCCGGATCCGAAGGGTCGGATCCTTCAGGCACAGGCAGGGCCTCCTCTTTCTCAGCAGAGACTTTGGAAGGTTCAGTACATTCGGGCTTTGCTGCGTCAGCCTTCACCTCAGGTGCTTTATCCTCACAAGCTGCCTGGCCAAGGTCAGGCGGTTCTTGCGGGGTCTCCTTCACCAGAGGAGCATCCAGAGGTTTCTTGGCTGACTGCTTCTTTTTTACGGAAGCTGGTCGGGGTTTTTTCGTTCTCTTGAGGGTACTGGAAGCACTGCTCGAACCAGTACCGTACACATCTGCCGACGGCGCTAACGTCTCACTGTTGCCAAGGTAGGAGGCTCCATCAAAGTCACTGGCCTGCAGGCTGAGAGACCGAGACAACGTGGATTTGGAAACCGGGACCGAGTCCGTGGATTTTCTCCGGACATTTGCTTTGGGGTCGCGATTCTTCGGCTCTGCAGAGCTCGGTCCTAAGGCATGGAGAGAATCCACCAGCTCAATGTTATCGAAGTCCAAGTTGTAGGTTCCACTGCTGGCTATGGGCTTGTCCTCGTCGAAGACAGTGGAGAAGGAATGGGAAGGGGGACGGAAAAGGCTCTCCTGAACTGGTTCACTGTGTGACACATCGGTGACGGGTTCAGCTTCCGAGCACAGTCCTGGGGGAACAGACAGAAAACTCAGCAGACTTCAAACGCATTTTTAGAACTGGGGCTTAGGAAGTTTTATTACAATCTAGTATTTCTGCAAGTAAAAGACATTAAAATCATACAAATTCTCTAAGCAAACCAAAGTGACTTTTCCAATATATGAACCAGATCAGGGGAAAAAATAGATCTGTTCTCCCCAGAACAGGATTCAAGGCAAGCTTCACAAAAAGACAAAATATGTATTTGCAATAGCCTCTAAAGCACCTCTTCTAAACTATCACTTATAGGGATGGCTATTACCATAATATGCTAAAGTCTCCAAATATCAGAAAAACTGCACACAAAGCATGTTTTTACTCCCATGTTCTACTGCAATAAAGAGTTCACACAACTGTCTCAGAGTTCTTATGCAGTAAATTTCCTGCAAATTGACTGGTGCTTCAGTAATTACATGTTGACCTTAAGTTTTGTTTCCCATGTGCTATTTTTACCAATTTACCCAGAGGAAAATGGCTTCCCCTCCACAACCCATCAATGCTGCTCCTCTATCTGCCCCAAGCAGTCAATATACTCTACTTTGACCTCATCATTACAAGTTTATAATAAGAGATGAATAATTGAGAACTTAATAGGAAATAAATTATGGTAAAGGTTAAAAAAAAAAAAAGTCCGAGAACTCCAAAAATATTTTCAGTTGAAAAATCCTCCTCTAAAAAGCTAGAAGCTCCCTACAAATTATTTAAACCAGGTTTTTCCAAGTGTAGTTCTAACTTGCTGATGAAAAGAAAATTTTGTAGAGAGATTTATATGCTAAGACTCTTAATTCAAGCAGCTTTCCATTGCAATTAAAGGTTTTCTTATTGAATGGAATCCTAAAATGATTTACAGAAGTCTCCCCACTTCAGATATAACAACTCTATTGGACAAAGTCGAAAAACACAGAGTGCATAACAAAAAAACCAGAAAATATTTGGGTAGGAAAGCATGAAAATGAGAGTCCTTGCTGCCTTCCTGCTCATTAGGTTGATTATTCAAATGTTTTACAAATCCTGCAGATGGTTTGCTCCTGCTGTGACTGTGCTACACTGATCTGGATGTACCACGGTCACCTCTGTCCCTGTGTGTCCCTGTGGGGTAGCAGAGCCCCGGGACAGCTCTCTCCAGCTCCCAGCTCAGCCAGCTGCTCACAGCTCTCACTCAGGAGCAAAATGTCCCTGGGTTTCCTGTTGAAGCAACACAGTCTTCTTCACGTTGGCGTTTTTTTAATTATGCAATTATAAAGAAAAACAGTCAAACAAAAATGAATGCTTTGCTCAGCCCTGAACGATTTCAGAGACATTTCCGCTCATCCTTTTCATTCCAATCCTGACATGTTTTGCAAAATAACTCCCATTTTGCCCCGCTACAGTCATTAACACTGCTCATAAAAGCAATGCAGACAATCAATTACTATTTTAGTGAGAAGCTATGAATGGATTAAGGAAAGAGGAAAAAAATTCCTTTGTTTCAGAAGGAATTGTATGTCTGCACCGAGACTGCAAGGATTATTATTTATGGGTGTAGAGGACAGGAAAGGATTTAAGGGAATAGGACACGTCTCCCAATGTGGCACCATGTACTTGCAGAGACTGTCAAAGGGATGACAGCTCCGCAGTTTCTCTTTCAAGACTGTGGAAGTTCACTAGGATACATCAATTAAAATAAAATCCTAATGTGTTTTTCTGCTAAATGAATGCTAATAGCGTGGCAGTACTTTAGAACAGTTTATTTTTCTCCTTAATCCCCACTGGCTTGGGCTTGGTTTCAGCCTGGCTGAGGGGTCATTAATTAGGCTTCGTTTGGCGGGGGAGCTGGTGCTCACTTCACACACCCATCACTTTGTGACACTGATGGGACTCCTGCTAAGGGCACTCGGCGGGTGCCATAACCCTCCAGCATTAGCCAAATCTGTCCCTTTCACCCTGAGAGGAGAACGGGAGGCACTTCAGAGGAATCCAGCCCAATAAACACCGCGATGGCAGCGAGTACAAATGTAGGTCAGCACGAAAAAGTGGGATCTGAACAAGGAATCATCTGCAGTTATGCACTGTTTTCATTCCAGCCTGCTTCAAAGCCCTCAACAGCATCGAGGCCCTTGTTCCAAGTAGTATAAATACGCATTAAACCAAAGTAAAATAAAATAAAATAAACCACTGCCCTGCAGGACTTGGACTGTAAATAAGAGGCTGAGGTTTGGGATGCATCACGCACAGGGAGCGTGCAAGGCTTTGCAGCTCCTCACAACAAACCAGCATTTAAATTCCGTGTGCTCCACACAGTGCAGGGCTTTAATCTTCTTTAACTGCTCATTTCACGACTTCCTCCTCATCAAATCCTTTTCACTCAAGAGTACCGATTTCTGCAGAGCGCTGCTCGGTGTTTTTATTGTTTCTTTATGAAACAAGATGTGAAACTGTCTCAGCAAACAGGGCTCTTGGCAGAAGTGGAATGCTGCTGTCAGCCTCTCCTGGCTTTACGACAGGACTGCCTCGCTCCTGGTAGCAGCAGAATTGCTGGGGCAGGAGATATAAATGGTACTCGAGGCTTTATTACTACAAAGAGACGTGAAGACCATTCTTCCCTGACGTTAACAGCCCATTCAGAGAGCAGTGACATTTGTCCTTTTACAGCACAAAATTAAGCCAATCAGCATCACTGCAGTATTTTATTAAAATGTAGTTTGATCACAAAGGAACGTACTATGACACCAGCTATGGGAATGAAGGCAGGACTCGCCCTAGAGAGAGACCAGCACAAGGTTTTAAATCAGGTTTACGCCTTTTATTGGCACGGAGTCACCCACAATTTATACTGGTGAGCGCTGCCCACAGGAAGATATTATGTTTTATAAAGCACTCCAAGAACGTGGAGAATAGCTGGAGAACGTACACTGCAATAAAAAAACAGGCAAGCTCCTCAAAAACCCCTAATTTCATTCATCAAAAAAAAAAAAGGTGTAAGTTCTGCTCCTTCCACTAAGAAATTCCTCTGGTTTCAGATAAATTTTTACTGGATCAAGTATGAAAAACAAACCCAAACTCAAACCCAACAACATAAAACTCGGACTTCTTGTATCCAGCTGTTGAGACCTAAATATTCGAGTTACATGGCATGTTCACACTTGGCATTTTCACCTGGCACCTGTTATGGCAGAACCAGAGGTTGCTGGAAATTCACAGAATATCCTGAGTTGAAAGGGACCCACAAAGACCATTAAAGTGCAACTCCTGGCCCTAAACAGGACAGAGCCAAGAATTCACCCTGTGCCTGAGGGCATTAGTAAGATAATGTAAGACTTTGTGCATCAATAAACAAAACAATGAAACAATTTTCTCTTTCTCCTTTACAGAAGTAGCCAAGGCAAAGGGCTGCTTTGCTGAAGTATCTCTAAAGCAGAGGGAACCCCAATAAACTGAAAAAAACCTTAACACTGCTGAGCTGGAAACAGAATGAAACACAACTCTGACAGGCCTAGCAATAACACTTAAATAGATATAATAAGCCAATACAAAAGAAATTAAATTCCAGTTCTGTTTTCTGGAGAAAAAGCAAACAAAGGCAAATCTCTGGAAAATGCATGCAGCATGCACCCACTTACTATGTTATGAGGAAAAAGATGCCAAAAGCATATAGGAATTGGGATTACCTAACATTAGGAATTTTGAAACACCATTTATTTCAAGTTCCTGCTTATTATGAAAACCCTTTGATGTCAGGAAATCAATTAGTACCACTTCTTAAAAATTCTGTAAGAATACTTTTGTCATTTATTCTGAGAGAAAACTTTGTATATAAAAGCTTCTTTTCAAATTTTCCGTATCAGGCTTCAAGAAGAAAAACACTGAAGAAGACTGCTTTCCATAGCAAAAATTTGGTTTGTTTTTGTCTGGACCATAATGTCTCTGTTGGAAAGCCTGACCTCAAATTCCCCTGGCACCAGAAAGGACTCAACTATAGGTGCCCAACACGCTGATTGTTGGGCTGTAATGCACAGAGGGGACTCCAGCTCTCGCATCTCCCCCGTGAACACAATCTGAATTCAGGAATCAGCTGGGGGGTGGCAGAAAATTCCTAGGCAGGAATTCCTGGCCAAACCCAGGGTATTTGGGAGAATGGGCTTGGGGGACATGCTGGTTCTCAGATGGATGAAACAAGGGACAAGAGGACATTGCTAAGGGAACCTGAGGAGACAAGCAACAATCATTTAAAATAATGACAAAAAATAATAAATGCAACCTTAAACTCTGCAATTTGCCTTGAGATTATAACCCATGCTTCCCACAATTTATTCAGGGAGGAATGGGAGGGCTTGTTGGTGACGCTTTGTGGGGCTCAGGGGTAGTTTCCACACTTGCTCTGTTGCTCCTCTTCCCCTCCAGACCTGCCCTCAGGCTGGCTCCCCTCCTGTGCCCTGCTGCTGATGGAGCAGAGCCATGCAGCAGGTTTTGCCCCACCAGGAGCTGGCACAAACGCAGGACGAGCCCAGCTTAGTTCACTTTCATCGTATTTATTAAACCACCACTGAAGTCAACCTAATTAAAAACTCTCCTCTTGGCTCTCCAGCAGTGGGCTCCAGCTGCTGTGCTAATGATACCGTGCAGCACAACTGCACCATCTGCAAAGGGAATTATTGTCAGCTACGGATGAAATAATCCTTTAAACACTTACTGTGCTCCCTCCTTCCCCCAAGCACGCTCTGTCACCCACCCCACGTGGAGACAGAGCCATGTGGCTGCTGAACCAGGAGCCCAGCAGGACAGTGCCGCCTCTCCCTGTGCCAGGCTCTCCAGCTGCCCATATTCCTCACTCCTCCTTTACTGAAATCTGGGTTTTTTTAGCTGTGTGGTACCATCCAGGAGCTCTGCTTCAATGCTGTGAACCCCAAGGAAGGGACTCTTTCCCTTTGTGTGCAGCCACACGCATAACTTATGAAATAAATAAACTACAAGATACTCAAGTAGTTTATAAAGTACAAAATGTTTAACTTTTCTCATTTCTAAACACCTAAACTATAGTCTGAGTATTATTTATTTCTTCTAAAGATTTCCAAAACAAATGAATGCTTTGTGTTGCCCTCCTACATTTGGATTTTTGCTGCATTACGCATCTTCTTCCCCTCCAATAAATTCCCCTGTTGTATAACTGTGTTTTGCATCATTTTGGAACACTGAACACAGCTCTGTTAACTTTGCTGTAACTTGCCTCCCATGGACAATCTGATTTGCAAATGAAGTGGTTTCCCCTCTGCCATCCCATGTCCTTCAATCAAGTTCACCCTGGCTATGAACAGAGAGATTCAGTTTCCCACTTTTCTTCAGAGAGATCTGAAAGAAAGGAGGGGCAGAACTGGGATGGAAGGAGACAAGACTCACATGTGCCAGGGAAGCACATGTGTAATCAAGGGCTTGAAGATAATCTCCTGCAGTAATTAAAAGCACATTCCAATCCTGTTCAGCATCTGTGTTCTTTTGTTCTCTGAGCACTTACTTGTAATCACTGGATTGCCAAAGATTTAAAAAAAAAATGAAAGATGCAGAATGAGTAACTTTTGCTGCAGTGAAGAGGGAACTATAACAGCAGAAAGGAAAAAGCATCAGGATGCCTCAGTACTCAATTTTTATTTTGTGAAATCAATTTGCTGAAAATCCTTCAAGTTTCTTATAAACTTGTATCATAAATCATGATCTTAAAGAGCATTGCTTAATGAGTAACTCCCAGAAAGGCTTTAGGTGGCTTGAGAGCTTTAGTGGTGTGCTACAACTCTTTCCAAACACAATACAAGTGAGTTTTAGACTGCTGGGAGAAACATTATTTTCACACAATTTAGCCAGGTGATCAGGATGACTCGACTTTCAGATGGGAAAAAAGACAGCATAATGGGGAATTCAATCTCAAACTGTTGAGCTGTCATCCAACAGCCCAAACAAAGCTATTTTGGGTTAATAGCGTGCTTTCCACTCCCTCATATCCTATTACTCAATCTGGAGAACAAAGAACACTTTTTGGGGGAAAAAATTTCTTTGGGTTTTCAACACCATTCTCCCTTTTAAAAGATTTTCTTTTCCCAGTATGTACCAATTTTTACATATGTATACCATACATACATTCATGCATACTCCCATGTTCCTGCTATAAAATCAGTTATTTCTGTGGTTCTCATGGGCTTTTTGATCATCTCCTGCTTCAGGGAATACACTTGAAAATGGCATTTTGTTAATTGTCACAGTTAACAGTGCTCACCCAGGCACCTGCATCTGCAGCTCACATCTCCTTTTTCTACTCATCTGACTGTAAAGATCCTACAAAAAGCAGCTTGGCTTAAAAGGAAAAAAAGGCTTTTTCTAGAAAGCTCCTCTTTTCTTTAATATTTTTCAAATGTTATGGACAGATTCTCCATATTTTATTCCAGGAGGCAACAGGGTTTTTCCTCTCTGCATGGGTAATTAACTAATATTCCAGAAGCCAATTAATTAGCATTAATTCCTTGCCTGTGCTTAGAGAAACACCACCCTGCATATCCACCTCCCTCAGCAACGTGTCCCACGCGTTACCTGTATCTTCCACGGGCAGCTGGGGTTTTATTTCTTGCTCTGCTACGTCTGCAACAACCGCTGCTGCTGCCTCTTCAGGGGGTGGCTGGGGAGGTGAAGGTGGTGCCTTGACAGGTGTGGTGGACTCCGGGGTCTCAAACGCTTCTTCAGAGTCAGAGCTCCTGGGGAAAAGCAAAGCAGAGACCCGTGAGCACAGTGAGGATTCAGGTTTGCAGGTCAGGCTTGGGAATGCTGAGATTCCTGAGCTGGTGGCACCAGACCTCGGTTCTCGGGCTACCTCTGCATTTCCCAGAGGAGATGTGACATTCCAGGGTGGTTTCCAGAGCAGGATGTCATGACAAGTATTTGTGTTACCGAAGTGAACATACACCTAGAAATCAATCCAGCCTGCAAAGCTTCCCAGCGGGAGGGTGGCTCAGCCACACAGACCAACACCCCTGCATTACTCCTTGGCACAAGTGCACCTAAATCAACTAAAAAATATAAATAAAAAGGAAAGAGAATTTCACAGCTTCATAAAATCACCCAAACATCTAACATAGCACCAAATTTTTCTGTGTGCTCTTACAGGTGAGAGATCAGACATGAAGATACCTGAGGCACAGCAAACCCTTGTGCATCCTCCTCCCATGGAAACACCACATTCTGTTTTCAGCAGAATTGTACCAGAGCCCTTTTCAAACAGACCTGGTTACACGGGGTAAGGCAGCCTGTAAAATGCACAGAGTCCTGGGATTATCAAGAATCCTTTTGTGGCACCGTGTGCTCACAGAGACACAAAACCACAGGGACTGCCAGGGGCTGGTGTCAGCCCAGGAAGGAAACAGCAGCACCCAAAATGGAGCCAGTCAAGTGAAACACAAGCTTGAAAGGCAGCAACTCTATGAAATTATGAGCAATAATCATTAAGTGAAGAGCTAAACCAACCAAGGACACACCACTTTGAGAGGTGTACAGCCATAGGAAACTGTCCTTTTAGGTCTGGAAACTATAGATCATACCCTTTCTTAAATCAAACTAAGCCCAAATTTTAAACATTTCATCTCGAATCCTTTGTTTGGGAGCAAGGAATTCAGGAACAATGGTGTCATATTCAATATGCACTGAGCATATGTTCAATGTACATTCAATAAGCGTTTCTGTTGGTCAGATGCAGTTCTGGACTGTTGGTCTGTAATAAGGTGAATTGAACATGGCAGTTTGGCAGTTTCCTGAAGGACAGGACTGTTTTGCCTCTTCCCAGTAGCTTAATGTTGCCATGAAATGAAAAGCCATTTCATCCCCCAGAAGCACTCCACAAGCCAGCCCAAATCTAGGACTCCTCTCATTTTGCTCGAGTCAGAAGATAACGCTGAGCTGCCAGATTCTGTTTGGGTTCCTGAGACTCGTGATTATTTCAAGCAGCTCCATGTCAGGAGAAGTACTAGGACAGGATTTGCATTTGATTACGTTTGCCTAAATCCATCCCAGCATGAAGAGAGCTGGGGAAGAAGAGACTCCAGTGCCACCCCTGACAGCTTGAGGAGCACAGTGGTCCCGATTTTCCCTCTCCCTCTTCTCTGCAGAATCCCAGTGAGAGCTCCCACACCACCAGGGTGCACACCATGGCCCTGTGCCAACCAGCTCCTGGCTCATCACCCCTGCTCCTGAAGCAAAAGGAGTTCTACCACGTGATAACTTCGGATGTTTGGAGATTTAATTTTTTGTCCTTCCCACACTTACACAGCTCAAACCCACTGTGTCTGGCTTTCCATTGTATCTGTTGCCACAGCTCCTCAAAAAACCTTCTCTGTGTTTCACTTCTTTAACCATGCTCATTCCTCAGGCCACAGAACAGAGTGGAACAGGCCCACTGCAACATTTTAAATTATATCCTCCCAAAGATGCATCATGTTTTAAGTTCTACATATTTTAAGCTTAAACAGCTGCAAACAAAGGGCTTCTGTAAATAAAGCTTCACAATAGATATTCAACAACAATAAAAACAACAAATTTTTCTCCTCCCTCCATGGAGCTGCTTCAGGAAACATTAAAGTTGAAGAATCAAAGAGAAACAGAGTTGTGTGATATTTTCCCAGTGTCATAAAAATAAACCCAGGAAGTTATCATCTAAACCAACAAAATGAGACGTAATTCATATCTCTGAGGCTTTCACGTAGCTCTTCACTGTGCTGAACTTAATTAATGTTTCACCCTCTTCAATTTGAACTCAAAGTCTTGCTCTGTAATACTGAAACAATAATGTTTAGACTACTTTTCTCCAAACTGTCTGTATAGCACATGTAACATATGCAGTAACTGGAACAGAAAAAACCCTCTATTTTCATACCCTAAGGATTTGTTCAACTGCCTTGATGGAGCAATTTGTGCCCTCCTTTAGTGAAAATATGGAAAGAAGCAGCGCCTCTTTATATCCCTTTTAAAGGAGCTCCCTTTGTTTACTTGGTCTTCCTTGGATGAGTTGGGCATAAGAATTTGAAGCAAACAGAAATATTCATTCTTTTTCGTTCATCACATGAGTTCCCACTCTGGAAAACCTCTCGAGTCTGTGGACAGACAGTTGAGGTGTCTGAGCTCCAGAAAAAGGCTTGGTTTTGCTAGTATTTAGTAATTCCCAAAACGTTCTGATGCAACACTCCTGATTTTCAGCAAGTACAATCAAGTACGAATTGTCTTAACCATAACTCAAATCCTGACAAGCTTGTTATGAGAAGCAATTGTGCTCACAAAGAAAATTCTATTTAACAAAAAAACATGAAGGGAAGCTCAACAGCAGAAAAACCTTCTTTGTCATGGCCTGGGATCTGGGCAAGTGCATAAAGCCTGGAAGCACATTCCAGGACTATGCTCCAAAGTCAACATGCATCCTGAAAATATTAAATCTTGTGTTCAGTTTTCCTTAGTGAAAATACGGATGATCTCTCTTATGTGGGCTATTTTTTTTAGGACTACAGTCCTACATTCAAATTGTAAGAAAAGATTTTCCCAGAACAACAGGATTTCCTGTGAAAAGGAAATTACATCTTTCAGCCAGTTCAATTCACAACGCCTGTTCTCTGAGAAACTCAGGGAGTACACGGAACAAAAAGAAATAATTCTATTGCTGTACAGCTCTTGGTGTAGAACAAGGCAGCCAAATTGTGAGAATCGGCACCAATTCCAAGCTGCACAAGGAGCAGCCACCACGGGTCCAGCTGTGGGCAGGTTCTCAGCAAAGGAAGAGTCTTGTACCATCTAGAATATGATTCTGAAGCCAAGGATGAAGCAAAGAGCAGAGTCTGAGCCTGCAGGACTCGTTTGTGGGGCAGTGATGAAGTGGGAGACACAGGAAGGAACACACATCCAGGCAGGGCTTGAGCCAGCCTGGGAAATTAGTGAGAGCTCACTTTCCTAACATGTCATACAGACCTCCCCATCTGTATCCTTTGGATTTTGTACAGAGCAGGTGAAAAAATAAAAATTGTACAAGTCACAAAATATTCTTTCAGTCTGTCTCTTCCACGTCCCTTCTTGAACCACAGCAGGAAACAGTAAATGTAACACATACAGGCGGGGTCCAGCAGGAAGGGAGAACAGGGAAACCTAAGAATCAGACTGGATCAAACAAATCTGGCAACACTGCATCAACTGGTGGAGCCTGAGCACTCCCACTCTCATCTGGGAAGTCTGAGCTCTTGCCCAGCCTGTTACATCAATCTCTGGAGGAACTACTGAAGGCAGTCACCAGGACTGCCCTCTCCTCCTCACCTCTGGCCGTGTGGGAACCCAGCCTCGTAAATCACATTACCTTTCTTCATACACCACAGGCGCCTATAATTTACATCCTCCCCAATTTCAGAATGAAAAATTGCCTTTTTGTCACCGAAGCTGGAAAGCAGTCAGGAAGCAAGAATGGGATTTCTTCATCCCCTGCCTCTCCTCACTGCCTGCCCTCGTCAGGCAGACACAGCCCAAAAAGTGAGGGAGGTCACCCCGGCTGCCACCCGGAAACTCAATTCATTAAAAAGTGGCTTTCAGCAGAGCTGTGGCCCTGGTCCGTGTCGGGAACGCTGCCATCTGCCTCGGGTTCCTCCAATATTTACACTGCAGCAGCACAGCCAGCACCAGAGTGCTCCCTGGTTCCAGTTCACAGCAGGGAAAGAGAATGTAAAAGAAACTTAAAAGCAGGACTTTGACATGAGGACTGAGCTGAGCAGCATCACCTCCCATGGAGGGGCTCAAGGGAGCAGAACTGGAGCTGGGATGTGCCAAGGGAGCTCCATGGGCTTTTGAAGAGTTACTTCATTTAATGTTAAACCTATATAGAACTTATACTTAGTGTATAGCCTACTTCAGGAAAAAACCAAACAAATGTGCCTGACTACTTTATGGAGTACTGATCTATTGGTGTGCAGTATGAACAATCTGGAGAGGAACGGGGGGCTGATATTATGACTTTTTGAAGCCAGGAGTTGGAGCTGCGTTATTGAGCAGAGCTGCCTGTGCTGGGAGTGGGGAGAGGGGGATGGAGCCAAAGGAGCCGCTCTCCACCAGCCAGGGTTGTGGAATCACAAGTAACAACATGAAGACTGGCTTCAGGGCATCTGCTCCACAAAAGCTAAGGTGAACAGCCTCTGTTTCAATTTGTACATTAGGAAAAAGTATTTTTTGTTTCCCTAATTAGTGGAACGTGTCCTGGATTAATTGAGGCCTCTCCTACCTGTCAGCAATACCACTGGTGCTCTGCCAGCACTCCATAAACTCAGCCTTCTCACTGCTACTCAAAAAACTCACTGATTATTTTGTCTCTATTGACACGACACCTTCAGTCTCATGGTGTATTTGGAAACAGGACACAGTGAGAGGAAATAAACCAGGCAATTTTACAAAACACACACAACAACAACAAAACCAAACCGTGCTCCACTGCCATCCAAGAGTGCTCAGAGAGGAAAATAAACCAGGCAATCTTACAAAACACACACAACAACAACAAAACCAAACCGTGCTCCACTGCCATCCAAGAGTGCTCAGAGGGCAATGCAATGAAAGGAAAAACTGCAAAGGTTCACTGGAGAGTTGTTGTTTGCAGATTGCCCCCTAATTGCAGTGTGAGGGACATTTGGAAGTGTACAGAGACACTGAGGACTCAGAAAATGAGCAATTCCTCCCTGAGCAGCTTTAACTGGTAATAACTCCTACAGTCTTTTCCTGAGGTACAGCTGTACTCCCTGAGGGGAGGAGACAGAAATGGGTATTTTGTCTTTTTTTTTCCCATCTCATCTTTAGATCCCCGTGTTCTTTACAACCATGTAGAGCTGCAACTCAAGGGGAAAATCTCTGTCCAATTACATCCATTGCCTCTAGGAAACGTAACCCCACATTAAAGTCCTCTGCAGACCTGTTTCCTGAGCCTGAGGAATCAAACAAGAAATCTGTCACCAGGGCATCTTCACACAGTGCTCAGTTCCTGCATGAGGCACTGGCAGGGATCTGAGGCAAACATAGAGTCCAAGGCCATGGCATAAAGGACCCAAAAGAGCAAAAAACAACAATGCAAAAGCACTGGCTGTGGCAAGACCTAAAGGCAGCAGATTCCTTCGGGCCTGGCCCTCCAAAGCGTTTGCAGCTGTTATATCATAAAATCAAGGCATAAATTCCACATCAGTATTTACTCAACGATTTATCACGCACCATGAGAAGAAACTCAATCAGAGAGAAAAGGAAAGAAAAAACACCAATTCTTAAAATGTTCCATTTAGTATTGAAGATTAATTTTGGCTTTCATTCTCAGTATCTCCCAGTGGGAGACGAGCTGGAAATAAAAAGGAGGAATGAGTTCTGTAGTTTCACCTCCATCGATCAATTTCTGAGATGATCCTCATGAAGCCTGCATGAATAATTCAGGTGTGGTTTACTGATGAGCCAAGGATGCAGGAGTGGCTGCATCCTTCTGAGGTCAATCTGGTTGTGTGTCACTTAAGCAGGCACTTGTACTGCAGTGGCAAGGGCCACACAGGCTGACAGATCTGCAAAGACACTCAGGAACTCCGAGCTTTAGCGTTTCTAAAGCCAGAGAGACAAGGCAGTCAGAGCTGTGCATTAATTTCAGTCAAAGCTCATTCACTGTAAAAATGTGATGAAACTTTTTCAGATTTCTGGGTGTCATTTTCAACAGTTGAACTGATTTTCCCCAAAAAAAACCCCAAAACCAAGTGGCAGTAACAGAAAAAGAACACTGAGGCAGGATGTTTCAGCAATAGATGTCTCCAGATGAAGATCAATCCTGCTCTTAACTCTGCCCCAGAACTGCTGCACATTCACAGAATCATAAAACAGTTTGGGTTGGAAGGGACCTTTAAAGTTCATCAAGTTCAGTGGTGCTGGTCAGCTCAGTTCAAGTCTTCCTTATGCACTCAGGCTGGGCCCTTTAATAGCAGGAACAGCTTCTGGCTGTAAAAGTATGCAGAGCCCAGAGGAGGAAACCAACTGCTCATTACACCTTACATTTGAGGGCTTTTTCCTTTTGTTTATATAAAATTAAGTAACTGACAACCTCTCATAATTCATCTTGTGGTATCACTTGTGGTACAGTTACACAAAGCTAATACAGAGACATATACAGTCTTTCCTTTTCTTTCTTTTTCTTCAGGCTCTTAAAAATACAGCCCTGGATCATAACTCAAAATCATCAGGAGAGCCCAAATGGCAATTCCTTTCCTGGAGATCAAGTTACCACTTTAGGCCAGCAGCCATTAGCTGACCCAAGGGTCTACTCATGAGGACCAAGAATATTCTACAGCTACAACAAAAGGTCATTTTTTTAATCCCAGCACTAGGTTAGGATAATATCAAAGTCATGCCAACTTTCTATGCTGCGGATTTTGTACAGTATTTTCCTACACAGTGACTTGCAGCAAACATGACATTCCCCAACAATTAGCTTCTTTTAACATGATGATTGTTAGCTATTAAATGTTTTGAATATGAAACATCCCTACAGATTTTAAATTTTAATATTAGATTTATACAGCAACCCTCAGAAAACAGAGACACAATGGTAGAGTTATCTGGTTATTCTGGGTATTAATATTTGGTGTCTGCCAAATGGGAGTTAGCCTACCTATCAAACCTAGCACCCACAGATCTGTAAAATGCACGGTTTTAAAAAACTACACAAACACACGCGGTGAGAGGCATAAACCTCATAAAGAATATTTCCCTTTTCTCTAGTAAAATGTGCCTTTGAAATGCTAGGGTGTCTCAGAAGAATTCAGGAGAACAGAGAGCTCGGCATCCTTTTGGGGGTTGGTGCAGATGATCTCCAGAGGCCTCTTCCAACGCCAACCACTTCATGATTCTGTGAGAACACTTTGCCCAGAGAGGAGCGAAGGCAGTAACCTCAGCCCAGCCTGGTGGAGCGGAGGGTGGGTGACACTGCAGGGACCATGGGAAGCCATCTGCCCTGCTGCCTCTGTCCCTGGGGAACATTCTCAGGGCTGGAGCTGAGCTTCTATGGAGTCAGGAGCTGGGGGAGGTACCAACATGTCACTTAGGTGTCACCAGGCTCCATTGACAAGACAGTTCCTTCAGGGACACATTTCTGACCCTTAACTATTAATGGACCCCTCCCACACTATTGTAGGGCAAACTGACAAGATCATCCATCCTAGGATTAAATAAATTCACAACAAACCCATGCTGTGAGGAGACCAAGCACAGAAGAGGTCACAAGAAGATGATGTTGAGGAAACAGATCATCAAGGCTTCCTTCAGCTCATATCCCATGGTCCCACAGGAACACTACTGATGTGCACACACAGGATGAGAATAAAGACTTGAGAATAAAGTAAAATTATGTTTGGTACCTGCAAGGTGGACACAGGAAAACCAGAGGCTATTGGGCTCTGAGGGTCTGCTCCGGTGATGAGCAAAATGCCCCAGATCACTGACCAGAAGTCAGAGGGAATTCAGAGATTTCTAGTGCTGGGTCTGCACTGAGAACGTGCATCCCCCTCAGTGTGCGAGCTGGCGTGTATGGTGTACGTACAGAATCCATAGCACGGGTACAGGAAAGGCAGCCACGCCTCGTGCTACTCGCCTGCTACACTGGTGCCACATTCTCCAGCTTTCTGCCTTGCCAAGTCTGACCATCACAATAAACCCATAATTTCATCACAGGATTATTTCAGCTTAAACAATAATGCTGGGGAATAATGTCAGTCCTACTTTGTAACAGTCACCACTGCTGAGTCACCAGATCTCTTTTATTTTTACTTGAAAACTGGATATGGCTCAATGAAAAGCAAGTACAACTCCAGCTTCTTTAATCACAGCAATTTAAAATAATTTTAGAGAAGAAATCCATGAACTAGGATGACATTAATTTCCTTGGTAACTTCATTCTTTATCCTGCTATCTTGCTGATGCATGAAAACACTAATTAAAAACAATACTGTAGGACAGAAAAAGAGAGGGCCATTTTTTTAAAAAATGTTTTTGTGAAAGAACACAAACAATCAAAGCTGAGAGGTTTAAAGAGAAATTATGCTTTGCATTCAGAGTAATATTCCACAAAATCATCTGCAGAGGCTTTCTGCTCAACCCAAGAGCAGGATAACATCACGTGTTCATTTTCTGGCCTGAGCTATGAGGCAGCAGAGAAGAATCCTTTGCAGTTCTCACTTAAGAATAAAGCTTTTATCAAATAAATCCCATTCCACCGAAACGACAATCGCACAAGAGCTCACACGGACATGGGTGCCTGCAGAGAGCAGGGCAGGAGCTCCTCTCCAGAGGAGCCTTTTAATATCATTTCAGCATAAATATTCCTACAGAAAACACAGCTCCCCAGAAAAACAACCACAATTACAACAAAGGTGGTACTTGCCAGCCCACAAAGATGTGTCGTGAGAGGCACAAGGTTTAATTTTGGGTCACAAGGAGGAAGGTGATCCCGCAGCCAGAGTCACTCCCTGCCCTGAGCAGTTCTGTGCCTCCCCTCGCGCTGAGCCCAAAGGGTGTCAAACCCTGTGCTGCCCCAGAGCCCCCGAGACGGCTCAGCCGGAGTGTCACTGACTGACAGCAGGGGAAATTCGGAGTGAGGGGGTCAATACGGGCACAGTGCTGCTGATCTAACGTCACTGAGCCACCTCTCAGCCCTTCCAGTGATGGGGCTGCCAACCTGAATCCTGGGATAACTCAGGTCTGAGCTGAGAGACAAGAATCTGGGTTTTCCTTTTTTACATAGCTGAGATAACAGAAATAAAATGCTGTGGCTTCCCCTTTCGGATCATTATGTGGGATCATTATTACAGCAAGGGAAAACAATCCCTTGTGTGTTATCCAAGCCACGCAGATCAGTTTGGAAATATGTCTTCTATAATAGACTGCAAAAAGAAACTTCTGAATACCTTAAACATCAATCAGTTGCTATAAAAAGGCCAGTTTTTCCTCATAGGATGGCTATATTTAGAGAACAGGATTAGAACTGCAGTGGAGGAGAACTAAAAGGGCATAATCATCTTAAAAATAATGTTGAGTTTTGGTTTTTAGCCTATTGTCTTACAAGCAATCTTCCTACCATAACTGAAATGGGAAGGAGGAATTATTTTTTCCTGCTTTTTCTCCTTGTTTATTCAGCAATTTTGAGCACATTTTGTGCAGAAGCCAAACTCCCACTCCCCCAACAAAAGCCATTTCCTGCTTTCACACAGCAACGAGAGAGAAATGTCTCAAGCTGTGGGAAACCACATCTGAAGGGAAAAAGACTGCGGGATATAACATGGCACACTTACAGCAGCACTTCAATCTACTTAAATCATTTTTCTAACTGATTAGCAAGAAGTTCCCCATATTGCTTTAAATCATGTTACATTTTTCCTTTTTATTGCTTTTCCTGAGATCTAGCAGGGTGTGTTTTTCAACACCACTGATATAAATGAATAATGAAACAATCCCCCATCCTTTCTGGCCAGGCTGCTTTCTCTTTTCCTGGCTTCAACCTGAATAATGAAAATATCTACGCCACAGAAACAGGACTCGGAATTGAAATTGTTTTTTAAATCCCCGTGCTCTTCTCAGGCAGATGCTTTCTTCTCAGAGGTACAACAGGAAAAAGCCATTTAATTAAAGGCACTCATCTTCAGACATCACAACTGCAAATATACTAATGTGTCCCTAAATCACCAGAGGCTGCTGAATATTCAACCACATAAATCTCTTAAGAAACAGTAAAAGATCCAGGTTACCCCAGTATCAAAGGTGGAAAACACTTAAAACAAATATAACCAGTTAATGCATAATAATCCCAGTCAGCGATGCACTTTGCTCACCCTAGTGGGTTAGGGATTGGTGCTTGAATCAGTGGTTGATATTCAAATATTTAATACCCATGGCAGGTATCTTTCCTCTTCTTTTAGTCCCAAGGTCTAAAATTTTAATCCAGAAAACAGCATTGTGTGAACTGTCCCCTCATGAAGCATCCTGTGCTCCCGCTACACAGCATCATCAATGGGAAACCAATCAATAATTCACTGGGAGCCAGTGCCACAGGTCTGGAATTGCTTTGTTTGCTGGAACCACCTTTTAAATGCCACAAGGCTTTGCAGAGCCACATCTGAGCTCTGCCACGCTGCTCAAAAGCAGGACCCGGGGACAAAAGAGCGGCTGTGAGGTGTGAGGATGGATGTGTGACATCCACCATGCCTGGGGCTTATCCTGGCGGCACGGGGACTGCTGGAAACTCTGAGCTGTGGAAGGAAGACTGTGCTCCTGTAATGCCTGTGCATGGATTACACGGGGGTGGAAAAGAAGAGAGGTGGGGAGTGCCTTTAGTGAAAAGGAAACAGGGGAGAAGAGACCCTCTGCCTTCAACCTGCTCCATATTCTGCCTTTTTGGCCCCTGCAGAGCCTCCATAATGAACTTTGTAAGATCCTCTCTAACCCTTATTCCTCTGCTTCAACACATAAAGCAGCTGCATGGACAGAAACGTGGCCAGCGAGCAAAAGGAGCAGAGGACAAAAAAAAAAATAAATCTCAACTTCTTAATAACAAAACCAAAACCTCTTGCTTGGCCTCTGCTCATTCCATCTCCTGCCTCTGGTGGGTGAGATCCCTCTGCTGCTGCTCCAGCCTGGCGCAGCTCTGGAAGGAAGGTTTCCCACTGACTTCATTCACCTCTTCCATGAGCACACTCGGTGCTGCTCCAGGGAATCCTTCCCTATCCTTCCCTTCCCCAGGAACACCCAGCTCAGGAAGCACAGCGAGATGGGAAAAGCAAACCCCTGCTCTCCAGTGGCATTTCAGCAGCTGGCACCCAGCTGGCTGCTCACAGCTCTGTCAGGTGGGCAGCAAGGCGCTGAACCTTCCCTTCCCAAGCTCCTGCTTTGGTCCTGCACTTGGGGAACAACAAAGGGATTCTAATTCCTTGCTCATCTTTCCCCTCCTTTAGCAACCGAACCCTTTCCCCAGCACAATGCTGGACTCATTTCCAAGGAGAGCAATGGGCTGTTATTAACAAGATCAGTAAGTGCAGGTTTTCATGCTGAAGGAAATAAATCAAAGCTCCAAAGGAGAAGGAGCTTATGTGATTGCACCTGTACCCAGTCTCAGACACAACCTGGTTTACATCAAGCCCTACAAACAAGCCGCTCTTGTTTAGAAAAACCCTATTGTGTAAATTTGTACATAATTCTAAGGATTCTGATTAATCAAAATCAAATAAGCCTAAAATGGAAAGACACAGATTTTCTCCAAGTTTACACATTTGCTCCAACAGAACCAACAGCCCCGCTTCTTCCTCTCCAAGAGGCTTCCCAAGCATCCATTCATCCCCTGAATCACTCCTCGCAGCAGGGGGAGAGGAGCCGGAGCAAACACAAACAAAAAGCAGAGCTCTACAGTTCCCCCGAGGTCTCTCTCAGACATATCCACAGTTGTTTCAACCAAAATTCAGTTCGCATGCAAACTCCCATGTGGTTTCCAGAGCCAAGGAGGGATCTCACTATCTTGTCTGGTATCACCAGCAATGAAGGCTCTCAGGCCAAAACCTGCCTTACAAGAAAATTTAGACTGTGGTGGGAAAAGGAAACTAATTCAATTTTTTTCCCATAAAGATGGTTCTAATGGGAATAACAAAACATGATATCCACAGCCTGCTACTAAATTCAGATGGTTGCTTCAGAGCATTTAAGGAGCTGAAGAGAAATGACACCTTTCTTTTCTTAGCTTTTCCATAGTAAAAAATATATTTGCTTGTTTGCTGCTTCTTCCAGCAAACCCGCCCACTTTCTCCAAGAAAATGCAAACTGCGCTGAATTTCTAGCTGTAATTACAACTCTGCCTCTTGCCACTCAAAAGCCTGCTTACCTGGACTAAATAAGAAGCTTGTTACATAGCTAAATCCTTACAAAGCATGGCAGATGGATGAGAAAATGGTATCCAAGACATAAGCAAATACAAAAATTATAGTGTATGGTCTTTAAACAAAGGAGATGTGCTTGCAACAGAGAGAACTGCTTTTCTGGGTGCTATAATCATGTTAGAGAAACATTAGAAGCACCCAGGCTATTATCTCTTGAAACACACAGTGCTGAAGAGCATCTTTGATTTTAATCTAACAATCAGTTCCTCCGACTGCTGGGTCAAGGCGAGCAAAAAGCAGAAAAAGCAAACGCAGCCAGGGAAACAGCTCTGCTGGTAAATGACAGCCACAATGCATGCGCAGGAAATGCCTTTTCATTCATGTTTTTACCACCTCACATCAGTTTGTATTTTCCAATTTGCCTGCATGTCATAATAGATAATAGATGACAGCAGCTCCATTACACATGGCAGAGGGCACCCCACTCCGTATGGAGAGCTCTGCAGCACACATGGGTCTGCCAGACGTGTGCTGAGCCTTGTCAGTGGAGGGGCGAGGGAGTCTGGGGTCTTTTCATTTGGTTTCAAGCCTAAACGTGACCTGCCTGCTTCCAGTGACAGCAGAAGTGGTTGATGTAACCACCTCTCATATCAAAGGGAGCGCTGTCATTGACTTCAGAGATGAGATCCTTTGGGCCCAAACGAGGGAGGCTGGAATGAAAGACAGGGAGGCTTGACAGAAGAATCTCCTCGTTACTTCTGCTACATCTTAAGTAAAACAGCCCCGTGGCTTCCAGCAATTCACCCTGTTTAGCAGACAAACCCAGCAGAGAGAGCATCCTCTAATTGCTGATGGCAATGCTCACTGAAGGATGTCAGTAAGAAAGAGAAGAAAACAAATTTATGTTTCAACATAATAAGCTGACAATAGGCAGAACTACCTGTCAGGGGATTAACTCAGACTAAATATCAATTCAGTAACAGCAGCTTCCCCTCCTCCCAAGATCCAAATTCTTTCAATATTTTCTAATTTATACATATATATATATATACACACCATTCTTCCATGTATATATATTTATTTGGATAGTTTTCCTATGTATGAGCATGTAAAATGGTGCAAATATTTTACCAGACTCATTTCCTTCAAACTTTTAAGAAGCACACAATGGATTCTGCCATGTTTGGGAGACAGAAAAATAAAAAAATGTGGTGGCAAGCAAGGGCTGTGTTTTTACACATATGCAGAGATAACTTTTATAAATACACGTGTATATACACCCTTACACACAGAAAACTGCTCACATCTCCTCTGCAGAAGGCTGAGATCATCCAGTTTAATTTTTTCTGAGTCTCTCCAGTAACCAACAAACAAAAGAAAGGACCGTGCAGCAGAAGAAATATTGAAAAACAACCCACCGGGACACCAACACCTTGGCCTGCTACCAATGATCAGTGACATTCCATTTCTTTCTTGGAGCCTGCTCCAGCTCCCACCGAAGTCAGTGGGCATTTCACTACCAACTTCAGAGGGAGCTGGCTCAGGCTTCGGTCATTTTCCCCTTGGGTTGGCAGGGGATGCAAATGTTAGAGATGCAGCACGGAGAGCTCCTGATGGAAGGAAATAACACAGCAGCCCCTTGGCTGATCAAGAGATGGGCACTGAATGTGAATCCTGCCCCGTTGCTGCAAGGACAGCAACCAGAATGCCCCAAAAAAGCAAGGTGTGGTTCGTGCTCGGGAGACAGGAACCCTTTCCCCTTGAAAAGAAAATGTGATTCAGACCTGACAACTGCCTGAGAGCTCCCAACATTTAAAACCCCTAGCAACGTTTCCAGTTTGCTAATACTTTAAAAACATTACCAAGAGATAGAAATGTATCGCTATTACAAATAAAAGCACTGAAGGTGAAGGTGGCAGCACTCGGCAAGGCGGTTTCTGCTCACACCCTCAGCAGGGCACCCTCCCCAGACTTGTGTGTGCCCGCAACAAATCCGTGCACGCCGAACATCATCTCACTGTCACCGGCTTTTATTTCAGCAGAGCCCACTCCTATTATCTGATGGAAACGTGCCCCCGGTTGAGCTCAATCTGTGGCCACCAGGGTGCCTGCTGCGATTTGCAAAGCACATGACAGCGCTCATAACGTCAACAGCGAGGGCTGAGCCACCCCACTTTCATCCGCAGTTAACTTTTATTGTCAGGGGCTTCCCTTGGGCTTTCCCTTTTTTATCCTTCCAAATTGACTTTTCTTTCTTCTTTAAACAAAAGAGCAATTGTCTGCTGACAGTGAGTGCTAACAATCCACAATGAGCAACAGAATACCCGGGCTGTCACTACCAATAGCGGGTGTATTACAAATACTTTCATCCTGGCTGAAGCAAATTTTACATTAAAATTAGGAATTTGGCATACACATGCAAAAAAGGGCATATTTAATCAGGGACACACTCTAAAGTCTTAACCTAGAGCCCTTTTCAGCATGGATTCTAACACCAATTTATTTCTACAACTTTCCCGAGTGTTTAATCAAGAAGCCCATCATGGGATACTTTGGAGGAACTTGGAAAGCAGCGGATATTTAAGGAATTTGTTTGCCTCTGTACTTCTTTTGAAGCTATTCCACCCCAGTAATGATTCCTGATTAACACCCCCCTACTCTAACCAAGTCAGGGCAGCCAAATCCAGCCCTGCTCTCCCTTGGAGCAGCTCTCCTCCGGGCAATCAGCCTCTGCTGATGGCAGAAATGATGGCAGAAATGATGACTTCAGGGATGCTCTGACTGCGTGGGCAGCTGCCCAACTCGCCTGGGACATGGCCAGATGTTTCTGCCTCTGAGCCATCGCTGCCATTAAGGAATTTGCTTAAGTATGCAAAGCAAGTTAAATGCACCCTCCTTTTAAAAGCACTGGTAAAAGTTACAGTGAGTAGGGTAGGAAATCAAAACCTCAGACCAGGACTGATGACCATGACATCCTGTGAGAATGTTCTTGTTTCAGAAAACAGGTCCGTGTTTTCCCAAGGATAAAGCAACACCTGCATTCTTATCTCATTTCAAAGAGTATTTAGTTGAAAACAGCACTCTCTCAGTGATTTATCTAATGCAAGATTAGTAATTCCTTCCACAAACTCTTCCCAAGGACAGCCACAGTTACTGAATGATGCCTGTGCTGAAAGTGTATCTGTTGATTATGTCAGGCCGTAAAAGATCATCTTGAAACCACTCAGGAATGACTTAATGCAAAAGATGAGTGTGTTTATACATAAAAGGAGTCATTGGGAAAGGTGACAATGTAATTTACTCAAGTGGCCCCAAAATGTGTAAATATTCACATACACACCTTGATCACTATGTTCTTCCAACAGAATGCATTCTTAAAAGGCTGTGAAAATTGTAGATAAAAAACCCCTGAAGCCTGTTTTAGCAACATGTCTTTTATTGCCCAGTCCTTAGATCGCTGTTAAAAACCAACAGCAGCTTGTGCAGATGAAAATGTAATTTATAGTGCTGTAAAGACAATGAGGCATCGGTTTATTCCACCATATTATTAAAATAGATGCTGTTTATAGGAATGTCAGACGGAGCTATATAGAACAAAAATATTAATTGCTGAAGCTACACATCAAAAGAACAAAGGATGCAGAAATGCTGTTAGGCCTGTATCTCACAAATATAACAAGACACTCTGAAGCAAAGCTATCTGCTGCTCTACTGGAATATGACAATAGGGAGCATACACCTACTTGTAAGGCCTATTATAGAGGCAAAACTATCAGTTACTGCTCTATCATTCCCCAATGGCTCTGAAGCACTTATCTCAAACACACAAATTATGCATCAGCCATAATCAGAGCTACCTTAACAAGCAGACATTACATTTAAAAAAAATTTAAAGAGACCTATATGAGGTTAGTTTGTAGACTAGTGGATAAATACCTAGAACTTAGCAAAATATATATTCAGTAATGAGCGCAGTAGGCAGACGTGTTAAGATAAATGTGATTTATATAACTGTAATGACAAAAGGAGACAAGGCAATTCTTCTGAAATCCATTCAGAGGTAAGGTCCACGCTCCAGCATTCCAGCTCAGCAGTCTGGGGTGGAGGGTTAAGGAGAAAAGACTGGTGGCTGAGTAAACTGCAAAATCCTCCACCAACAAACCACCAACTCCTATTTACAAATGGGAAATGATGCTGCCATTCCTGCACGCACATACGTATCTGTGCACTTTCACAGACGATTCAACCACCCCAAAAAAGTGCCAACTCGCTCTGAACAAGCAGAAATTCTCAGCTTTTTCCTCCCTCCCCCAGGCAATCCTTCCGAGCTGGCCTTCAGGGAGCTCTAAGGACACCTTGCTTATGCTCCATCAGAGGATATAATACCGGGATGGATGCTGGCAAGGATGATGTGACCTGAAAAACCGTGCCTGTGCAGGGAAAAGCCAAAAGAAGCCCTGGCAAAAAAGGCGCAGAGAAACGGAGCCTCCACGCCGAGCGTTTTAAGCCGCAAACACGGAGGTGGTGGGTTTGGGAAGGGGGAAGGGGCTGGGTTTTTGTTCGCCGGGAATGGTCATTGTGTTTGATGGATTACGCACCCGAAAACACGGGGAGACAAAACATACGGCTCACGGGGAACGCTGCACACACACCGAGCGAGCAGGTCACCCACACCCCGGCTCGCCCCGGCTCTGCCCCCGCAGCCACCGAACAAAGGCCTCAGACACCCCGGGCAGCCCCAGCGCCGGGCTCCGAGCAGCCGGGAGAGCGAAGGAACCCGCACTTACATGGCCTCGGACGGCTCCCGGACCAGGCCACCTGTCTGTGCCTGCTGCAGGGACTGCGAGCCTCCCATGGTCGGGCTGGGAGCGGGGCGACAGCAAGGCCGGCTTCCCCCGGAGTGCCAGCGGCGAGCGGCCCCGGCGGCTGTGGCTCTGGAGCGGCTGCAGTGCTGCAGTGCAGATGGAAACAGCTGCTCGCATCAGTGGCGGCACAGGCAGCAGCGCTTCGGCAGCTTCTCTCCTCTGAACTGCTGCCAGTTTTGGCGGTGGGTTGTTGTTTGGGGGTCTGGTGTTTTTTTTTTCTCTGTCCAGATGAACGGTGTTTATAAAATAAAACAAAATCCCGGCCGCCGTGACAGGGTAATCATCTGCTAAACATCAGTGGTCCAAGCAGCTCCGGTGCAGGCGCCTGGAACGCGGGACTATTGGCTATGGAAACCGGCTTCAAAAAAAAAAAAAAATTAAAAAAAAAAAAAAAAGAAGAAGAAGAAAAGCAGACCCTCCCTTTAAGCACACATTGTCAGCTACTGTGGCTCTCTAAGGACCTGCAGGCAGGACCATTGCATTGTGTTGACTCAGCCGATTTGAAATGCAAATGCACGTGTGCTCCGGGCGCCGCGCACTCGTCTCCCCCTCGCAACCCACGAGTCCTGCGCTCCGGGACGCCGCCAGACAGGGTTAATAAAGCACAACGGCCGCTTCGCTTTCCATTTCGCAAACGAGCTCATCCCTCTCGCAAGAAAATAAATGGAATCTTCCGTGAGGAACGTAGGGAGAATATCATGAGCAGCCAAGGTAAACAAGCCAATGTGGGAGCCGAGCAGCAGCTCCATCCAAGGCTGGGGCACTTTAACCATTCTGTTTCCGCCCGCACACACCCCTTGCTGGACAGCGAGCTGGGGATGCTTAATATACATGGGGAGCATCTTTAAGCCCACAAAGTACAGCATTCCCAACCCCACAAATCAGCTTATCCACCGTGGAGGTACCAGGGCACTGGGAATTCTGAGAGGCTGAAAAGGCTGGGCACCATGGCTCTCCACATCCCTGGCTTTGGCAAATAACAGATGATTCACATACAAGCCGAGTTTCACCTCATTAAAGGAGCAAAAAGAAATAAATCAGTCGCACTGCTGCCTGTACCAGGGATTGAACTCCAGGGATACAAATGGCTGGAAGCTATGTAACAATTCTCGATACATCACAGGGTGGAGGGGTCAAAAGGATCAGACAAATTTAAAAGAAATATTAAAATGTACTGACTTCCGAGCACCTATCACAGAACAGCTTTCATGCTCTAGTGGAGGCCTCATTAGGCTCACACTTTCAAAGGTTTGGGTTTTTTTTTTCTCTGCTTGTATAAATGGAAATCCAGTTGGGTTTTCCTGCTGACAGGAACGCCTGTTGAATACATGTGCAAGGTTCTGATTCTCTGGGTGCACCCACAACAAATTGTGCTTGAGATAAGAGGAAACAAAGATGTTTAGTCAAGATGAAGAACTTTTCATTTCCAGAGGCTGCCTAAAATTTAATTGTTTTCTTATGAACAGTATCAAAATAAATTGAGTTTTTCTTTTCTCTACTTGTTTTTAAACTATGGGAGAAAAGCCTGTGAGCCAGCGCTTTGTTCAGCCACAAACTTCCAAGCAAGTTATAATTTTGGGGCTGTTTTGTTTCTGATCAAAGCCAAACCCTCATTTCTAGCATCTCATTGCTCAAGACTCGTCCCAAGCCCACCAGAGAAGCAGGAGCACTGCCCCACTCAGGGACCGAGCTTCAGATTTTCTGGAGCAGGGTTGGGTGCTTGAGCCACAATTGATCCCCAAACTCTGCAGCAGAGCCCAGAGCTCTGATCCTCCCTTGCCAAGGTGGCGGCAGCTCACCACACCCTCTGTATTTGCCACTCACAAGTAAGGAACACACAGAAAGTGAAGAAAGTGTATGAAAAACTCCAATATACTCTGTGGCAGTAGATCTGAAATGGTTAATAACTCCAGGATTTCCATCCAATATGGGAAATCAATGGTACCAGCCAACAGACTAAAATTACACGTTTGCATCCAGAGTCCCCATTAGGCTGAGGTTACAGCTCAGCTGCACTTCAGTGTGTGGTAGCTCTACTGAGCTACAGAGGAGAGGTCTTTGAGTATCAGAACAGCTCCCTGCTGGGTTTCTTTTGTGACAGAGGAAAGGGAGACTCAGAGAAAAGAAAAATCCCTAGAAAGGCAAACGCCAAATTAAGTAAAGCCCTACCAGGTACGTGGAAGCCAAAAGGGAGAACACAGGCACTGTTTGTCCTGACAGTGAGAAATGCAGGGACACTGCCCTGACAGTGAGGAAAGCAGGGACACTCCTAAAAAATGCAAAGAATACACTTAAAATGCCTGTGTCAACTCCTTCAAGTTTCACAAGCACATTTATTATATAAACAAAGGCCCAATAAAAGAAAGCTTGGACTGAATCCTGTTCTGAGGCAGCACGGTCCTTGCAGGAGCTGTATAGTGGAGAAGGTTCTTTTTCCATTCTCCAACATTTTTATGCAACAAACATTCAAATTTCACTAGAAATGCGGGTCTTGGGCACCTGCAGGATGAAGGGCTTCAGCCTCTGGAGCCCAGCTGTGGCCCTGGTCACTTTGCACATTCTGGCTGGGTTACAGGGGGCTCTGGGTTATGGTGAGGGGTGTCACAGATGAGGCTTTGCCTCCTTCGCACCCCAGTTCCTGTTCACAGCTCGCGGCACAGCTCAGAGATTCACCAGAGGACAGCTCACTGCCTCTGAGCTGCTCCTGCTCATAAAGGGTGCAGAATTTAACTCTTCCTTTTGAAAAACAACCACGCAAGCAGCTCAGCTACAAAAATGAACTCCTGACGGCCACGGTCTTTCAATAAAAGGTGCTGTAACTGAGCCTTGCAATGGAGAGAGTTTGTGGCCCATGGGATGCAATAACAAATACTGAACTCATGTCTCTGGCCAACCCGTGCAAAACGCCAAACTGTGGATTTTCTTCTGATTTGGCCAGAAAATCTGTAACACCACTAAGCTGCATCCTAACCAGTAAGAAACACCTGAGGTGAGAGGGGAGCTCTCCCTCTCCCGCCTGGCCCCAGTTCACCCTTCAGGCCTGCCAAAAAACATCAACTTAACACTAAATTTAGTGCGGGCTTTAAAAAATACAAGAACTGTGTTGACACTCTGAGTACATTTTGTAAGGACTTCTCTGGAACCTGAAAAACACACAGATGTAGCTCAAAAAGGAAAAAAAAAATCCCACTGTAGCTTCAAAGGATTTAAGGATGCCCCAGGCACTTCAGCCTACGGGATTAAAAGCCATGTAACAATTTATTGTGATCCCACTGTTGAAAAGACTATTTAAGTATTCAGTACCGTCCTTTAAAATTAATCATTTTCTCTTTCTCCCTCTCTCACCCACTTAAGCAAGAGCCATATTTTTTTTAGGCCTCTACTAAACGAATGTTTTAGTGAAACTGGACATCCACTGATCAGTTGTTTAAAACACTGCACAGGCTCCTAAATATTTGGTCTTATTCCATTTCGTGTTTATATATAAATTCAGACTTGGGTCACTTGCACCCAATTTGAAATTTTTTGCTTCCCTCAGAAAACAATGCTGAGCAGAACCGTGATAAGGGCTGAGATACTGAAATTTATGTTCTGTTTCTTTGCCCTTGGCTTCGTGTCCATCGTGCCAGGCATTTGCACTGGTTATAAACATGGCCACACATAGACATGCAGAGGCACATCAAAGAGCCTGCTGAAAGAAAAGCCTCCCTCACACATCCATCCCCTCGGGAAGGAGTGGTGAATATTAAGCTGCACCTCCTAGCTGCAGTGCTTTATTGAGGTACCGTGCAGAAATGAGCACCAATTAAAAAAAAATGCAAAGCCAGAGCAAAACCAAACATCCCAAGCAGAAAGGGGTTTCTCTGGTATCTGAAGGCTGCTGCCACAGCCCTAAGGAACAGCACTGCCTACAAAAAACAAAACAAAAGATGGGAAAATGTTTTAAAAACCAGATTACTGTTTAAACGTAATTCTCCCCCTCAATAATTTATACATTTATATACATTTAGATGATACTGCCTTTGGATCCCAAAGCCTTAAATGCAGCCTGGGAAGAAGTTTTCACCCCAAAGCCTCCCTTATTTGTAGGCTGCCTGGTATCAAAGGGTTCTTGGCAAGGCTACCCACAATATTAGACTGCCAAGGAACAGCAACATCTGTCAAAAAGGACTAAAAGGACCAAACTGCTGAAAAAACCAACTGACTCCGTATCAATGGAGTGGCAAAGCAGACCAGAGCCTGGGGAGAGCACATTAGCACATAAAAGCACTGCCACCTCCTGAGGCAGCAGTGACAGCCCTTTTGGGACACCCCAGGCTGGAGACTCCAGTGGTGACAGCCGTTTTTAGGACATCCCAGGCTGGTGACTCCAGAGGTGACAGCTCTTTTAGGACACCCCAAGCTGGAGACTCCCGTGCTCCAAAAGCCCTGCAGGAGCACCAGCCCTCCTGGCCTTTGTCTGCCCAGTCCTTCCAGAATTCCAGCTCTCCCAGGACCAGTGCTGATCTCTGTGTGCCAGGGAGGGCCAAGCAGGCTGAGTTCAGCCTTGTGGGCACTCAGGTTTGGAGTTCATCTTTCTCAGGGTTATACAGCAGGCAGCTGACAGGCTTTTAAGGAATTCAAGCATTCTTCATTACAGGCTGTCCAAAAATACGTACATGTTGCACATATTTCTGTGCATTTTGTCAGTCCTGAGACACCTTTATTTCCTTTTGCTTTGTTTTTATTCTGCAAACCTGATTCTCTTGCTCCTGTAGCCAGATCTTTGCTCCTTAGTTTCATCTCCCTCTCTTAGAGGGCAAGAGAGGATGAATCTCATAATTTCCACTTCCCTAGAGGAGAGGCACTTAAAATTCCTCCTCAAGGAGCTGAAGCTGCTGCTGGAACACTCCAAGGCATTTACTACCCCTCATGCTGGATCTTCACATTTTCTTGCTGACTCCAATCCTAAGTCATACCCAGAGATGTGCCACAAGGAATCTTTGTGAGACCACATTCATCATGCATTGTTTTTTCCATTCAGGTCATTTCATGACCCAGCTCATCACCTGCACTGCTGTGGGACAGAGACAACATTTAACACTGGTGCTGTCACTGCCTCCTTCACAAAGTCACAGCTCAGCACAGAAACCCAACCAAACCCCTTCTCAATCTTTGTCTCCAGAGCTGTGATTCCATTTGGTTTTTTTACTTTAGGGAGTAGAAGAAAATTAACCCTATTCCAGCCAAAACCAGAACACCACAGTATTGTATGTAAGCAGACAATAATTTAAAATTAGAAATCTTTATTATTTTGCAAGATGATATCCCAAAGAAGGAACGTAAGCAAACTACCTCCTGGAGGGCCAAGCTGTGACCTCTTGCTGCTATCAGGTAGCAAAAACAGTGAAAAAAAAGCAAACTTCTTTCTTTCTTCCTCTGCCTTAATTTTATGCACACCTTTCTGCTACAAATAAAAGAACAAGTATGAAAAGTTAGGTGAAGCATGCAACAAATTTATCCCATTTTGGTTTACTGGCAAAAACCAAGGGAAGTTTAATACTAATTGTAACATCTCTGCCTTAGTAGTGCCTAATAAATAGACATGCATTGCAGTTTATGGCCATGGTATAGTTAAGATATTATTATAGCCTATGATTAGCCATTTAAAGATACTTTCAGTGCCATCCTTCTAAAATCCAGTTATCCTTGACTTAATTCCATTCCAGCACAGCTAAATCAGAAATTCAGCCCTACATGGAAGGACAGACCTTCAGATCAAAACCATGGGTTTGGTGGTTTTTTGTTAGCTGTGGGGTTATTTTTTCTCATCATTTATTTTTTAATGGTCTAAGAGTGGGGCCCTGATTCACAACTGGAGAGTGTAAATGAGATCTGAGCAGTAAAATAATTACAGAGCGTTAAATCAGTGGGATATTTTTCAATATAGTTTTTAAGGAAAACAGAAGCAATTTGTTCAATTGCCTCTGGCACAACACAGCCCCACCCGTGTCACCGTGGCACAAAATTACACCCCACCAAATAACACAGGGAGATCCTGGGTGTAAAGCTGCCCAGATTTAACTTGTTCTTATAGATCAAATACTTTGATAAACACATTGTCTGCTCCACCACTTATCTAGATTAACCCAGTGTGAGTGCTTTATTTGCATTGATACACTCCTCATGCAAACACACAACGTCTTGGAGTTTTAAGCCTGAGCACGCTGACAGAATTCCCATCTGCTAATTCCAAGAAAATAGGAGTGACCCGGGATGACGCAGCCAGGATGGACACTGCGACTGACAAGAAAAAAAAAATCAAGTAAAAATAAAAATAAGACAAAACATAAATAATTGTGTCCCCACCCCACTGATCACTGCTTGGTTGCTAAGGTCACTGCTTAATCTAAATTGCAAGTGAGATTAATGGCATTAAGAGTTATGAATAAGCGAGATGCCTGCTTAGTTATTGAAATGTCCAGCATGGGAAAGCCAGAGGAAGGATAACAAAAGGGGCCCTGCCCGGGATGCCGGGGGGGCTCCCGGCTTTCAGAGGCCGGCAGTGAATTACGATCACAACGTGAGAACTGCACACCCCACAAGACTCCACGTTCAGAAGCCTCCTGTGAGATTCAGGAGCCACACAAAGAGGGAGATTAGGTTTCTGGGAGCCGAGCACAGCCCCAGTGTGGGTGCTTCCCTCCTTCCTCGCCCCGGTTGTGTGGATCTCCCAAAGGAGCGAAGGCTCTGCCCCACACGGACCCACAGAGCAGCCACGGGTGAAGGGTCAGGGCAGCCAAACCCCGTGCAGGGCTCACCCCTCACTCCCTGCAGCCTCTGGCCTCTCGTTTCCTCCTCTGCCTTCCCCTCCTGCCAAGGCACAGACACTTCTATTTCGGATTTTGGGCTGTATCACGCCACTACTGCAAGAGCCAGACCTGAATTCCTGGGATGGCAAACAAAACTTTAAACTCCCATTTACCAAATTTCTGGCCTGGGCTTCAGACTGGGACCACAAGCACCACCAGGCCAAAGGAGGGAGTTTGTTCTGCTGCTGAATATGCCTCTGCAGACCATGTCCACGAGCCAAACGCCCAAGTGCTGCTGACATTTCCGAACACCAGAACTGCAGAAACGCCATCACAGACAACAACAGGAGCACATCTTGTTCCCAGGCTTCTTCCTAAGCCTCTGAACATCCCAAGGTGTAAGATCCCCACGGCAGCCGGAGCCAGGCTTGTTAGGAAAGGAGCTGCCTAACGCCAGGAGGGGCTGACATTTTCCAGGGCTTCATGCACCTGCCCTCAGCTGACAAGATCAGTGCTGGTAATGCTCTCCAGGGGCACCTTGTTGCAGGAGATTTCAGCAAGCAGAATCCAAAGGCCTCGTGCCCTCAGGGCTTAAGTAAAGGATTAGATGATGAAAATGCAGGATGAAGAAACCAGGCAAGAACAGTATTCCCCCCTGGTGCAATGCTTTGCTGCGGCTGCTGAGGATGGGTGGTCAAATGACTGCCTTAAAGAAGTCAGCTCACAGCTCCAATTTGATTTCAAGAGAGTTGACAGAAAATTGGGCTGAAGTATTTCCAGTATGTTTCAGCGGTTTCTTTAAGCTTTTGTTTTCAGAAGATTTAGCGTTAGGGGTAGGGTGCCCCAAAACCACAGGCCGTATCTTAGCATAGCAATGATTATTGAGAAATACAAAATACACCTGACTCAACAGCTTGAGCCCAGCTATTACCTGCTCTATGACAAGAGGTGATCCCCTACAAGTCCTCCACCCTCCAGGCAGTGCCAGGAGCTGTCACCGTGTGTGCCACAGTGCCCAGGAAGAGCAACCCAAGCCAGGTGTGTAATCTCTGAACCTGCACTGCCACGGTTTTGCAGGATGCAGAATGAGGGATGCTGTTCTGAAACTCCTAGTGGATGGATTAATTAGTGTAACGACATATTCATTTTCATGCTGCTGAACCTGCTCTGGCAGCAAGGAAATTACCATAAATCGCCTGAGGGAACCTGTAAAATACACAGGAATAACAGGCAAACAGAGGGCTACCATCACCCTTTTGTCCACACCTCAGCCTGAGAGCAGCTTTACAAGACACACAAATAATTGCTCTCTTTGAGCAAACCTGCAGGCAGAACACCCCAGAGAGCCCAAATTCCCAACCAGGATGTGGCTGGAAAACAGGTGACATTTCCCACTGCCATCAATCACCCATTGAAGCCTCGCCTTTTAAAAATGAAGCCGCTGGCAGCTGTTGGTTGAATTGCTGTTGGTTGATGGAAGCTGCCTCTGCCAGCACACGCCTCGGGGACCCCGGGCACCCTGCGCATCAAACACCCAGGACTGTCCCCCCAAATCATGAGTTCACCCAAATAACCCCACCATACCAGTCCCACACCCAGCTACAAGAAAATGCACTTAGTCCACAACGTTTTGGGCTTGAAACACAGCAGACACCCCAGAATTTGCTGCTATTACTCAGTATTAAATTGAAGATATCTACACAAGGCATCCTTCTGCCTGGGGCAGTTCTAAACACCACTCAGGAGACAATCCCCTTTCAAAAGCTGGAATGGTGGAAAAGGATGAAGAGCAGCACTGTGGCTCATTCCTGTCCATTTTTCACTAACTGGGTGGTTATATGGAAGGTTTCTATTTTTTATGCTGTGCTTCAGAAGATGGTAAATGCTTTTCATGGTATCAGCTGCAAAGCCTCAAAAAAAATATCCTTGGGTTTGGTTTACAAGACCTAAACAAGTTTATTTCAATGCCTTTGGTAAATCACCTTCATTCTGTTCCTATCCTAAAAAAAACCATCACTTCACTTGTGCACCAGACAGTCCAGACACACACTATTCCTACCCAGTTCACATGACACATAAACCTCACAAAACCACACCTTCCTTCCCTCCAAAAAATCCCCAAACCCAAAAAACCTGCAAACACACACATTTTGTAAAGGAAGAGGCATTTGTATCCTTCACTTGCACTTCTCATCTCTTCCTTGCTCAGTGCACTTGTAAACTTGAATGTAGTAACATTCCTTTCTTTCAAATGGGTTAAATTTACCCAAGGGAAAAAACTTTGTGTTTTTTAATCCCATTTAATCCCTTCTTGGTTTTGAATACATCATTAAAAGCAACTCAGACTAGGATTATCAGTGTTGATCAAAAATGAAGGCAATTCATTGATTTTTATCACCTTTGTTTTACACCAAGCCTCTCTGAAGGTGGGCAAAAGGAGAAAACTTGTTTTCAACACACGATCACACAAATAAAACCCAGAAGTCATAAAGCTTATCCTGTTTTCCTGCCTGACACCAACTATTCAGCTTTGCTTCCTCCCAGGGAAGCATTATGAAACATTTTGGAAGCCAACAACACAGAAAGTAGAGCTTTGTGTAAACACTGCTGTGACTTTCTGCTTTCAGAGAGATTTGCTGCTGGGCTTCCGATTGGTTCCAGACTCATTTCAGGAAAATTAGGTAAGACAGAAATGTGTATTTAATTTCAGAGATCAACAGAAGTTCCCTGTCCATCCAAAGTCTCTCAAAATGATCTGACTCTGGTCTGCTTTGGCTTTTGAAAGAAAACTGACCGGGTGTCTCACAGCAAGGAGGACCCAGCTCTCCGTTCCCATCAGGCACACACAACAGCACAGGTGCAGTTTCCAAAGCAGCTCATGAGGCTGCAGGGGAGGACGTGCTCAAAACCAGCCCTTGGGTTTTGTTCTCCAGAACAAATCACACGCAAATCTCTTCCTCCCAGGACAAAGGGATGGATCAGCTCCTCGGACTTTCCAGCTCTGTCTGTAGATGATTTGATTCCATAAAGAATCACCCACTCTCGAGCAATATTTCAGCCCTTCTCTCAAATTATGAAGTGTCTGTGACAGAGTTCATAATGTGACCATCATAATCACAGAGGAGACTGAAATGCCTCAAGGATCCATTCTGCAGAAAATCACACGGTGGCCCAAGAGTTGAAGAAGTTCAGCACCTTGTCGGGCACTTGTCATAAATGTGACAAAGTGAAACATAACCCAATTTGCAGGCTATTATTTTCCATGGCTGATTTGACTCAATACACAGGAATCACATAAAAATGCATGATAGTCTCAGAAGTATTTACATAAGGGGATGATTACAACAGCAGACAGCTATTTGGACAGTAACGTATTTGCTTTTCAAGAGGATGCAAGAACGATCTTTTGTCCCACAGACAACTCTCATTCTCACCTCTGTGTGCATCTTAATTTCTTTCAAGATACAAACACAAAAAATCAACTTTGGAGAAAGAGGCTGTGGGTGACAGGATCACAATTCTCAGGCATAATGAGGATGCTGGGAATGCACATCTGGGCTGCTGACAGCCTAGGCTGGATTTTGATTCTGCATTAAGAAGTTCTACTAACAGAACACGGTGCCCAAAGAGGTTGTGGACTCCTCATCCCTGGCAGTGCCCAAGGCCAGGCTGGATGAGGTTTGGAGCAGCCTGGGACAGTGGAAGGTGTCCCTGCCCATGGCAAGGGGTGGCACTGGAAGGGCTTTAATGTCCCTTCCAATCCAAATCATTCCATGATTCCACTCAATTACACCATTGTTTACCCCATCCAAGAGTTTCTTACACGCACACATTCACATTTTTAAATACACTACATCAATATCAAAACAAAACAGAAACTTCAGAGGCACGAGCCAATCTAAACATGTAAGCACAGTAGCTCTGTTTGCCTGCAGAGTCCTGAAATTACTTCTCCTGTCCTTGAAATTGAATTCTAGTGAAAAGGAAAAGAGAATCCCCATGTTTTAGTGGTTCTGATTTGGATTTGTAAACGAGAGACATCTGTGACCACACTACAGCACTCACAGAATGCGAAATTCAGGGTATCCATGAAGCTCACACAGTTTTGGATGATTCTCTAGGAAGAGCCAACATCTCGGGGTGAGTATTATCCAACTTAAAATCTCACCTGCCCATCTCTCTCCATTTTTAGAGGATAACTGTGGTACCTACCCTTCAATTTAGAAAATCCTCTCCAGATGACACAAATTGCATACTGCTGCAAAACACTTCTGTTCTCCATCAATGGCACCCAGGTCAAAACATGTGGGTCCAGTGCAGTGTCATGGAGGAAAACTACAAAGACTTGGCCTAACTGTGCTTCAGCAGCACGTACACTAAAGGTGAAGACACCATTTTTCTGATCAAAACAATCAGTAGTTTAGAAGAATTAATTAATTAGTGTTTCCTAGACACTACAGTCGGTAGTTTTTTCAGCAGAATTTACTAATAGCTGTTTGTGCACTGCTCCACAGCAGAACACGTCTGTTGTGTTTTTAATTCATTCATTTTAATTCATAATTCAGAGTATCCTCCTGCTGACGGCAGCATCTTTTGACATTTCTGAGCAGAGCTTTGGTGGCACAAGTGCATTTCCCGTGGTGTCTCCTGTCTTGTCTCCCACTTGTCACAACCTGCCAGTCCGTATTGCTGGGGTGGAGACTGCTGCTCTCCAGGGAGTGCCCATTTCGTATCCTCAGCTGTGCTGTGACCTTTTCCATTAATAGATGTCACAACAAGGGCAGGCCTTGATTGCTGAGCCACAGGAGCAGCCTGGTTAATCACCCACGGGCGGCGTCAGCTGAGGCTCTGACAGGAATATCCCAGCTCACATCTCGACCATGTTTGAGATGGGATGGTTGGGACCACAGGAGCTTTAAGGTTCCCTCCAACCCAAATCATTCTGTGAATCTAAAACCAACACAGTCCATGACTCGGCTTGGTGGTTTTCAAAGCAAAAAGTGTGCCAGGCCACCTGTCAAACCCTGTGCAACCATCAGGGCGAATCTGAGGCAGTGAAACATTTCACTTTGAAATCAAGGTAATATTTACTCAGCAAGAGCAAAGCCAAGCTGAACAACTTCTTCCTTCACTACTGACAATGAGAATGCAAATCAGGTGTGCCTGGGGAAGCTGCTGGCAGCATCTGAAGGGGAATGAGCAGAACAGTCCTCTAAAATAGGCCCTGATCTTGCACAGTTGCACACACAAAAACAAAACAAAACAAACAAACTTTAACGTCAAGAAAAGAAAATATTGGGGAAAAAACCTAAAAAAAGTATTAATTTAAAAATAGAAGGAAAGATCAGCGTAGTAATAAGCAGTGTAGCCTAAGCTCCCTCTTCTGGTATTTTGGAGTAAATTTCCTGGATTAGCCAGGTCTTCGTAAGTCTAACATTTGGATTCAAAATCCAGCAGCAAAGCACTCATGTAACTTAAACAAAACACCTGTCAAACTTACTCAGCCTCTTCCACACTATCACATTTCTTAAGCAAAAGATGTAAAGACAAGGAAAAGCCTTGTAACAATTGAAATCACACAATACCTCTTTTTGTCCCTCGTGAAACCTTCGGTTTCTTGAGCAGGCAGCTCTACACCATCACCAGGGGCCACAGCCAAAGGTACATCCTCAGAAACGTGGTTATCGACTTCTTCACAGCTATCAGGCTTGGAGGTGCTGCAAAACAATTATTACAAATAAGCTGACAGATTTCAGAAATGCCCATGAAGCTTTAGTGAAGTCTCTACAGGATGAACTTTGGCTGGATCTACAAGGAGCACGTCATCCCCTCCCAAATTCCCCCTCTCTCCCACCTCCCAACATTATTTCACTTAACTTCTCAGCTGACCACATAATCAGTAATACTGCAAAGTCTTGACAGCTCTTATAGGCCATAACATTAAGTGCCAGAGGAATTTAACCGTATGTGAAATCAGTATCGTAAATAAATCACTCATGACTGCTTTGCTGCTCTCACACAGCCCTTTCTCCTCAGTGTGCAATATAAACATTCAATAAAGTGACTTCTCTTTTAGAAAAACCCCTAAAATCTGGGACTAAAGCATTCTCTTACTTTAAAAGCTCTCCCTAGGCTGCAAAGCCAAACACACAGTAATCCCAGAACTCATTACAGGAATGTTAAGTCCCTCTGCTCAGCAAAGCTCAGGAGCAAGGCAGCAACCACACAACTCCCCCTGCTCTCAGCCACCCTCATTAATCCAGCGACAGAAAAGGAACTAAATAACCAATGACTTCATGTCTCAAAAGCAGGAGCAGTTTAAGGTCTTGTCACGCCACTGTCCCTTCCAGGGCACCTCTGACACACCAGGGGGACACAAATGTCCTGGGGTAGCAGCCACACACAACCACCTCCCCTCCTGCCAGTTGCTGCTTCCAGAGATACAGACACAAATGTTGATGGGAATGCTGTTCCAGAGATACAGACACAAATGTTGGTGGGAATGCTGTTCCAGAGATACAGACACAAATGTTGATGGGAATGCTGTTCCAGAGATACAGACACAAATGTTGATGGGAATGCTGTTCCAGAGATACAGACACAAATGTTGATGGGAATGCTGTTCCAGAGACACAGACACAAATGTTGATGGAAACGTTGATGGAAACAGGACGTGGCTGAGAAGCTTCTTAAAGGTTTCCTGAACTAAATATAAACAGCTGTCTTAGCCATTCTTTTTTAGATTTTCTCTCCTCTTCCCCCAGTCATTACACTGGAATTGTAGGAGGCAGATTAAATTGTGTTAGTGATTAAGAGGCGGTAAGGTCCAGGGACAGGCTGTTCCTTCCTTTGGTGCATGGACACAAACAGAGGACAAGCCTAACCCACACCCCGAAATTTAGTCACAACACAGGAGCTCGAGAACAAACAGGAGCCACTTCCCAGAGTGTTTGTCCACTCAGATCACCAACGCCCCTGGTGAGTGTAGTTCACCTTGATCAGATTATATCCATGAAGCTGCTCTGTGCCACATGGGATAACTGCCCAGCTACTTCTTCCAAGAAATTATCTCTGCTTTCCTCACTCCTTCCTTTCCTTCCTTCCATTTGTCCACACTGGCCTGACGCCGACACACCCCCCCTAAATCTTCAGCCCCCATCAAGTTAATACAAACAAATAAATAAATAATGATTAAAAAGCAGGCTGTTTCCTTTCTCATGCAAAGGCCTTTGTCCTTGGCTAAAAATGTCTCTGTCCTAATATAGCAACAGCATCCCCTCTATCTATACCAGGGCGCTGTGACTATATAGGGGCACACGGAGAGCAGCGAAAGTAAGATTTTTAAAGCAGAAAAAAAGTGAACGGCTAAAAATAAGCGAAATGCTGAACATCTGTTTGGAGGGGAAACAAAGAATTGCAAAACCCAAACAATTCACAAGAGGGCCCAGCCAAACAAGAGCACTGAAGGCAAATAAAATTATGGCCCTGGTGTTACGGGCACACAAAGCCCTCCCAGGTACCTGCTTACAGCAGCATCTGTTCCAACCACACTCTTCATACAGGCCCAGATTATCACCTGCAGCCCTTCAGATCTTTCCACATCAAATTAAACAATTTTCAGTGATACTCTGACTAATGAATTCCCAACACTAAAGCAAAGCTCGCCATGGACACACACAGATTTCCAGAAGTGCTCTGCTCCTCAGCCTGCGCAAAGGGCTGCCTCCACCCCTCCTGCCCTGGCAGACTGCACAGACTGAGGCAGGGGAGCACAGAACAGCACCCCTGCCCAAAATACAGACATTCTGTCCACTCTCAACTCTCCAGCCTAACACTGCATCCCCCTGGCTGCGTGTGTCAACTGAGGGGACTTGTATCACCTCAGACATGAAGGGGCTGCATTAAAACCTCTCCAAGCTGTTATTAAAACAAGATTTTTCATTAAACTTATCTCTCAACTAGTTATATTTTAATGGTTGCAGCAAGAATACTACCAAAACACTCAGGTCTTCTCAGTGCACAATAAACTATACATTGACCAGTGTTTGTCCTGTAGGGTTGAGCTGATCAGAAAACAAATATTTTCAAGCATCATTTCTTTGAAGTAAACCTCAAAAGTCACTTCCTGACTACCTGTGTGCACAGCCAAACCTGGGTATTCCTGCCTGCTTGTGCTGCCAACACTGAGAAGCTCAGCCCCAAACACAACTCATGCAGGAAGTGCTTTCTAAGCTGTCATTTTTTCCTGGACATTTGCAGGTCTGGGGGTTTTTTTCCCACAAGCCAGGAAGGAAGTTGCAGGGAACAGACAGACACTCTCAGAAGTGTTTCCCACCTCTAACCTGGAGCTCAGCTAAGCTGTGGTCTGGTACAGCCAGGGCACTTCTTTGCTTTCCAAGCCAAACATTCCTCACACAACACACAAGTCCTGTTGCAGAGCTCTGCACCTGCAGAACGAGGAGAAAGCTGTGTCTGGCCAAAACTCCTACTGCAGTGTGTACTGGCAAATCAGAGTGAACTTGGCCTTTCTTTGCTAAACAAAAATGCTCGGCAGGACCGCCAGTGAACTTTTTACCTAATTCTTTCCAGGGCACTTCTCTGGAGATAGAATAAATAAAATCTTACTGAGTAGACGATAGCACATTGTCCCTGATCAATATGTTACCAGCAGGAGAGAGGCAGGCAGTCACCCTCGAGAAGCAAAACAAAGATAGAGTTTCCTGAGCGGACAGATGGAGGGACAACCTGATCTCCCACTCTGCCATCTGGAAGCCATTTAGCATGAACTGACCCCCACCTTACATGCACCATTATTTCTCCCTGTCAAAGGGCACACCGTCTGCATTATGCAACACTCCTGATGGGGAAACACAGGAAATCAAAAGTAAATTTAGTAAACAAGTGCATATTTTGGGGGAAAACACTTTATGATTGCATCTTACTGCCGACAGACTGGAATAACATCGTGCCATTCAGGATTTCCATTTTGCAGAGGTACCCAGTAGGCACCACACAGAGACACCCCATGTGTGCATCAGGGAATTGTATCCAGGCACACTGAAGTGCAGCGGTGCAGTGCTTCTACAGAAAATGCCAAAAAGCAGCAGCTTTAGTGAGATTATCTTATTTATATGGGCAATAATCTGCTCCATGACACAGGTCAGTTGTTGATGAGGGATAAGGCAACGACACGAAAGAAAAAAACACCACTGAGGCTAAGAAAAGCCCAGTCCTGCTGTTACTGATGCTGGCTGTGAGCATAATCCCCCGTGTTTCGAGAGCAATACCTTCATTTGCTACCCACATGTTGTTATCAGCCCAGGACTAAACCCCAGGGAAGGCAGCAGAGCTGACTGAACACAGGGAGCTGAAGTGGGGTGCAGCTGCACTGATTTAACCCCTCCTCTGCCAACCAGCTGCTCCTGGGGGTGGGCACAGTGGCAGCCTCTGGGTTTTCTACTGCTGGGACAGCAGGAATTCCCTCTGCAAGGCTCACAAAGGAGCTGGCAAGTGACAACAACCTGGACAGGACAGACAGGTGAAGTAGAACAGGTAGGCTTTTGTATCCAAAGCTGCACACCGTGCGAAGTAAAGGAGAAAGGAAAACAAACAAAACTGACAGAAGTTAACTCGCGCAGCATTTAAAAAAAATAAACAAAAGAGTTAAAATCAACAAACACAAGAACCACTCACAGCTTCACTTCACTTGACCACAGTGTATTTCTCTTTCAGTTTCCTCTGTTTGAGGAAAGAGAAAACTACCTACATCCAACCTGAAATACCCCTGGCTTGCAACATTTTAGCGCTGAACCCTTGCAAAAATCCTTGCAGCTCCCTCAAGGTCACGATTTGGAAAGAGCAGCCAGATCCTGTGGTTGCTGCAGAGTCTGTGTGCCCTCACCCCTGCTGGGCTCAGCCACCCTCGATGGGGCAACCACAGCTCAGCACCACTGGGAGGGAGCAAGAAACCCTGAGACAACCCTCAGACATCAACAATAAAACATTTTAAAGGCACAAGTCATGAAGCAGATCAAAAGAAAAGGTATAATATAATTAACTCGAAATTCCAGATTCAGATGAGAATGCAAACAGAGTGACTTCATGAGGTTTACAAGAAACAGTGAATTAAAACACTCCAAAACTGCTCTCCCCAAATGTTTAATCATAGACAGCTTGTGTGCCTTTTTCCTTGCAAACAGCAAATTATCACCCCAAGGGCACACAATCTTCTGTTCCAAACTGCAGACCAAAGACCATATACAAATCTTTCTGGCACTTTTGGTGTTAGTCTTTTTCATGCCTCCACATTCAGAAAGCAGTTCACAGCTCCACCTCAATTAATGCTCTCTCTTTTCTAACTGCCTAACAACTATGGCCAACAATCCATTAGCAAGAAAAAAAAGAATCCACAGAAAAACATCAGTAACCCAATTACATTTGTTAAAAACAAAAGAAACACAACTTCTTGAGTAAAAACTCACAAGAACTGGAAGAAATCCACATCATTAACTTCCCACTGTAAGCTCCTCTAGATCATCTTACTCTGACTGTAGGAAAAAGTTTGTTTCTCACAGACTCCCCCAGCCAGCACCAGTGACTAACCAGCCTGGGGACTGGTGGCAGACCAGGACGGGCTAAACAGCAAAGTCACCCAGCTTTTAAGGTGGATTGAGCAAACCACACAAGGTCCCTCCTGCCTTTGATGGTGTATTGCTGTGACTTCAGCTAACAAATTTAATGCTAGCTTAAATATACTGTGTGTGTTTACACTCCACTGAACCCGCCGCGATTGAAGGGTACACACACCCCACAAGGCTTCCTCTATTGTTATGACAAATTTCTGTGCCCAAAGATCCTGACAACCCTACCACCAACAGCACAAATAAAGCAAGATTCCCTTCTCAGGGCAAGCCAAGGCGGACAAAAAGGCCAGAGTCCAACAGAGATACTTGAATGCTTTATAATCAACATTATACTGTTAAAGAACTTCTCAAAGGAAATGCTCCAAGGTTACCTTGTACTAAGCACTGAAAAGACACAAGCAGCTTCATGTGCTGAAGTGATAGAATCTCAAGGAAAGGTGAACAGCACCTTCTTCTGAAGGGTTTCACAAGGGGAGATTTAAACTCTGCTGACAGATGCACGCAGGCTCAACAAACCCATCAGCAACTGACCCTGCAGACATTTACCCATCCAAGGAGGGTGACAGCAACTCCTCAGCCAGTGCTGAGCTCCTGGTCCAGCACCCTCCTGCCCAAGGAGCAGAGCAGCCCCTGTCCCTGCCCAGGACACGGCTCTGGACAGTACCTTGCTGCAGTCAGCTCAGCAGCTCCCACAGGAGCAGAGCAGCCCCTGTCCCTGCCCAGGACACGGCTCTGGACAGTACCTTGCTGCAGTCAGCTCAGCAGTTCCTACAGGGAGCAGAGCAGCCCCTGTTCCTGCCCAGGACACGGCTCTGGACAGTACCTTGCTGCAGTCAGCTCAGCAGCTCCCACAGGGCCAGCATTTCCAAAGGCTGCAGGCACAGCTAAGGGATGCTCACAGGGATCGAGGGGAGAAGCCAACTGATTATCATCACCTGGCCCGGAAGGGCTGTGGAAAGAAAAGACAGAGAGAAAAGCAGCCTTAGATGTCAGAGTTATTGGAAAATTTCTGTTGTTTGCCCGTCTGAATCACCGGACTCGAGCATGAATGAGCTAACTTGTGTGTTAGGGAACACAGAGAAAGTTGGCATTTTCAATCTAAGTTGCTTTTGTTCCCACAGGACTGAAGTCTCTGGATTTTTGTCTGACTTACAACTGCAGGAGCAACAAGACAGTATAATCCAACAGCAAATTAACCCCACTGTGCTTCTGAGTATAAAAAGCAAATGAGAAATGGAGCTGCTGCTTGAACCAGAGAAATGACAAGAGTTCCTCACTCAGAAACCACATGAAACACGAGGAGCTGAACGTTGGTTTGAACCTGAGCTGGGGGAGCTCATCAGTGGGGGCACAGAGTCAAGGGTGTCCCACTGCTGTGGAGAACACACCCAGGGAGACACCCAGCCTTGTCCTCTTCCTGGGAAAGCAGTGACACTGAGTACCAGCAGCTCGTGGCTAAAGAAAACAATTTGCAAACACACTGCTGAATAAGTAAGGAAAGGAACCTTGCTGAAAAAGGGGTTTGGTTTGTTTTTAAAAGACACCAAACCAGGGGAACCCCCTGAAAAGAATGCTTTTGTTGCCTATTTCAACCTGACTTTGCCTAGTGACCACTCAAAGACCAGGGTGCTGGAAGCATCAATTTTCCCTAAAATTCACCAAAATCCTCAAGTTATTTGTAAACCATAAAGTGTGACCCTTAAACTGCTGATGCAATTTCACACTGCCCTGGACCCCTTCTGCCCATGTTGTTTCCTGTACTACCAGGTGAATACAACACTGAATGCACAAGGGTGGTACCATACACAGATGGGTTTGAGGTGCATAAACTCAAAACTGTCACTCAGCATTTGTGGTTCCAGCTTATAAATAAAAAGCTCTAAATCAGAGAACTCAGCTTCAACTCTACGTGATTACTTCCTTACCTAACTTCAAATCCAGAAATCCAGTATGATTCCCTACTGTAATTTAATTTTGGATCAAAAAACATAATGAACAGTTAAACTTTAACAATGTCAATGTTATTCTGGTGATGACTGAAGGCTGCCATTGGAATGCACTCACACTTTCCATATTTTATCTAAAGGATCCTGTAGCATGTTGACGTGGGAAAAACAATTACAACTCGGAGCAATTAACTGCCCACAGGTTCTCTGGTTTAACCACACCTGAGGGCTCTGCCTGGCGTAGGGAACTTTGAGCCAAGGTGTTTACAGGTTCTAAAGTCCTCTGGCTTACTAGCATGACAGGTTTCATTCATTGCTGAGTCACAGGTACAGCACAAACTGGGCTGTCCCCTCTGCTTTGCCTTCAAATGAGTGCTTAGAAGGCAGGCTTTGAGAACAGCACTTTACAATTTCTCTTTTATGTACATAATGAGTAAAATGAGGAGATGGGCAGGCTTTGTTCCAGCTGTGACAGAGCATTTAAGGGAATTCCCAGGGAATATACAGGCAGCACAGCACAAGCCCAAACTGCAACTGAAGCTGCTGTGCCCCAGTCTGGTGAGAAGGGAAGTGTTTGCTCCTCACCACTCACGTTTCCTGCACAAGCGAGTCCTGGACAGGGATTTTCATACTTCATGGACAAAGTAACCGGAAACTCAGGCTCGGGGAGGTGATGGCGAGGCTGCTCCTTGCCAAGCCACCCTGCTCTGTGCCGCACAACAATGAAGCCATGCACAAGCTGCTCAAACTCGTTCCACAAGTGACATTCCCGGGCATCACCACCGCCTTTGGCTGTCCTGGACAGCCTGCCTGGTCCCTGCTGTCAGCCCTCTGCAGCCACCAGCCTTCAAGGCCAATTCATTTCAAGATCTGAGCTCCATAAAAAGGCCACGAGCTTTTTCCATCCTGTTGCCTCAATTCTGGGTCGAGCCTGGATGAGGATCTACATAAAACTGCTTCCAAATTCTGCTTATGACAAGCATGACTGAAATAGTTTGCAAAGGAAAATACCTCAGAGTTTAACAAGCAGTTGCTTACCAACAGCTGCAGCGAGCACACTAAATTCAGCCCATAGACCACGGGGTTCAGTCTGTTATTAGAGTGTCACAAGAGAAAGACACTGCCCATCCAGTGTCCTTAGGCTCTTAGAGTTTCGCAATTTCACTTTTAAGGCCTCTAGTTAACCTTGAAAAGAGATTTTCCAAGTCCCTGTTAGGAGGCAGGTATGCAAATAACGAGTTTCAGGCAAAGCTTAGCCCACAGTAGTCATTAAATATCAATGAATGAATGAGAAATAACCTCATAAACCTGTGCAACTTCTTCTGTTTAAACACAGCAGGTTTGACCTCTGTCTATGAAAGAAGGCTTCAAACCAAGGTAGAAAATAAAGATACAAACGGGCACAACTTGGCACACGAGGACAGAGGCAGCGAGTGCTGGTGCTCTGGCAGGTCTGTCTGCTGCTCCCCTCCTGACATCCATGAGATGCCGACCTCAAACCCCTGATTTCACAGGAAAGTTATAAAACGCTTTGATTCTGGTGCTGGAGACAGAAGGCAGCTACAGGTCTTGGCATTTACTCCCTGTCCATGTTTTTCCAATCAGGAGAGCTGGATGTGGCTCCCTTTGAACAGGCAACAATAGCTCCAAGTTTACTCCAAGGGAGACCAACAAGCATTTCAAACTCTGCTATCTCCCATCCCAAACATTTGGCTGCTTTTAATGAGATAATGTCAAGATTTATGGATCCTGCTCTTACTCCAGAAATCTCTGGAAAATGGCACCAACGACCACAAGGCAGGACGGAGCTCTCAGTGCTCTCATCTCCCGCTGTTTTGTTTTCTTCAGGACACAAGATGTTCCTTACTGGCTCACAAACAAAATCCTCTTGATTTCCCACTTGACTTTCTAATATCTTGGGCCAAAGCGTCAAATTTTTGAGTCTCAGTTTACCCATACATAAAAAAAAAAAGTATTAACCAATCCTAGAAAAATACTGAGAGAATTTGCTATTTCTCTTAAGTTCTTACACTGCAATTCTTTGGAAAGGAAAGAGATCAAGCAGCAGCTACATCAGTTTAAAATTCATTCATTCAAACACATCATACCTCATAAAATTTGATTTTATTAATTCTTTCATGATATTTTTACCTTCTCGCACTTTACTTTGTAGCTTATCTCATACACCAGCCACATTCACTGGAATAATCTCGGTGTCTAGAAAATCCAACGATAATCTATTATAGTAACTCTAAGCATCTTTGGTATTTCTGTTCCTTAAAAGTATTTTCATGATTATTGGGACTCCTGTCAACATGATTCAGCAGAGAAGGAGGTAAGAAGCTATTTCTTATATTAGAAATCAACATTACAGGTATCACTAACTAAAACTAAACTTGTTTAGGAAACAGCTCAGGACTGCTGCGTAAGTTACAAACAAAGGATTAAAAACAAACAACCCCCTTTTTTTTTGCTCTTGTACTACTACTTATGAGCTAATTTAAAACCCATTTAAATATCAACAGCATTTAATGAAAAATATGAGATGCTAAGATTAAAATAGCAAGTGTGGCTTTATTTCCTAATGAACTAAGGGAACATCACAGGACAAGTCCAGACACCAGGAACAGCTTAAAAGCTCAGACACAGCAGTGACTGGGGGTACCTTTTGCTGATCACTGTGCTTAGACATAGCCAAAGTTTTACTTTTAGAAGCTAAACACCCTCTCAAAGTCAAAAGTTCAAGTTTTGGGAAATGCACTGCCTTTTGCAAACCCAACAAAAGACCTACTTATGCACTTAAATATGTGATTTTGGAAAAATCTCTCAAATTCCGTGCTCTGAAGAAGAAACTATGCCTGAAGTGCCTCACATCAGCACTTTGTATTTAGACTCGGTCTGGGCCAGGCTGAGTCCTGCTGAGCTGGGGCTGTGCAAACACAGTAATGAAGGTATCCAAGAGATGAACTGGCATGTGTTAATTAAAGCAAATAAAACCCCTGTCACACAGGGGAAACACGAGTTTGATGCCCAGTGCATGGCAGCAAATGTACACTTATGGAATAAAGGCACCGTCACCAGGACACCAGAACTGGCTCCCGGGGGAATTATTCCAGGGCTGGAGATTTACAGGGTGCTGCTCTGAGCGGGACTCGAGGAATCAGCAGAACAGGTCGGGGTGCTGGGTGATGGAGCCTGGAGCACCCAGGGACAGCCAGCCCAGCCCAGTATGGCACACCTGAGTCACACCTGTCCCCAAGGGAGGGCCCTGCCACCATCCTGTCCCCAAGGGAGAGCCCTGCCATCATGCTGTCCCCAAGGGAGAGCCCTGCCACCATCCTGTCCCCAAGGGAGAGCCCTGCCATCATGCTGTCCCCAAGGGAGAGCCCTGCCACCATCCTGTCCCCAAGGGAGAGCACTGACACCATCCTGTCCCCAATGGAGAGCCCTGCCATCATGCTGTCCCCGAGGGAGAGCACTGACACCATCCTGTCCCCAATGGAGAGCCCTGCCACCATCCTGTCTCCAAGGAGAGGCCTGCCATCATGCTGTCCCCAAGGGAGAGCCCTGACACCATCCTGTCCCCAGTGGAGGGCCCTGCCACCATCCCAGCTGGCCACAGTCCATGTGGGGACATGCGCTACCCAGCTCTGGACACGAGGCTGCTCGTACCACACAATTCCACTCAAACACCAGGAGAAGGGCAAACAGACACAGACATTTTTTCTGAGGACATGCAACATTTTTCACCAGGTTTCCTGCAGGCAATGCCCCACCTGCGGAAGCAGCCCCAGCTGTGCAGCAGCTGGATATCCCCGCAGGTAATTCCCGCTGTTCTGCGGAAGCAGGGCACTGTCAGGCATCCACATGGGACCATGCAGAGGCATTCTCAGGAATTGTGCTTTTCTGGCACTGGCTGTGGAAAGCCTGACAAGATAGAGGAGTTATCTTGGCAGGGGATGGGGTTTAGTCACACATTACCTGAGGGCCCGCACTTCCTCTCGCACCCAACCCTCCTTGCTCTTAAATCCCTTAATTTCTGTAACACGTGTACCCAGACTGATCACTGATTTGATTAGTCATAACAATAAAATAGAAAATTATTTTTTTTTGACTGAGTGTTCTACATTACTGTGGTCCCATTAAAACAGGGTGAGTTACTACATTAAACAAACACAATTACTTTAGATTAAAACACTTAAAGGGACTGAAACGTGTTACAGCACCACTTCCTTCGCAAGCTAAAAGAGGGGCAGCAGAAAGCCACATAAAAGTGTCAGAAGGATAAATCACGCCTGCACAGGATGAATAAGCATATTTTTTGTAATAACTGTCAACCATTAAAAAAAGCCCATCACGTCACCACGGAGCAGCTCGGAAGGGCTCTCGGTCACCTCCTGATGTCACCGGAGCAGGATTTCAAAGTTCCCAAGTAAGCTCCCAGTTAGTAAACCTGAAGCAGAAGTTTCTCAGTGCAAACAACACACAGAGTCTCCTCCTCACTCGAGCAGAAACCCCAAACCCCGCCAGAAACCAGGGCAGGAGCCACAAAACCATCCAGTCTTATATTTGGAGGGGCGGGGGAGAGTTAATCCNTGGCGGGCGGGCTCCGCCGAGCCCCGCTGCCGCTGCGGTCCGGGCGAGCTCCGGGAGCGCACAAAGGGCCGAGCAACAGGAGCCCCGAGCTCTGCTGCTGCTGCTGCCGCTGCTGCTCGCAGGCTCCTCCCATGAGGCTCCCCGAGGAAAGGCCGGAGCGGCCGCGGTGCCGCGCCCGGGTCCTCCCCTGGCGGCCCCGGGGCATCGCAGCGCGGCGGGGCCGGGCCGGGCAGAGCGACAGCGACAAAGGCGAGAAACACCAGCGCCGGCCGCGCTGACCGCCTCACACGTGGGCTGCCTTCCTTTTTTTATTATTTTATTTTTTTTTACGGTGGAATTTCGGCGTTTCCATCTGCTGGAGGGGGCGGGGGGATGCGGAGAGATTAAATTACGGTGTGTGTAACGCTTAAAGCGCACACGGATCGCTCCCAAAGCTTTGAAAGCCACTTAAGAACATCCTGCCTTAATTGANACAGAGTCTCCCCCCCCCTCGAGCAGAAACCCCAAACCCCGCCAGAAACCAGGGCAGGAGCCACAAAACCATCCAGTCTTATATTTGGAGGGGCGGGGGAGAGTTAATCCTCATGCAAAGCCGGGCGCAGCGCTGTGGGAGCGGGAGAAACAGTCTCAAAAAGTTGTTCAAAGGGTGAAAAAAGGGAAAAAGGAGATAAAAACCTTTCCCCCTCGCAAGTGCCTACTCACCCCCGCCAGGAAAGCAGCAGCAGCGNCAGGCTCCTCCCATGAGGCTCCCCGAGGAAAGGCCGGAGCGGCCGCGGTGCCGCGCCCGGGTCCTCCCCTGGCGGCCCCGGGGCATCGCAGCGCGGCGGGGCCGGGCCGGGCAGAGCGACAGCGACAAAGGCGAGAAACACCAGCGCCGGCCGCGCTGACCGCCTCACACGTGGGCTGCCTTCCTTTTTTTATTATTTTATTTTTTTTTACGGTGGAATTTCGGCGTTTCCATCTGCTGGAGGGGGCGGGGGGATGCGGAGAGATTAAATTACGGTGTGTGTAACGCTTAAAGCGCACACGGATCGCTCCCAAAGCTTTGAAAGCCACTTAAGAACATCCTGCCTTAATTGATGGTGTTTGGTTGCTTTTTTTTAAAGTTTCAGGCGGCAGGAGTGGTGTTTTACCCAACTTTAAATACAACTTTTTAAAGTGTTTTCAGGATGCGGATGTAAAGTTTTTAACAACTTTCACTGAAGCATTATGTGTTTGTAGCTAAATAACATCTTTTAAAATCTAAACCGTTTTTAATCCTAGCTTAATTGTTGGGTTAAAGTCCAGCTCCTAAAGTCACTGAGGTTTTCTCAAAGGTTTCCTTATCTACTTTCTTACAGGTTAATCTTTCTCCATCTGCTTTCTCATGGATTTCTTTACCTGCCTTCTGATAAATTCCTTTACCCGCTTTCTTACGAGTTTCTTTCTTTCCATAGGTTCTTTTTCCTGTTTCCTTACAGGTTTCTTTACTTCTAAGAAAATGGGGCAGTTTTAATTAGTTGGGTGCCCTTATTAATCTCTTAGGTTTCCTGTGGGTTTATTACAACACAAAAGAATGGCTTTACAGGTAATTAAGTCTGCATGGGGATACACCAAATTGCATCTACGAGCTGCCAACACCCAAGGAACTGAGTCTCTCCCCAGGGAGATCATTATCATGTTTTTAACATGCCATACAAAAACTATGAGCTCTGTGTCTGATACCTGTCCCACAGCAGGAAAGTTGGTAGATCGGGCATTTGGATTTGGGCAAAATTGAGATATTTCAGATAAAATGCTGGGGCTACAGATACTCAGTTTAGCTGAGTTAGTTTCCCATCTAAATCCATGTCTCCAAACCCTTCAACTGTGGTCACAGCCACACTTGGGTGACAAAACCAACACTTCTTCAGAGCTCAGTCCAGCCCTAGCAGGATTGTGCATCTCCTTTTAATGCCAAGGCACAGTGAGGATACCTGGTGGACCTCTCAAAGCATCAGTTCAGAACTGGGCTGCAGCGGGGAAAAGGCATCCACCAATTTTTAACTTTTTAACTCTTGAACCGTTTCTACTTCTAGCCCTTCTCTGATCTTCTATAGGCAAAAGGAGGCAACAGATTTTTGTTCAGGTGAATTTTGTGTCAGAGGAGAACTTTCCCATCTGGTCTGAAACCAGAAGACAGGGATTTCCCCTCCGTGTGCTCATTGCTGCTTTTAACCATTCAGATACCTGTACAGGAAATAGAAGATGATCCCCAAACCAAATGATCCCCAAACACCAAATCAGACACTGTAATGGGTTAAAATGCTGAAAAACATGTAGACTGCCAGCATCATCTGGACTGCAGACTATGGCTTTTCATGGGGCAAACGCTGTGCATGGTACAGGGAGAGCTCACGTGGTTGCAGCACTGGGAGTCAGCAGCACCCACTGTGGCAGCAAGAATTAAGAGGAGTCTGAGTTAAAACTTTCTGGGGAGAGCATCTCTGTCATATCCTGCTTCCCAAGCAGTGGGAAATCAGCCATGGAAACATTTACTGTGATTTTTTTATACAGGTACAAGGACCCAGTCCCCCTCTCATTTTAGGGGGAATTAACCTCATTTGCCATCTGGAAGCCATTCCACAAATAGCTCCTGCAGGTAGAACTGCCCTGAGGGGGAGGGAAACCCTGGAAAGGGGAAGATTCATTAAAATAAATTTTTATTTTCTTTGCGAGCAGCACTTCAGCCTGGCACAAAGCCATTGCCACAGACAGACCATATTCCTGCTAACAGAACCCAATCGAGCATTTTTGGAATAAATGGTCATTTTGTTCCAACACCGTGCCTCTCCCTGTCTATTCCGTAGCCTTTTGCTGCGCCAAACCCCTTTGACTTACTCTGTAGCAATTTCAACCCCTCTTTGTCACAGAAACATTCCCAATTGTCACCCAGTGCCCTCTGCTACTGAACCATGGGAACCCAATAGGCTGAAATTCCAGGAACAGCGGCTCAGGTGTGCCTGAGCTACCTGAACACACGGCTGGAGGAGGACACAGGGGAAAAAACCAGGGAAAGCAACAGGGAAGCAGGAGATAAGCAGGCTCCCAGCAGACAATGACAGGGCAGGGGTGGCTGGGGCACATCAAAGAGCCGCCAAGGAGAGCCTTGCAAAAGATTTCTCCGGAGGGCAGAGCTGGGCTGGAGCCGTGAGTGGCTGATGAGAGGGACCAGGAGCAGGAGACATCCCACAGGATGGCCCTGCCCGAGTCCAGGCCCTTCCCTGGCTCCCAGGGAACTACTGCCTGGAAAATCCAGAAGGCATCAGGATGGCATATGATTGGGGGGACACTTTGTAAAATGTAGATCGTGGAATCACAGGATGGTTTTGGTTG
>VYZT01063872.1:0-7500 GCA_013400735.1 Pomatostomus ruficeps
TCTACAGATAATAACCAAAACATGTATATACGTGTTTTACTTTGCAACCAAATTGTTTTAAAATAAACCCTACACATAGATATATAGATATAGATATAGATATAGATAGATATAGATATAGATAGGTATAGATAGATATAGATAGATATAGATATAAACACTGGTCATTCAGTGTCATTTCACTCTAACCTGCTCCAGCTGTTCTATTAACAAGAACCTCAGTTACCCTCATCTTCAGGGCCAGGTTATAAACCTCCTTCCCTCCTCTTTCTGCATGAAATGTGTTTCTTGGTATATGAAAATGAAGTATAACTAATACATACTTTATCTTCTCTAAACTAAATGTGAAATGCATGCTACATTTACTTATTTCATTTGAATAATCACATTAAAATTATTTACAGTAGTAGAATTGTATTGATTAGTTAGCAGGTGGAAATAGCACATGAGACGGCAAAGCAAGTTTCTCCTGTTTTCCTTTGGAATTAGTCTTGATCATTGGATTATGTGATGGCTGCCCATATATTTCATACTGCATGGAAAAATTATTTTTATAATAAATATACAATAAATATACAAACATGGAAAAATTATTTTTAAAAATTATATGAGTTCAAACAATATTCAGAAGCAGCGTTTGGATTCTTTTTTCTTGGATGAAATAGTGATAATTATCAGGTGGAAACAAAATAGAATATATATGCTAGCAGCACTCATATTTTCAGTCATTTCAATTTGACTTTATAATTGAAAATGTGATTCCAGCTTAGAATTATATTTGGGAAAAATAGAAAAACTACAAAATATATTGGGTTTCTCTTCCTTTGTATTTAGACGTTATTTAAGCAGTAACTCCGTATAGAGGAAGAATGATGAATTTTCTCTACTAAATTCACTGTTCCCCCTTTCTGCTCTTTTCCCTGAAATTTTATTGCTGAACATGATGCCATATGGTCTGGAATATCTCTTTGATCGGTTGGGGTCTGCTGTCTCGGCTGTGTCTTCTCCCAACTTTTTGCATCCCCAGTCTCCTCACTTTGGATGAATGTTGAGGAGAGAGAATGCCTTGATTATGTGCAACCTTTGTTCAGCAGTTGACAAAACATTTGTGTAATCAACAGTTTTAGCCACCATTGCAAAGCACAGCACCATCTTGGCTGCTATGAAGAAAGTCTATCCCTGCCACAAACTGTACATCCAATAATATTCTTTTCCATGTGCCAGCTGAAAAGACATGCTAGGATTTCTCTTCTAGTGCAATAATGGAAAGGGAAGAAAGGTGCAAAACCTATAAGATGAATTTCTGAGGTCAAAGTACTTTAGCTGTCAAGTATAACAAAGGAAGCCTTGGAGGAAGTTTTACTGGAATCAATTGTAACATGATGAAGCTATGGGTGCTGTAGGACTGCTTGGAGGCAAACAGATACTAGGATCCCAAATACTTCCAGGTTAGGGAAAGGGATAAGTCATTGTAAATCATATTAGCTAATATGGAACAGAAAAGACAATATTGTGCTTCACTGGAGCTTTCTGCTCAAAAGACCATTCTGGGTATCCTGGTGCTTCAAGCAGCATTAGTTCTTCCTTCTCACTGTTAATGTGGGCATTTCTTCATGAAAGGCATCTCCAGAAAGAAATCAGACCTTATGTGAACTTTTCCAATTTGTATTTGTCCTTTTACAAATATAAAGTCTAGTCTAGCTCTTTTCCTGTATTAGGCTCCTAATTTAGGTGGGCACACATGTCCACAACTGTTAGATCCTTTTGTCATTGAGAATTGGATGTAGAACACAGAGAATAAGAAAACTCTCTTGACAAGCTGAATTCATGTATGAACAAGGAATCAATTGTACTTCACAGGTGTATTTCTAAGGCACACAACCTCTTGGGATGACACAGCCTACACACTATTTCTTGCTGAAGGCTGTGCCTAGAGGCACAGTCAAGTCCTGAGGGACTGAATATAATCTAAATTACAACAATCATATTGTGGCCTGATTCCCAAGACCTTTACACCAGCTTTACAGCTTTCAGAGGATTAGATTAGGAAAAAAGTCAGTCTTCTAGATAAAAATATTTTTATTTGGGTAACAGGAAAGATACGCTACTTTTTGCCACCACAGAATTATTGGTTGAGTGGTAGCAGATCTATGACATTTCTTTAATTATTTTTTTAAGCCAGGAATACTGTAAGACATGCCTACTCTTTCATGCAAAACAAACTTCATTCTACTTCCAGGTGAGCTAAGATGACAAACACAGGATGTCTAGGAATATACACATTCATAACTCTGTAGCAAATAATATAGGGTACTAAAATAACTGAGAATATGTATGCCAAAATAATATTGGTAGATAATATCAATTTTTTTCAGGGATCTTAAAGAATAGAAATGTAGGATGAAATACTGCTTCCCATGTGACTTTTGGAGTTTGTACACAGACTAATGCAGCTGTACATGTTTGTACAAATATGGGACCACCCTGAAGGCATACTATGGCATTTTATTTCTGATAAAGAATAAGCTTCTCTTGTGAGCAGCCATAAAAAGGTGAGCATTCTTACTTTTCACAGCTTAAATTGCACATGTATCTCTTGCTGTGGTCCTTTTTCCTCCAAATACAAAGCACTTCCTTTACTTTACGAGAACAATATAAAGAGTGATAGAACACAGTGATATCCTTCACCAAAGAATAACCATGCTGTTTGGAACACTACTAATAGCTGGAGGAAATGGAAGGCCACAGACAGGAAAACTATTTATTGCAAAAGTTGCAGTCTTTCAATTTCTTCCTCTCATGTTGGAATTAGAAAACATCCATTCTTTATAAATGTCTATCAAAAGTTATTACAATAGAATCTCAACTATAAGGACTGAAATTGTCTCTGCAGAAAAATAATGAAGGCCCAACATACTCAACTGTTTAAAATCAGATTGATCATCAATCTGATTAACAATCAGATTAATCACAATACTCAGTACATGAAAATCACACTTTTTATTTGGTCTGTATAGTCTAAATGTTGTCTCCTATAGATTAAGCAGTGTCAAATCCCTTCAGTGATAATATTGAATGAAAACTGATTTCTTTTCATTATAGGGGTTGATAAAAGGTAATAAGCTACTGGATGTAGCATTGGGATTTTTGGGGAGAGACTATTTTATTTTCTTTTGCATTCTGTAAATAATTATTTCACACAATCATTTTGTAAATTTTTGTATACTTGCCACTTATTTATTCTCATTATTATTCTGTTTTTCTGGCTATATTTAATTCTGGACTGAAATCCTTGGAGAGGTTTTCATTTACCTGCACTGAACCTTGAAGCTGGAGTCACAATGAGCTCTGTATTATGACTTTATAAAGAAACTGAACTTTTTTTAAAATTCCAAACATTAGATCCCTTCTTTGAGAGTGTTATTATCTGACAAAAAATAAGTAAACCTGAGACATCACAGAAGTATAAAGCCATGTTTTCTACAGCGGGCATGCTTTCATTCAGAAATTCTGAACTCAGAGTAGTAACAAATGAAGAGTACTTTTTTTTAACTTTTGTCTGTGCAGTAACTTTGACTCTCTTGATGGCCTCTTCATGTCCTTCCTTGAAGATCCTACTTTATTCCCCCAAATGGACACGAAGTGCTAAATTTGCATTTCACCATTAGTACACAATGTGCTAAATATTAAGAAATAACTTGATCACCATTCTTACATGAAGACAAGATTAACAAATTAAAAGAACTTACTTAAAAAGAAATATCCAGCAGGAAAAATTGGAGCTGCTTACACTGTGTGGATTTTAAAAGTAAATGTTTTAAAAAGTGAACCACTGGAACACTTTCAAACAGGTTACAGGGTATTCTCCATCACAGGTGTTCTTTAAAACAGAGGTGTGTATTTGGGGAAGGGAGAGGGGGTGTGAGTGTGTGTGTGTCTAGTTTTGTTTTTCAAAAAGACATGTTCTAGCTCAGCAACAGCATTGTGAGATTGAGCCAATAATTACCTGTGGAAATTTATTATCTGAATTAGGCAGAAGGCTGGTCTAGTGGCCAGGAGAAGTTGGAGTTCTTTGACAAAGCAATTCCCTCTATTCCCTCTACTACACTTTATTAAAGGACAGAAATGTCCAACAACTTTCCCGAAAGCCAGAAGACACAAATTTTATGAATAATTATTTAGATGAATGATGTAGTATATTCTATTATCCATTAAATACTGAAAATTATCGTTTCTTTTGCAAAGCACAGTGCAACTCTATTTTACACTATTTAAATTATAAGTATACTCAATCATGTTGAGAAAAAGCTCAAAACATAACATTTAGTAAGGCAATGTAATATATTTTAGAAACCAAATTATTGTTTCAAATATAAGGTATTCATTTAAATTGTTATATTATTGTTTTTCACTCAAATAGCATAGTACCAATGGTTTAGCTGTCACCCTATATTTGCTGCTAGACAAATCAGTAATTGACTACAGCAGATTTCCAAGTCAAGGAATCTTTTTCAGTAGTAGTATTGTTTCACCATAAATCCCCTGAGAATGGCAGGATGCTTTGGGTGACATCCCCAAAAAACACACATGAGGGCCTGGGAGGTAATCAGAATCTTCAGTGATATGATGTTCCTCATGTAAAAGGAGAGCTAAAATTAAAGGTTAAACAACCAGAGTCATAACAAACGGAAGAAAATATGGAGATGTTATTTTAATAAACACTGTAGAGTATGCATTGCTTTTTTTTCTCCCCAGCAATTATGTTTCTATGAAAATTATGTGTATGCTCCAGAGTTTGTAATGAAGGCTTGAAAATGCCATTGATGAAAGTATTGAGTTATGTATTGTTCTGTGTTTACAATGGAAAAATACTTCCATATTAAAGGAATCACACAGATATAATAAGAAGAAAAACATTACAAATGTGGTTTTTTCATACTTTGAACAGCAATCATTTCAAAATGGATAAGGTCAGTGATCAAAGGAAAGCCACCAATGCAATATCAAGTTTTAACTTGTACATCATGTAATGGACTCTAATTATACATATACCAAATGTGGCTCGGTTATGAAAATCCAGTGCACGATAATTTAATAGATTTATTTTTCTGGACCTGAGTAAATTTATTGCCATTTGTAATCCAGTCGTGCAAAGAAAGTTCTTCCAAATGCTTTCTGCTGCTTTTGAAGGTTGGTATTGTTAAGTTCTGCAATTGGTAAGTCATGAAATACTTGTTCTCATCCAATTTACTCCAATAACATTCAAAGACTGATTCATCAAGATTCACAGATATTCCTAACAGGAACTAAAAAACCTGATCTGATGGCATTTCATCTCAAAAAAAAAATTCTGTGGAGTTGATATAAATACAGGTTATTGAAATACATTTAGAGCTCACTTACATTTGTATTTACAGAATTATGTGAAGGTAATTATGTGAGTTCATGCTCATATGAACTTAATTACAGCATTTGTGTTATGTAATATCCTTCCCTGTATGCCTAAACTGAGCAAATTGTATCTAGGTTACAATGAAAGCATTAGGAACAATACTACAAAAATTGCAAGGAGCAGTCCTTCTGAAGTATTTCCAACTGAGTGCTATTCTCCTGTGACAGTCAGTGTAAGAAAATGGTCTTTGTTGGCTTGCCTTGCTTTTACAGAATCTAATATTTTAATCATGGGTCAATGAAAATTTCAAAAGGTTCCATCTTTATCAAAAAATAATTAGAAGTAGCACAAATATAGCCAAAATACACAAATAACCTGAACTATTTATAGAATAAATGTTGCACTCAAAAGTAAAAATGCTGAAGTCTTTTGTATTTGAAGACCTTAATTTGAAAGAAGGATTGGGATTTAGTTGCACCAAGCTCTTAATAAGGAACTAAAACCAGAATAACCAAAATCTCTTGGTCTTATAACTGTCACCTACCTTTTATGTCTGAAACAACCCCTTTTAGCAGTACTTTCCTAGGACTCCCTTTTCTTTTCTTTTCTTTTCTTTTCTTTTCTTTTCTTTTCTTTTCTTTTCTTTTCTTTTCTTTTCTTTTCTTTTCTTTTCTTTTCTTTTCTTTTCTTTTCTTTTCTTTTCTTTTCTTTTCTTTTTTTTTGATCCTCCCTGTCATGGAAATGACTTCAAATCAAAATGTTATCTTATTTGTTTCTGGTCCTTCCTGTATCATTGCACTTTCTTTTTCAGATGTTTTTCATCTCTCTGCAAGGTAATGTTAGCTTCAAATTTCCACTAAACTTGAGAGAAATTAAAATTAATTTACACAGTGGCTGTAATAAACAGTTAAGTCTCCTTGATGATGTACCTACACTTTAGAAGATTTCTTTTCCCTTATTTCAAATATATTCATTCTCTTCCATCAAAATATATTTTTTCACCTTTTGGCCAGATTTCTGTTGCACAGATTCCCTGTGTGATCTAAGTTACTTTGCTCATATTTATTCTTAATGAAGCCCCGAGCAGAAAATGTCACCAAGTTATCCTTTTTTCAGTGACTACTCTCCCTTTCCCAATGTTGAGCTTACTAATGTCTGCTTATTTGTTCAGTTTGGAGTTTGCATATGTAATACAGAGGAGAAATTTTACATATATTAGTGTTGTGGTTTTAGTAGAGGGGAGGGGGCCATAAAGATGGCTCCTGTGAGAAGTTTCTGGAATTCTTCACCATTTCCAGCAGAGCCAATCTCGGATGGCTCTGAAGATGATGGACATGCCACTGGCCATGTTTGGGCCAATTAGAAAGGTTTGTTATGCCTCTGTGATGACATATTTAAGGAAAAATCAAAACAAAATGTGCACGCAGCTGCTTTTAGTTAGAGAAGGAGGAAGATGTGAGAACATGTGAAGGAAAACAACATGGAGACACCAAGGTCAGTGGAGAAGGAGGGAGAGGAGGTGCCCTAGGCTCTGGAGCTGAGATTACTCTGCAGGCTGTGGTGAGCCCATGGTGAGGCGGGGTGTCCCCCCTGCAGTCCATGGGGGTCCATGAGGGATGCAGAGCCACCCACAGTCCACGGGTGAGGTGCCAACATTAGAGCGGGGAGATGTCAGAAGTTGCAGCAACCATGGATGCCAGAAGAAGCCGCAGCAGCCGTAGATGCCAGAAGAAGCCGTAGCAGGTGCAGCCCAGTGAGATACAGACAGAGACTGAGATAAAAGTCCCGCAGTTTGTGGAGGAGGTGACCACGCTGGAGCAGGTGGATGTCGGAGGAAACTGCAGTCCAGGTGGGAGACCCGGCTGGAGAGAGAGGGGCCCCCTGCTTCCATGGTGGAGCAGTTTGTCCTTGGAGGACTGCATCCCATGGACAATTAAAAAAAACCATGCCACAGAAGTTCACAGAGAACTGTCTCTCGTGGGAGGGACCCCACGGCAAAAGCAGAGGAAAAAACTCCTCTCCCTAAGCAGGTAAAGAAGATCTTGGAAATGGACTGACCTGAACCCCCACACCCTGCCCCCCGGCACAGTTGGTGGGAAGGAGGGAGG
>VYZT01063872.1:12500-21432 GCA_013400735.1 Pomatostomus ruficeps
TGAAGAGACTCAAGTTTGACATTGGATTTGTCTAATTGAATTTGGACAACGGGTATAGTTACTCTACAGGATAAATGCTTCCTGTCTGTAAGAAGATCACTTCATATCTTAACACAGAAAAACTGGTAGATTTAGTTTCTCTCACTTGTCAAATAGGCTCACATATGGGTGAGATGAATTATGCCCTTGAAGAGTCTGTTTTTTCCCCAATGATTAATTTAGTTGTTTATGTCACATGTTGCAGATATCAAAAATCTGGTCAGAGGAGTTGTATACAAATAAAGCCTGGAGTGAAACAGAAAAATTTTAATTATATTTAGTACTTCCAGGTATGTTTCAATGTGATTTCTCAGGATATAGAGCTGGGGAACAAAAAGGAGAGAAAGCCACCCTCAGAGCCCTAAAAGAAATTTTAGGTGGAATGAGGGGTTCCTCAAGGGTACAGCTACAGCATTAATTGGGGCAGGCATTTCTGCAGGTCTGAGAGGACTTTACAATATCTGTTAGTACCTGAAACTCGCTCAGCAGTATTAATTTGGGGCAAAAGCCTCATGACTATTCCTTGAATATTCCTAGTTAGATCTTTTGAACAATTCACTCAGAAAGAAAACAAAAAATGAACAAACAAACAAACAAAAAAACCAGACACAAACAACCCACAAAACACCAGACTTCAACAACTCAAGGAAGAAGAACCAGGATGAATTTAAGCTTTGATCTTCCAAAAACTAATTGCATGAGAGAGGAGAAAACTAAAAGCGTGAAAGGAGGAAATGTGACTATTTCCACTGAAGTCGGTAGTAGGAATTATGCATACAAGTTAAAAAAAGATCATAATGTCAATCATCAGGTTATGTACACCTTCATCAATCTGGGCACATCCCTTGAGGTTTTGTCCTTAAAATTTCATAGTTCTGGTGCTCTGGATCATAAACTTTATCTAGGAATCATAACTTTTTTAACCATGTTTATACAGTTTCCAACATTGGAATACCTGGTACATGAAATTTGACAATAATTAAAAATATAAACCTTGTTTATTCCTTTAAATTCTTGTGGGGAGAGGTGCGTCATATTTCCTTGAAAAAATGCAAACTGACATTATTTTGGAGCAAGTGTTCTTCACTGCTCAAAAGAGCTATGCTCACTCTTCTTTAGAGCATGTCTACCACTATCAAAGAAAAGTTTTGGTTTCAGCTTTAAAAATCCTGTCTGTACCAAAGTTCATTAACTATTAACTTATGAAGCATTAGACTTCCTGCTCCATAACCTATGGATTCAATTTATGTCACCACTTAGCCCTCTAGCAGGATTTGGTTTCTTTTTCGGGTCATGCAAAGTGTGCCAGTCCAGTACTTTGTTTAACAGGTCCTTGTGCTGTCTAATGGACTAAGAGAATGATCATCATTGTTAGGTGCACAGGAGAGTGAGCTGCATGATACACACTATTAGTCTGGTACACTCTCTGGTGACAGTTTATGGTTGACCAGCTTGGTTAAACAGCACATCATCAGCAGTGATGGGTGATCAATCTCATCCCCTGTAGAATTGCTCCCAAAAGTGTCATTATTGAGAAATAAATCAAGGAAATGCAATCAGAAGGAATCATCAGATCTTTTGTTTAAGTTCAGAACCAAAATGAAAGGAGAAGGGTTTTTCTAAAATGCTTTTATTTTGTTCTATTTATGTATGCCAATTATGGAAAAGTAGTATTATCTAATTTCTTACTGTAACTGTTTTGTAGTCCCACTGTGAAGCATGATACAGGTACTTTATATAAAGTTACTAGACATTTCCAAATGCTTTCAAGAACAGCTTCATTTTTTTCCATCCTCAGTGAATTATGGGCTTCACTTTTTGCTTACAGGCACAGGATCTGGTTGTGCTATTGTTTGGTGTGCTGTAAAGTGCATTACCCTACATAACTGACATGACTTGGTCTAGCTAGGAAAACAATGTAAACCAGAGTGGCAAAACCTGAGCTAGAGTAAGGCCAGATGCAAATACAGACTGGGAGAAGAGTGATTGGAGAGCAGCCCTACAGGAAGGGATCTAGGGGTGCTGGTTGATGGCAAGATCAATGGGAGCCAGCAGTGTGCCCTGGCAGCCAACAGGGCAAAGTGCATCATGGGGTGCACCAAACACAGCGTAACCAGCTGGCCAAAAGAGGGGATTGTCCCACTGTATTCAGTGTTTGTGCACTCTCATCTGGAGTCCTGCGGGCACTTCTGGGCCTCACAATTTATGAAGGTATTTATGCACGTATTCAAGTGCATCCAGAGGAGGGCAACAAAAATGGTGAAAAGTCTGGAAGGAATGTCCTGTCAGGAGCGGCTGAGGACTCTGGGCTTGTCTAGTTTGGAGAAAAGGAAGCTGAGGGGCAATTACATTGCTCTCTACAGCTTTCTGAGGAGAGGAAGTGGAGAGAGAGGTGCTGAGCTCTTCTCCCTGGGAACCAGTGATAGGAAAGGTGGAAATATCCCAAAGCTGCACCAGGGAAAGATCAGACTCGATAGGAGGAAACATTTCTTTACAGAGAGAGTAGCCAAAAATCAACACACTTCCTAGAAATGTGGTTTATGCTCCAACCTGTCAGATATTAAAAGATTTTTGGATAATGATCTTAATAACATGTTTAAAAATTTTATCATCACAGAAGTGGTCAAGCAGTTGGATTAGATGATCATATATTCCTTCCAGCTCCTTTCCTTTCCTTTCCTTTCCTTTCCTTTCCTTTCCTTGCCTTTCCTTTCCTTTCCTTTCCTTTCCTTTCCTTTCCTTTCCTTTCCTTTCCTTTCCTTTCCTTTCCTTTCCTTTCGTTATTCTATTTTATATTTCAGTTCAGATTACCAAAATGCAAGATTTTTTTCTTCCCACATCATGCACCCCCAAATTATATAATCTGATAAATATTTCTTCATCCACACATTAATTAAACTGGAATATTGGAAGAGTCACAAAAAAATTAGTTCTCTCAGCTCCCTTCAAGTGGGACATAAAACCCAAACCAAATGGGTTTAGATAGGTAACAATTCTTATAGAGAATAAATATATTCTTCCCAAACACTTTATCCTGGCAGTGTCAGAACCACTATTAGCAGTCATTAAAGCTAAGAACTTTTAATGGTATTTAAATACAAAATTCCTCAATATTAAATCCTGCTTACCTATTCTGTTCATGTTCAGAAAGATGGTTAAATCATTGTCTCCTTGAAGTTAAGGGAAATTACCTCGTACCCTATGAAATTTTTTGTTGCTCTGTTTTTAGTTTTGGTTTTGGTGGGGTTTTTTGCTTTTTTTAATTATCTTTTTATTTCTTTCAAATACAGCTACACTTTAAGCATCCAGACAGTCAAAAGTCAATCAATTTTGCCATGCAGCATGGAGGTCTATATTGTGACTCAGTGTTCGACATTACATAGTATGAAATATGTTGTCCCTTTCGAGCACTGTTTGAATTAGAAGGTCGTCCAATACTTCCAGTGAGCACCAGTCATCAAACCCTTTTAAGCTTTCCAACACTTTAAAAGGATATTTACAGTCCATGTAGAGGCATGTCATGAGGGCCTTGGTGGAGCATCCATGCAGAAAGAAGCTCAGAGAAATGACAGGATATTAGCATATGGCAACAGAACACTGCACATGCCAGAAAGGAACTTTTCTAGCTTTAAAAATGGACTGTCTGGTGGTATTTTGCACTTTGAACACAATGTGGGTGAAACATAATAGGTCTCTCGTCATATCAGAAAGTCATAGACTGAAAAGTAGCCACTCTTGCAAGACAATTTGTAATGTCATTGAAACTTCCATGGTCTGTAGAAAGGAAGAATTGTAATTTGGAGGCATATATTTATTGCCTAGCAGTGAACCTCTCCAAATATTAGTTATTTTTATATATGTAAGTTATATATATATAGATGCAGATATATGTGTATCTATATCTATATATATAGATATGCATTCTTTAACAGAGTAATTAATACTCAGCCATCTGAAAGAATAATAAGGAACCAAGGTAGCAAGCTTCAAGAAAATTCATATTTTTTCAACTTACAAAAAAAAAAAAGTCTGACAATAAAATCAAGTGTTCAGGATAGAAAACTACTCAGCATATATGTAATATTACAAGCATATACTTCCTTGATAATTTGGAAACTTGGGACAATTTTGAGTATGAGTATTTCTAGTTTGAAATACCACATCCAGCAGCTCAGCTTTTATAAAGATAATTTTATGAGCCATGTTTCTTCTGTGATATTATTTTGTGCTCTGCCTGACTCAGAGATGGAAAGCAGATACCAATGAAACATATGATTTTGATAAAGAGCAGCAAAATATTTTCCATCCTAACAACTTTAGATTCCTGGCATTAAGCAAAACTTCTCCAAAATATCTACTATGGGAAAATGGTCAATACACTTCTCATCACATAGCCACACTTCTCAGAAACTTCTGCAGAACAAAGTTACTATATATGCCATTGCCTAGTAATTCCAATTAAATGGCAACCTTTTAATGGCATTCTGTGATGCAGAGAGCTGTAAAATTCAGCAATGTCATGCACAGTGATTGATTCAAACAATGCTTTTTGGGTTTGATCTGCAGCATTTTTTAGCTGTCTTATTTTGAATCATAAATAATTATTGGTAAACATTTCAGCAAGTGACTATGTAAATAGATAGATACGCTTCTTCACTTTGTTCCAGACTGTCACCATTACTGTTATTATTGTTGTAACACTTCAAGTCATCACACTTTAGCTCTTTAGGTCAAATGGATCAACGTCAATTTTTATGTTCTCCAAATTTAAAAGATAAGGTAAGAACTGAAACAAAATTATAATAAATTGAATTGTCTACATTGACAAAATGTGCCAATATCAGAAGAGGATTATACTGATTTTTGAGGCTATTAGACTGCTTCATAAGAGTACAGTAGAAATTAAATAATATTATGTTTTCCAGACAAGGGAAAGGGATGAAGATTTTGGTTTTGGTTTTGGTTTTGGTTTTGTTTTTGTTTTTACAATTATGTAAGTATACCAAAATTTTTTCAATAGGAAGGCAGTGCTGCAGCTTTGTCAGAATAGCTCTATCCTTCTTGTAACAATGTATGTCAATTACATGTGGACACTGGTATTATGTTTCCACACACATACTTTGAGAAATTTTGTTGTTTAATTCTTAGATATATTTAGTAATTTCTATTCAACATCAGTCCACTTTGGAGATATACAGAAAGCCTCTACAGAAAATAATTTTAATTCATTTTTGTTGTTAGTCTCTTTATCATATCTTTCAATCAACTAAAATTAAAATCCCTAATATCCTATCCTATAAGGAGATGATGATTTGTTTGGCTTTTATGGTGACAATTTAAGGCACTCAGTTTTAATGAAAATAATCTCTCATCAATGTTGTTCACAGGAAGGAATTGAGGAAAAGTGTAAAAATTTTTTTGACAAGTTTTTTTGTTTCCCTGAAGATAACACCTTCTAATTTAAAAGGAACTGTGCTGTTTCTGGACCTAGTCCTCTTCAGAAAAGTGAGAAGATTATGAAGATCACAGTTCAGACCTAAACCACTTTAGAGCAACTTCAGTAAGAAATTAGAGAATAGAATATAATATTATGATCACAAATATACAAGTGATTTTTAAATGTTCATGAACTGGTGAAAAATACCTTCCCACTCAGCCACAGATCCAACAGAGAGCATTACTGCAAAATTAGCACCAATCTTCACTGGACCATTCAGTGTCACCAAGTATTCATCAGATATGAATTACACTCTGAACTAATTGCCTGAAGGAACAGATACAGGGATTTTCATGTTCTAAACGTGCTTTCCTATTAGTATCAAAATAGTCCATTGGAGGATATCTCAACCCCTGAAGATATGCAATGAACAGAAATGCTACAATACTCAACCATTATTCCAAAGTACAGTCTTTAAAAATGAAAGATAATATACAGTAGGCTTGACTCCCTATTCCCTTAGATTCCATTATAATCACCCTTATGATGAGCCACACCTCATTATAATAACAGCCAAATTGCTTGGGTCCCAAGGGCAGACTAACAGTCAGGGTGGATTGTACTTATACTCAAAATAACCAAGAATAATCAAGATGAGTCTCTCAGTTTGACAATGTATGACCACTTTTGCATAACTAATGCTGTTCTGACAGGAAAAATGCTAGAGATTAAGCAAAAAGAATTAATCTGGCTAATAGTGATTGGATGCATAACAGTGAGCAATGTGTCAGCATATTTACTGCAGTTATAATAACACCCATGTAAAAAAGTTCATTTCCTTAGGTGCCCAAATGGAACTTAAAATCCTGTATATCATCTGTATAAAACTACATATTTCTTCACTGAACAGATATGATACAGTACCATTTTTGTTCATTTTAATTGGGGTCAATGACAAGTATTACTTATTAATTAAAAGATCAAATATTGAAGGATGTTTGTTGAAGTGAACTTGGTGCAGAGTTGTCAGTTTACAGCTAGTGAAGATTTGTTCTGTGGCATTTTATTTCTTCACAGTAATAGTAATTACGTTCAAGATATTTGCAAAGAAACCCAAAACCATGTGAAATCCTTGTGGTATTGTGTTTCATTAGAAATGCCAAACATAAATGACGTTCATCAAGAGGTTTGTTAAGGTTCATGAACTTAAGACTGGCTTTGAATTAATATTGTGGTAACTGATAGTTTTGTATACAAAATTTCCTTAGTTCATATGAAAAACTGGTGGAAACACCTAAAGTTCACACTTTGATGGCCAGTTGGTAAGGCACCTGAGTTGCTTTACCTGGAGAAAAATTCCACTGTACGTAGCTCTGAGAGGTCAGGAAATAAATGCCTAATCACTTATATGAATAAAATATAATAAAATAAAGTGACAACTAAAAATCTAGAATTTGATAAGTTAAAGAGATGTAATATTAAAGTGCCACCACATTTTTATTAGGCAACACCTTCAAATTAATTTTTAAAGTGGTTGAGAAAACTTATATTGACCATGATTTCCTTAATTTTTTTTTCTTCCCCTAACTTCATACCTTTATGCAGGGCACAATCTTAATGGAAAAGTAATGTTTGTAGTCAACAATTTGCATAGCATTTTCTAGGGGGTTTCCCCTCTATTAATTTCCAGTGAAAAGTGAACAGATGCAACTTGTGCCTGCAGAAGTATTCACTTGTGCATTTAAACAAGTACAAACTTATCTGTAACACAGACTGGAAAGTGAAATCAGACAAGTAAGGAAAACTCCACTGCAAACAAAAAGTTAACACAATCTTGAATTCAAAAAAAGACATTTACATGGCAACCCTACAAAGCATGACAAGGAGTTAAATCAACACAAGAACAAATATGCTCTTTATTCTAACTAACTGTACTTTTATAAGATGTTAGGCATATATGAGCATTGTTATTTATAAATCATTGAAAAACACCTACCATATTGATTCAGAGCTGTGATAGATTGACATGGTTTGAGAATAGTGCAATTACTGTATCCATGAAATGATTTAAAATGTACCAAAGAAAATTAATCTCAGACATGGGATATATGAATCTTGTAAGTAGCCACCTTAATGCCAAAATATCTTTAGTTATCTGTGTCATAGCTGGCTTACTTGCTTTCTTGTAAGAAGATGTATACTTTCCACAACATGACCATGTTCTATGGCAAATCCATTCCACCTCAAAAATTAATAGGCAGTGACTTGAAACTTTTTGTTTGTTTGTTTGTTTGTTTGTTTGTTTAAGACAGTGTTTGAGCGCCTAGTGGTTTGAACAGTTTTGAAAGGTCAGGGTTGGTTTTATGAAGAAGCAAGATAATCTAAACAACTAAAAATTGAAGATCATGAGTTTCCAAAGGCAGTTTCTACCAGACAAATAACTAATTTCTTTGTTTTTTTGATAATGCGACAAGAAATGTATAGTAGATACAAAGTATCTGGAGGAGAATTGTTTACCAAGAAATTTTAAATGGGATAAGGATCAGGGTATGGGAGAGGTTGGATGAGTGCAGTCAAGAGAAAAGAGAAAGCTAATTAGACTCAATTTTGCAACCTTCATAGGAGTGAGATCTGGGAAGAGGTGACAATGCGCAGGAAGTGCTCTGAGCTGTAGCGTGGTAAGCAGTAGCACTTCATGGCCTCAAAGACACTTGATCCATAAATTATGTTTTTTCCCAGCCAATATCTTTTGGGTCCTCTGCAAGCTCTAGAGCATAAAATTACTCCTCGGGTGAAATATACTGCAGAAGCAACAGAAATCTTTTTTTTTCTTCCTTCCCTCAGAAAGGAAGTATGGCACAACATGAGTTTGCTTCCCAGTATAACTTTGCTCCTTTGGCTCTGAAAGGAAACAGAATTTAACTGTAACTTTGCTGGATCAGGATTTGGAATGGAAGTTGTGTCAGCTCAGGATTTAGACAGGCTTGTGAAAAGGAAAGGGAGGGGGAGAGAGATTATTCTTGGCAAGATCAGTTTCACTCATTTTCACCACCAAAACCACTTTGCGCTTGAAAACTAAAGTGCGTGTGCATGTGCGTGTGTGTGTGTGTGTGTATTATAGCAGATGGAAAAGATAGCAGAGAAGTCAAAAGGTAAATCTCACTTCCTACTACACTCTTTTTTTAATCCTCTGCAATCTCACAATGCAATCAGAAGTATTCACACATAGCTGCTTTCACACACACAGAAGACACAGGGCTGAAGCCTGGGAATAAAATCTTAAAGGAGATAGGGAAGGGGTAGTAAAAAATCTCTTTGTTATCTGATATCTTCTCTTTCTTTAAGAGGGTGCATCAGGGCTAGAAGTTATAGATAAAAGTGATTCTAGAATTCCATCAAAAGTTCTACAGGCAGCTGTAGATGAGTTATCATATCCAGATCCATTACCTAGTTTTC
>VYZT01063876.1:0-45965 GCA_013400735.1 Pomatostomus ruficeps
AAACATGTGGGATATTGGGGATCACGCTCGCTCGATGCACAAGAGATGCTTTGAAATGGTCACAGCCTTTTTATTCACAGAGACTCCCTCTGAGCTGCCTTTTCTTCTCCCTGGGCAGGAGTTTACACCGAGGTTTTATTTGGCTGCAGGGCAAACACGATGCTCTGCAGGCAGGCACTGTCGGACAGACCCCTCTCCCAGACAAGTAATTACGGGAACAAACAGCTCCTTCTTAGCCCGCGGGGGAGGCTGCCAGCCCCTCTCGGCTATTCTCGGCTTCCTGGCTCGGAAAGGGTTACGTGCGATCTAAAAGGGTGGCTTGTCCTCCTCGGGCTGCCTGGGGAGCTGCGAGGATTCCAGCTGGCAGCAGAGCTGGGCTGGTTCCCCTGCAGTGGGAGCAGGAGACACCCTGTGCCCTCCCGGAGGGGACCCGGCACGGGCAGGGTGGGGCTGCAGCACTGCAGGACAGGTTTGGAAGTGCCAGGTGCTCCCCAAAACCCAAACCAGGCAGCACTGCAGGACAGGTTTGGAAGTGCCAGGTGCTCCCCAAAACCCAAACCAGGCAGCACTGCAGGACAGGTTTGGAAGTGCCAGGTGCTCCCCAAAACCCAAACCAGGCAGCACTGCAGGACAGGTTTGGAAGTGCCAGGTGCTCCCCAAAACCCAAACCAGGCAGCACTGCAGGACAGGTTTGGAAGTGCCAGGTGCTCCCCAAAACCCAAACCAGGCAGCACTGCAGGACAGGTTTGGAAGTGCCAGGTGCTCCCCAAAACCCAAACCAGGCAGCACTGCAGGACAGGTTTGGAAGTGCCAGGTGCTCCCCAAAACCCAAACCAGGCAGCACTGCAGGACAGGTTTGGAAGTGCCAGGTGCTCCCCAAAACCCAAACCAGGCAGCACTGCAGGACAGGTTTGGAAGTGCCAGGTGCTCCCCAAAACCCAAACCAGGCAGCACTGCAGGACAGGTTTGGAAGTGCCAGGTGCTCCCCAAAACCCAAACCAGGCAGCACTGCAGGACAGGTTTGGAAGTGCCAGGTGCTCCCCAAAACCCAAACCAGGCAGCACTGCAGGACAGGTTTGGAAGTGCCAGGTGCTCCCCAAAAACCCAAACCAGGCAGCACNTGGTGAGTGCCGGGTGCTGCCCAAAAACCCACACCAGGCAGCACTGCAGGACAGGTTTGGAAAGTGCCAGGTGCTCCCCAAAACCCAAACCAGGCAGCACTGCAGAGCCGGTTTGGAAAGTGCCAGGTGCTCCCCAAAACCCAAACCAGGCAGCACTGCAGAGCCGGTTTGGAAAGTGCCAGGTGCTCCCCAAAAACCTAAACCAGGCAGCACTGCAGAGCCGGTTTGGAAGTGCCAGGTCCTCCCCAAAAACCCAAACCAGGCAGCACTGCAGAATCAGTTTGGAAAGTGCCAGGTGCTCCCCAAAAACCCACACCAGGCAGGACTGCAGAGCCGGTTTGGAAGGGCCAGGTGCTCCCCAAAAACCCAAAACCACGCAGTTCCTGCCCTGAAAACCCTACAAACTAAGTGCAGGCAAAGATAAAGGTGCAGCCCCAGTTTTAGAGCTGGGAGCCTGAAGGCAGTCACGGTGCCAGACCTGGGCGCAGGGGTTGGAGCATGGGGAACTCCTGGAAGCAGGAGCAGCAGCTCTCCAGGGCTCCGTGCTGCTCTGTCTGCCTCTGAGTGCAATTAATTTCCAGCTGGGATGTCAAAATTTTAGTTTTGACTACGTGCAATGTTTTAGATTTGCTGTGAGATCTCTGTATTTTCCACTCTGTTTCACAAATCCAGATGAAACATCCCTAACGCTTCCATTTTAACTACAATTCTACAACTTTCTTTGTCAAACAGGCATTACTTTCAGCTCACCTGAGAATAGGCAGTGTAGGGCACAATTCAATGAGTTTGTAAAGCTTCAATGCTAAAACATATAAATATATTTATAAACCATATAAATAAATCCACAGAACAGCCAAAACCTGCACACAAGATGTCACATCCTTAATTTAAAACCGAATCGAGCTTTGTAAAGCACAAGGATTTCAAAAAAGCATCAAGCACTAATTAAGAGCGGTGTCAATGAAGTGAAGGGCAGTTTCTAAGAAATAATGAGCAATTTGCTGCCAGTGAAACTACCAGGACTTGGCTGCTGACTTTTATCGGTCAGCGAGTGCGAGAAGGTGCTGCTGTTCAAAGAGGACACCCTAACCCAGCAGGAAGGAGAATAAATCACAGAGCAGCCGTTCGTTAGTGCAGGTAAAAGTCTTCCCCGGAGCTGTGGGACTCTCCAGAGAGCAACTGATCACGGTGTTCAGATGATGAATTCTCTATTTTTGGGCACTTCCCTTTCTAACTCTGCTATCTGGAATGCCCTTTTATCTCCCCACAAGAAAACCCCGAGGCAGAAGCTGGGCACTGAGAGGGACGGGGTGAAAAAAGAGGGTTCGTTTCAGGGAAGCTTCCTGCAGTTCAGCCGTTCCTCATAAAGCACCTCAGCTATCAGGCCATCATCCAACCGAGCCTGGAGCTTTCCTGCCGGGAATTCCAGCAAGGAATCACAGCAGATCCTCCCCCAAAAAGCCACCAGCTTCACGTGTTTCAAACCTGCTGGGATTGTGTCCGAATCCTCTGGTGAAGAAAAGATGAGCAGGGACAGGATCACCCTTAAATTAAAGGGGTAACAGAGAGAGAACAGGACAAATGGGGGAGGGAAGTGAGGGACAGGAGCTGTGTTATGCTTGATGCAAAATATGCCTCATGATCCTGCTCTTGATCAGGACAAAACTCACATCCAGCCTTGGAAAGAGGTCAGTGTCAAAAACGACATGAAACAAGGCTCTTGTCATTCACATTTCCTTAATGAATTGGAAATGCAGACTTTATTCCTAGAAAAAAGGGGAGATGCCCCCTCTTTCTGTTGTGAGAGTGAGGGAAAAATCCTTCAACCTTTCAAGCTGTGGTTGCGAATCCCCTCTCTCTGAGAAGCTCTGGATGAGTGACTATTACCAATGATCTCTCTGTGTTGTCCAGAGGAAAACGAGGGAGTGGGGGGACAAAACAAATCCCTGTGTTGAGACCATGGGATGGTTTTGGCTGCGGGTCCAGCACAGCCTCGGCCTGCTCCCAGCACCCAGCCAAACCCTCCTGCTCCTGTTTTCTGCCTGCTGAGACCATCCAGGGGAGATTTCCAGGCTGGATCCAAGAGGATCACTGGCCCCATCTCCACCACCGTTGCAGGAAAGGCTCAGGAACGCATTCCACCGGTGCAATCAGAGGGAAATTGCCCTCACTGGGATCCTGCATCGGTGCTTTTATGGTGTTGGGGTGAGAAGTGTCCATTTATCCTCTCTCATTTCTTGTTAAAAAGCAGAGCCCCTGTCAGAGCCGAGGAGAGCTGCAGCACAGAGGAGACATTATTCCCAGCTTTGGATTAAGATCAGTATTTTAATGAAAGCACTTATTAGCCCCAGCTGGGGCTCAATTTTCCAGTGAGTTGGGGAAAAAAAAAAAATATTGCCCTGGCCATTCTTCCCTGAGGATTGCACGGAGACATCTGAGAGTATCAATTACTGATCATAATTCTCTATTGGAAACGAACAGCTGGGGGAAAGCCGCTGGCTGGAAACGACTGGATTGCTTTACATTGGAATCTATAGTTCCTGGCTGCTTGGTGCCCGTTTTTTTCCCACTCTGGGCTGCTGACAGCTCTCAGCGGGCTGCCCTTGCCACCCTCTCCCACCAGTGCCCCCTCAGCACCCAGCAGAGCTGCGCTGGAATTAAGAAGTGCAGGGAATTTTTCGGGACCTGGCTCACATGGAAGGGTTGTCACTGCTGTCCCCTGCTCCTGGGAAATTATTCAGGCAGCAGAGCTGAAAGGTGCCTGAAGTTACGGGGTGGAGGAATGACCACAGGGACACCGGGGAACACAGAAATCCAAGGAATGACCACAGGGACACCAGGGAACACAGAAATCCAAGGAATGACCACAGGGACACCAGGGAACACAGAAATACAAGGAATGACCACAGGGACACCAGGGAACACAGAAATCCAAGGAATGACCACAGGGACACCAGGGAACACAGAAATACAAGGAATGACCACAGAAATACAAGGAATGACCACAGGGACACCAGGGAACACAGAAATACAAGGAATGACCACAGGGACATGGGGGAACACAGAAATACAAGGAATGACCACAGGGACACCGGGGAACACAGAAATCCAAGGAATGACCACAGGGACATGGGGCAACATGGAAATACAAGGAATGACCACAGGGACACCAGGGAACACAGAAATCCCAGGAATCACCACAGGGACATGGGGAAACACAGAAATACGAGGAAAGACCACAGGGACATGGGGAAACACAGAAATCCCAGGAATCATCACAGGGACACCAGGGAACACAGAAATACAAGGAATGACCACAGGGACACCAGGGAACACAGTTGGTCACATGTCCCCTTGGAATGTTGGCACCATCTGGTGATTTAGGCACCCAGGCCCCATCAGAACAGGTTTGTGACTTAATGCAGGGATAAAAGGAAGGTGAATAAGCAGTGCTGGAGGGGGCAGAGGCACAGAGGAGTTTGCATGTCCTTGAACACAGATTCGTTCTGGGCACATGGAGGAAAACAGACCCTGAGCTGGAAGCTTGCAGTGGGAAGTAAAAGTTAATTCCATCTCAACACGTTTTTACAATAGCTGATCCAGCAATGGATGAAACCAGAGCAGAAGAAGCTGTTATTTCAAAGTGAGAGGGGCAGAGCCCTGCCTGGGTCAGCAGGGAGGGTTTGCAAAGGACCTGGCACAAGGGCCAAGTGTCCAGAGCAGCGGGTGGGGTGGGTGCAGAGCCACCAGCCTGTCCCCCGCGGCTCCCGAGGGCGGAGGAGGTGGCAGCACTTCCCTCCTTCCATGCCCCGAAGGATGGAGCGGAGGGTGGAGGCAGAGACAGCCCAGATGTGTGCCAGCAGCTCCTGCGGGAGTTTGGAGCTGTCTTCACCGAACAGCTGCGCTGACCATAATGGATGGGCACTCCCAGAGTTGGATTTCCCAAAGAACGGGCTCTGTGTGTGTCTGTGTGAACCACACATCCTCCCGGGGCTGTGTCAGGGACAGGGGCAGCAGTGGCCAGGCTGAAGGCTCCACATCCTTCCAGCTTCAGTGGCTGGAGTTATTTTTTTATCCACTTGGAATGTCAGATCTGGGTGGGTTTGATCAGAATATCGAATCAATAAAATGCTCTACCTGGGAACCTGTTCTCTAAATGCCAGGGAAAAAAATCCCTCAGGCTCCAGGAGCTGGTCCCCGGCTAGCCTGGGACCAAGCAGCTCAGGAATTTCCATGAGAAAGCAAAGGAAATCCCAGGCACGTCGGCCTTAAGAATCGTGCTCCTGCCTGAGGTTTGATTAACTTTTTAATTCCCCACAAGCAGCTCATCCCAGCTGAACCGCGAGCCTGATTCCCTGCAGGGAGCAGAAGGGAATCTGCATGAAAACCAAACCTTGGATGACTTTCCCACCTTTTAAAAGAGGGAAAAAATTCCTCCCGGCTGGCCCTGCACTGCGATAACCCGGGGCTGAGGAGGCACCTGTTCAGAGGCAAAGCCCAGCCAGTCTGCCACGATCCATTTCAGCTCCCAAACCCCTCCAGCCGAGGGCCACAGCGCCCGCAGCTGCTGCCAGCCCCGGGCAGATGCTAATCCTCATCTCCTGGAAACAGGCAGTGAGCACCTGAAAAGAAACTCAGTCCCAGCATCACACAGACCAGCCATTCAGCCCAGGCCAGTCCCATTCGATTTGGTTGACAAAAGAATCCAACGTGCACATTTATAATTTGCCAGAGGGGGGGAAAAAAATATGGGGAAAGGGAAAAAAAAATAAAAATGGGAAGCCAAGCTTTCCCCTTCTGAATGGAGAGTTTCTGTGGCCCAGCCTCCCTCCTCGTCAGCAGACAGGGTGGAATTCCCAGGCTACGGGGGAGATCTCCTGAGGCTGATCATGTTCTTAAAGGCATGTTCCCAATCAAGAAGGCTGGGATGAGGCATAATAATTGCACAGGCTTCCTGAGAACTGGCTTAATATCCCTCCAGACTGACTTAACCTAGTTTTTCATTCTGCTTTCACATCAAAAAAAATGAAGGTCTGTCTATAGCTTGATATACTGCGAATCAGGAAATGGAGGCGTATGGTATATCTCATCCTCCCCTGCCTGGAGCGCTCCCCGGCACGCTGCCAAGGCTCTGTGTCAGCACAGCCCTGCTGATTAACGCCGGCGGGAGGAGAAACCGCTGGCCTGGTAAAGGGTGAGAGTCAGGAGCCACCTAATCCCGGCCTGGCTGGCACGGGCTGAGTGTCCTTGAAACTCACGGGGATAACTGGTGTCACTGCCAGCCTGCGTCGCCCGTCTGTTGGGCTGTGACACAAACGAGGGCAGAGAGTTTTGTAGGGTCAGGGCCACGCTGGTCATAATTCCCATTAACAGGAGAATACTGGGAAATGCGCCTGTGTCACCGAGCAAGTGCTCATCTTTGACTTATCTTTGGAGACTCTGGAGCACCTCAAGGCAATCCCAAAATCCTGGATTTCCCTTTCCAGCTGAGGCTGTTGTCCCTCTGGAGGAGATCCCAAGGGGTTCATGGGGAGACCCTCAAACCCTGTGCCTGCCATGTGCTGCCGCCACAGCTGAGACACAGAGGTTTTCAGCTTCAAATCAGCTGGAGAAGCTGCCCATGTCACCAAAAACTGCAGGAAAAATAAAAACTCTCCAACAACATTTTTCGTGTTAAGAGAATCAAGGCATTGCTTTATTCCTGGCCAGGATGGGCCACAGGAATCATTTCATCCACACACAGCCTGGCTGTGCAGAGAAAATCATTCCATGACACATCTGTTAAAAAAAATTTTAAACTTAGTGTGTTTTGCAACACCTGCAGCAGGGATCCACCCTGCCAGAGCAGCTGAAACAGAGAGAAACCCACGGGTGAATCCCAGGGAGCACCCAGAGATGGACAGTGGCACAGAGCCACACAGGGGTAGTGCAGACCCCCCAGCCTGGCTGGTTTGCAGAAACATTGGGGTTTTCTGTTCCAGCTCTTCCTGCAGGGACAGCCATCAGTCCCTGCTATGGCATCAGCACAGCCCGTGCTGGAGTCAGGAGGGAGCTGGGGGCTGTAAATTTATCTTTAGACTCTGCTGCGCAGTCAGGCTGTAATCACAACTGGCCTGCTCCAGTATAAATGCAATAAATCCTGCAATAAAAGGCTGCTCTACAGACCAAGGCGCTGCTTTGTGCTGGATGTTGCCAGTTTGCACTTGCAAGTCCAGCTTTAAAAATGCAGTGCTGCAGAAATCCAGCTCTGAGGTCTGCAGGAACACACACCTCACAAATGTACCCCCAAACTCCACACAACACCAGCACAGCACAGCACGTTTGGGGGTTGCTTTTCCAAGCTGGCTCAGCCTGGCAGAACCTCTGTGTGACAACTGGGCAAGCCACGTTGGATGCCACATGTCTGTGACACAGCAGAGCATTTACAAAGCCTGTAAAAAGAAAAAAAAAAGCAGAAAAAAAAAGCAGCAGATGAATTAAATTAAGGGACTTTGTGTCGTGAATATGAATTGCTACTCTGAGCCATCCTGGTGAATACTAAACTGGGATCCCAGATGAAGCCACACCGTGTCTGGCTCCAGAACCCTGGACTTCCCTCAGCTCCCTTAGAGCCAAGGCAGGAGGGAACACCAGTCCCTGAAACACGTGGGAGCAATTCCCAGGTTCCTGACTCGCAATTCCCAGGTTTCTGACTCCCTCTGTGGCCGTGGCAGCTTTACCTGAGCCCACAGTACCCCAGCTGGCCCAGAGGCCGCTGTCCCCAGCAAGAAACCAGCTCCGAGCCCAGAGCTGCACTAAAATCGCTGGAATCACTCCCTGCTCCTTGCTGCATCCCACGACAGGACAGGGCACTGGGAGATGAACCAGGCAGTGCCCACCAGTCCCCCAAGCAGCCGTGGGTGAGCACAAAAACTCCACAGGCTGTGTTGTTGGCAGGTCCTGGCCTATCTAAACAAACAGGCAACATGACTTGAGCTCCCATCAATTTCCTGAAAATCTTTAATAACTCTAAATGCTTAATAAAGCGTTTCACAGCAGAGGCAGCGGCCGGTAATCACGGGTTTGGGATCTGTGCGAGGTCCAGCTCGGAGACTGCAAATGCAGGCAGCAATGACAGCTCTTCCAGAGCACAGCACACGGCTTTGCCACCACGTACCCCGGCCTGGGAGCTGCTGTGTCCCCAGCCAAGCGTGCTGTCAGCAGGAGCTTTAATCAAAGGGCAAAATTCATTAAATATTGAGAGAGTCCTTAGGGGTGGGGTTGCAAAGCATTGTGAAAGTGTCAACGGAGCGCTGGGAGACCATGATTTAGCAAAAAATGACAAAGGGGCAGCTAGAGGCTGCAAAAGCCAGGCTTCAGCTGGAATTAGGATGTGCAGGAAGGGTTTGGGAGCTGCCATCGTGTGGGAGGTTTGTCACTGCTGTGCCCAGCTCCCAGGGCCACACACAGGGACCCCAACCCCATGTCTGCAGGTGGATACGGAGCAGCTGAAGGAGATTTGGAAGAGGGGAAGGAGAGAGACGGGTCACAGCTCCCACGGACACCCCGCAGGCTCAAGGGGAGCCGCTGTCTCTCCCTGGTTATTCAGATCCCTGGTTATTCAGATCCCCAGCTCTGGGGAGGACATTCCCACAGGAAAACACAGCCTCACATGTTGCCTGGCAAGGCTGCCAGTCCCCAGTTACTCATCACATTGCTCTGACTGCCTCTAAGATGGTTTTCATCAGCACTTTGGTCATCTTTTCACTTTTATACGCGGTGCTGTTTGCAGAGCCCCTCTTTAAGCCGCCTGACAGGTCTCAAGAGCAAGCGAGCCTGTTGGTTTTTCCTTTTGCCTGTCATTACACAAGAGCAGCGCTTGAGATCCAAGTTGCTATTAAAAAAGAGGACTAAATTAAGCTCTTGCACGAGGTCTCTGGAGATGCATCAGTCAGGGCTTTCTTACACATTCCTTTTCACAGAACAGGAAGGTTTGTGTGCCGACCCGACCGCGGCTATTCAGCTGTCAAAGCCCCTAGAGCGACATCAATCCACAAAAGAGCAACCAAACCCCTTTGAAACTTCTGCAGCGAGGCAGCAGAGAAGAATTTGATGTTTAATGCTTAAATCACGGAGTTGGAGGCCTCCGCTGATGCGTGGCGTTGACGGCTGCGGGAGAGCTCGCGCCACGCACGGGCGACGAACTGAAGTTTAGATAAGGGGAATTTCAAGGAAAAAGAACTGGAAGGCAGAGTGAGCCCTGCAATTCCAAGCATTGTGTCAGACTCCTCCTGGCAAGTGTCCCTCTTCACAGATCAGCGCAGGATTTGTTTGCTGTTTCTACAGATTTAGAAAGAAAATATCTCACGCGCCCGCTGCGATCGGGAACGCGCCAAGGGGAGTCAACAGCACGTTGTTAATGTTTCCAGAGATCTTTCCATCCCATCGAGCCTCTCCATTGGTTCAGTGTGTACAACAAGAAGGCAAATGGCTCAGATTACTTATCTCATTAAAAAAAAAAATAAAATTAAAAAAAAATCAACAAAAACCTCTGGATTTTGCAGCGCTGCATCCCTCAAGCTCCAGAGGCAGCCCTGGGATGTGGCGAATAATGCAACCCTCAGTCCTGCGTTGGCAGAACAGATGAAGCCCTGACTTGTTCTCCTCTTGCTGGTGTTTTTGGAAAATGCACGAAGGGAAAAAACTCTCGGACAGAAATAGTCTGTGTGTCACTTCAAGCCAGTCGCTGGGGACCTGGACTCAGAGCCCTCTGAAGTCAGTGGAAAGATTCCTCCCGACTTCCACGGGGTTGGCTCAGCCCCACCCGAATGTGCTCCCTGCAGGTGGACGTTTGCGTGTTCCTTTTCAAGCTGCCTGGATGATGCCTGAGAGAGGGAGGCTCCCTAGAGCAGAGGCCAGACAGGATTCAGAGAATAAACTGGGGATTTATCGCAGGGCCTTCAATAGGGACACCTCGGGCACTCAGAGCCTCTCCGGGAGAGGCCACAGCCAAGCTGGACCCCGGGGCACGAGTTTGCTCCACTTGGATCAGTTTGGATCCATTCCCAGATCAGGGTTCATTCTCCAACGACAATTTCAGGGGATGAAGGAATTGAGCCCAAGTCTGTCCCCCCTTTTAGAGGCTCCGTTTCCATCTTTGGGGGCCTGGGCCAACGAGGTGTCCTTGAGTGCAGCCTGGAGAGGATTTGTTGTGTCTGAGCAGGATGGGAGAACAGGAGCTCCCAGCCCGTGGGGAGTTTTAGAGTTACACACTAAAGTAGTACAGGGTTTGAAAAATACAAAAGCTGAATCTTAAGGCCTCATGGACAAAAGCTGCCCTCAAGAACCACCTTAACCACAGCTGCGTTTGTCCCTCGCAGGGAGCTTCCACCCTGCCCTCAGCAATGTTCCTGGGCTGGGGCCAAATCCCCAAGCCAGCACATCCCTCTGGCTTCTCCTCCAGCCCTGCCCCTTCTGCAGAGCCACATTTCCCGGGGGTCAGTCCCACAGAGCTCTCCCTGTGCTGTTCTGCCTCCATGGCTCACCCCACTGCCCCCCCAGTGCCTGCAGAACCTCCCAAGGTCTCTTAGGAACTGCAGAGTGAACATCTCAGACTAAAATCCCCCTGGGAGAAGGCTCTGCTATCTGCTGCTGCCTGGCAGGACTGGGCAGGGGAAGAACAGTATGTGGTGACACTCATATAAATTTCTCTTTATATATATTAATAGCAGCACTTTTTTCATTTTATCCTTTTAGATAATCCTGAGCAAACTCTCTTCTGAATATATCACTTCATATTCCAGAATACTGAATGAGGGACTGGGGAGGTTTTTTTCCAGCTTGAGGTAAAAAATCCAATTATTTTCGCTTCTTAGCTTATTTTAGATCCTAATTCCAGGAAGGCTCCTCCAGGTAACAGAGATCCCTGACAACCCAGAACTAAGATCACCTCCTGAGTTTGGTGCAGGAGGAGGAGGTGCCTGCACCACCAGCAGTCCTGTAAACCAAACAGAAAGTGCAATCCATGTGAACCTTGCCTAAATAAGTCACTCATCTGCTTGAGTTTCCCTCAAAGACCCCAAATGGTCTTTGAACACTCAGAGTTCTTCAAGGCACCGAAGGGACAATTTCACACTCCACTGAGCACCAAACCAGACTTGCACAGTGCAGTGCTGAGCTCAGAGAGTTAAAGGACACCCTGGGAGCAGCAGCAGTGACAGAGGAGCAGGGAAAAGGTTCCTTCCCCTTTCTGATTGCTCGTTAAGCCTGGGCACAGCTCCATGGGTGAACTCACTGCACCAGCGCTGCCTTTCCCCCTGCACCAGCGCTGCCTTTCCCCCTGCACCAGCACTGCTTTTCCCCTGCTGCTGTGAGTGTGCAAGGAAACAGGGCCTGGGGTGGGCGAGGGGATCCAGGTGTGCCAGAGGGAATCCACAGAGGGAATCCAGATGTGCTCTGGGATCCACTGCAGGAGGTGACACGAGCTGGAAGTGAATGTGGAATGTGTCAGGCATGATCTGTGCCAGAATTTATTGATTTTGCCAGGGCTGAAGTGGCATCCATCTCTAGCTCTGGGGCACAGGATGAGGGTCGAGGAGAGAGTGGCTCTGCCTGGCTCTGCTGCTCCCTCCTGCACTGGCACCGTGCCACCCGTCAGCTCTGGGCCTTCCCCTGTGCCTCAGTTTCCCCCTCTGCAGGTCTGGACATCAAAGCTGCTGTGTGGAATCTCTAAAGAAAGGAGCAAGCCAAAAGTGGGATGGAGGGAATGGAAAGGCAAATCCCTGCAGCATTAGCCAGCCCTCACTTTGGCTGAGTAAGCAGCACAGGAGGGGGAAGGAGAAGGAACCAGAAGGGCTGGGAGTGCTGGGTTTCAGGCAAGTCCTCTGTGACAACGATGTCCCTTTAACACGAGGACTGCAATCAGCAGCTTGGTCCTTGTGGGCTGTGCTCCCTGCCAGCCATGCTCAAAGTGCTGCTTTGTCCCTTGGATGCAACGTGGAACTGCTGAGTTCATTATTTACAGACGGGCAGATATCTGAACCTGCTCAGCCACCAGGCCGAGCCGCCGGCCAGAGCCGAGGGAGGTTCTCAAGAGGCTTAGGAAGACTTTCCTGAGAGATGAGAGTTGGGTTTCTGGTGTTCAATCCACACCATTTGCCCCTGGAAAACACCTGCTGCTTTCTTCCCTTGCACTCACAGGGAAGCAAAAGACAATTTCATGCTGTTCCTCATCTGCCTCCTCTGTGTCCTCCAGTCCGTTCCCACCAGTGGTTCCCTATCAGGTGTCACGTCTGGAGGGATGTGAGGCTGACAGGCCTGCCCAAGCATCTCAGATTAACCATTTTCATGCTTTTCCCTGTGTAAACGTGGCTTTGCTCCCAGGGTTGGGGGTAGGTAAATAACTGGGGACTGTGGAAGTTCTGCTCCTCAATCAACACGACCCCGGCCCTGCCAAAACTAACACCAAACACGTGTTGGCTTTAACACTCCTGCAAAACTGTAACAGCACAGTGCTGTGACATTCCCCAGAGTGACCCCCTGCAAGACTGAGGCACTGGGAAGATGAAATTTCCATCCCTAGGGGATGCAGAGTGGAGGAAGGGAGCAGCAGATCCCAAACTGCAGCGAGAGGAGCTGAGTTAAGGTGAGCATTTCACTTTTCCTCTGAGGGATTAAAGCCTTTAGAGGCAGACTGACAATCTTTCAGCTTTGCTCTGTCAGCCCATTTTCTGAGAAAAGCACATGGATCACTAAGGACAGGATCTGGGACACGGGATCACTAAGGACAGGCAACTTCCTGGTGAAGACTGAACCATCGGATGGCAAAGCAACCCCAAGCAGGTCCCAGATTCGTGGCAGGGACCAGCCAGACATTTACAAATCACTGAGGTTAAAAAATCCTGGTACTGAAACCCACAAGCTAAGACATTTCTGTGCATTTATCTAACACTTATCAGTTGAAATTCCTGTTTTACCTAAAGACACAGAAGCAGAAGGACTTTCAGGGGATCTCTGAAAACAACGGGGACTTGGAAATTTTAAAAAATTCCCAGCTCCCAATGACTATTCACTGTCTTAACCAGCAGGCAGCTGAGATAGTGCTGAAGTTACAGTAGCGAGGGGTAGAAAATAACAGGATTTACAGGGTTAGGTTTAACAGGCTTGGAGGTTAACAGGATTTTAAGGTTAGGGCTTAAAATAACACAGCGCAAATGAAAATCCACAGCTACAAAGAACCCTGTGTATTATTCATTTCTTCCTCCCTGCCTCTGCACGGGCTGTAAATCAACCCAGATCAGAAGATGTCACCAGCAGTGCTGTCCCCAGCAGCCCAGAGCCCAGGATGCACGGGGGGTTTATTTTCAGGGCCCTGACACTCAGCTGTGACGTGACACCTGGAAAGTCACACCACAGTTCTGCTGCCTCTCCCGCCAGCTGCTGGGTCAGGTTCTGGTTATTTCTATTATTTCTACCCCTGCTCTGATTATTTCTATTATTTCTACCCCTGGTCTGATTATTTTTATTATATCTACCCCTGCTGCTATAGGCACTACCAAGGAACCCCCCGCAGATGCCAGGATCTCACGGTGCAAATCACTGTGTGCACAAATTTTATCCAAAAAACTCTTCCCCAGGAGAAATTTATGCCCTAAAGCAAAGGAAAAGAGGTGGAAAGAGGCAGAATTCTGGCCTGGGAGGCCAGGGCAGCTCTCACCCAGGGCTGAGTGTCCTGGCTGGAAGGATTTGTCTCTTTTGGGTTATTAATCATCACCAGGGTATCAGCAACACACAGTTCATGTCCACAGAGCTCCCAGGGGATTAAAACACAGGGAACCAGATCCCGAATTCCCAGAAGAAACCCCTCAATCCACACCTTCACAACCACGCTTTTGTGGATTTGAGCCGCGCTCCCAAGATCGTCGGGACAAATATTTGACACAAAGGGATGCCAGGGAAGCCTTCTGCTCACTTTTCTTTTTCCATGGATGCAGAATCCTGCCTAAAATAATCCCCAGCCAGCAACACCGGGCTGCCATGGCTGCAGAGCCTGGATTTCCCTGCCAGCACCCTGAATTTCAGACTCAGGGTGAGCTGCTGGAGGTGCTGAGCCCGGTTCATGCTGGAATCGATTCTAGGTTTTCCTGCACTTCTGTCTTCATTAGTTCTACATCACAGAGAGCGAGGAACGCAGGCACTGCCAGCCCCAGAAAATTAAGATGTGACATTGTTTTTCAAGGACATGTGCTCGGGGTGTGTGCTTTTCCCCCTCGTCTATCAACGCAAATCCCAAACGGAGCTATCAACAAAAATAAAGGGAACAATCCTGACCCAGTTTAAAGTTGTGTGGGTTTTTTTATTTTTCCCTTTCAATTCTTTTGCTTCTCAAGGCCAGAAACAGAACAGAGGCCACAAGCAGAGCTGCCAAAACACATATGCGTGTTGGATGCTTTTGTCTAAAGGCACTATGAAGTGCTAGAATATTAAATATGTCAAGCAGAAAGGTTTCCTCTGGTCTTCAGAGTTCTGCAAAGTGGCAATAAAAATGCAAAAGGAGAATGCTGAATCATCAAATGTGGTTTCTTTCTTTAAATGTAAATACTAAAGGCTGAGTCCTGGATGCTTCATGCTTAGAGCGGAGACAGCTCAAGGATTTTCAGCCCCATTCTTTCTCCTATGCTGGAGGGGTAAGGGACTTGTAGGGTCCCACTAAAAAATATCCTGAATTGTGAGCATCAGGACCAAACATCCTGAATCAGAGGGGTTTTTGCACCATCCAATCCAGGCCCTGAAATTCAGAATAAGCTTGGCTTTGCAGTCCCCCTGCCCAGCTCAGGGTTGTTCAGAGCCAGACCTTAGACCTGGGGCTGTTTCCAGCCCTAATGATCTGCTCCGATCCTGACTTCTCCAGCAGGGCTGCCAGCAGGGAGAGGTGCAGAGAGCAGGATGTTTGGAAAAGCAAACTCTCTCCTCAGGTGAACTCAGCGGTGACCCCAAAGTTCAACCCCAGCGGTCAGTGAGCAGCCCCTGGGTGGTGACAAACGCCGCTGAGGAGTCCGAGGACAAGCTGGGACAGAAAGTCCCCTCTCCCTCGCCAAACCTGTGCTGCTCCTCACCCCTGCTGATATTTGGGTGTTCAGACCACGCTTCCCCCTCCATCTCACAGCATCCGAGACACCAAAGGCTGGGGCTGCAGCAGGGTTGGTGACACTCCTGTTATTTTTATTATTATTATTAATTATTATTATTATTATCCTGATTTTCATCTGCAAGTACATACCCAGCAACCCTGGTGTTCTGAAGTGACCTTACGGAGCATGTGCTCGAGCCCGTGGAGCCTGGCCAAAGCTACTATTGTGGAATTCATGCCAAGGCTGGGGAGAACCCTGGCTCCCTCCCATTGTTTTCTTTGGCCGGGCTCTGTGGATTCCGAGCCTGGCAAGAAAGCCCCGTTTTGAGAGGCCTGGCAGGCAGCGTGCAGTTTGTCACAGCACGGCCCATGATTTAGGGCCCGCACTGGGGCTCGACACTGGGCTCGTTTGTTCCGCGACGCTGGCGACTCCGCGCGCGTTAATAACCACCCGTCGTTGGCGACTCCGCGCGCGTTAATAACCACCCGTCGTTGGCGACTCCGAGCTCCGCGGGGAGGATTTTCCCCCCTGAACACACAGCCCAGGCTGGGAATGACTGAGAGGGAAATTGCAGCGGCCTTATCCACGGGCCGCAGGCTCGCGCTGCTGCGAGCGGGGATTTCTGCCACAATGGATGATAAAACAAAATCGCTGCATACCTGCGTAAAGCCGGCGCTGGAGGAGAAGGATTTGCACTTCTCTCTCTGTTTTCTTTAATAGGAACTCATTTTTATTTATGACTCGACCTCAGAAATAGAGGTGAAATTCGAAGGGATTTATCAAAAAAAATAAAAAATCCCAAACCAAAACCACCTCTCTGGCTCCACAAATCCTTCTTACGGGTCCCTCAGGCTTTGCTAGGATGTAGTTATGAGCAAAAAATGACTCTGCAAAAAACAGCCCTTCGGTAAAAAGCAGCTCTTGCGCAATTTGTGTATTTTGGAGCCATATTTGACCATTTTACTGGCTCAGGATACCCAAACCAGCCTCCTCCAAATCCTCTGTGCAGGGGGAGGAGGGGGGAGAGGGCAAGCTGAATATTTAAAATCAAACCAGTGAAGGAGAAAAGTCTTCTTTCAGAAATAGAGTCAAACAGCTCCAAATCTCTGTGCCTTTGTGACTGGCACTGCTGAAACTCAGCAGCAAAATACAGCCCTCGCTGCTGCCCCTTGATTGGAATTAATAAACCAGCCAGCCCTGAAATCACTGCCACCTTTTGCACTGTGCAACTAATCGAGAATAACTGACTGCAATTAGCAAATCGTGGGTAAAAATGTAAATGAGGCAGTAAAGCAGCTAATTAATGACCGTCCTGGCAGATAACAGCAGAGATGAGGCTTGGGCTGGGGGCAGTCCCCACTAATACTGAGCCTAGAAACCCAAGGATGAGGGTGGTGCTGCCCCTTGGGCCCTGCAGCCTGTGCAGATTCTTCTGGGGTGCAAAGAGACAAAAAAAAATCTAATTTTTCAATAATTTATATTATAATATATATTATAATTTAATAATTGATATATTTTTAAATAATTTATAATAATTTATAGCCCGCTGTACCCCACTTTGCTAGGTAAAGTACTTCCAGCCTTCTCACACGAGGGCTTTTTTGGGGTGTATTTTCCAGTCTCTGGGTGATTGGAGAGAGGACTCAGAGCCTGGGCTAGGAAATTGAAATAGTGCCACTCTAATCCATCTGACTGCATGAAATTCGTTCAATTCCAGCTCTTACTGTCCCTGTAACACCTCAAAAGTGTAAGTGGAAAACATCAGAGGAGCTGCCTGTATTTCTGTATTGATAAAAGCGGGAAAAGGAGAAATGTCTTGACAAGACACAGGCGTGAGCTGACCCACTCTGGAGCCTTAGGACAGCAACGTTTGGTGATGTCCCCTCTGTCCCCAACAGGTTTCTCTGGGACTCTGGCTGGTGAGTTTGACCCAAAAGAGACAATTTTTTCCTCCTTTTATGCACCTTGTCTCAGCAAGCACGGAAATCATCCGTGCTTTGTGGTACAACGTTGGAAGTATGGGAGTGTGACTGTGTCTGCTCCTACCTAACCACGGTCATAATTCCATCCTGATCCTGTCTCTGGCACTTATCCAGAGCTTTTCTGACTGAACCATATCAGCCAAAGCCAATCCTGATCACGACATGGCAAAGCAGATCCCCAAACAGCTTCAAAAGTCCCTCTTGTCACATCGGAGGGTATTTTTCAGTGTCTGTCAGAACATCCACGAGCATTGCAGGGTCCAAAAAATCACAGGAGAAAACAAAACCTCTGCAGGGAAGGCACCTCCTTCCCAGTGGCTCAGCCCCAGCACACTCACGGAGCTGCTGTGGTTTCTCAGCCAGGCTCAAACCCTCCCGAAGCTTTTCTGCAAACACACCTTGGGGCTCCCCTGGGAGCAGCTGGAAGCTGATGAAACAGCCATGGATTAACAAGGGAAAGGGGCAGCCCCAGGCACCCCAGCCCCGTGTCACAGCTCGCTGGTGCAAATCCCAGTTAAGCTAAAGAAAACGAAAACCTGCGCTCCCACAAGCCCACTCTGGGTCTGTGTACACTTCACACCAGCCCCTGCAATTTCTGGTCCCGAGTTCGCGCCCAGACAGGAAAGGGACAATCTCATGCTTCAGGTGTGATTGAAATCTCACTCAGCTCCCCACGCTCAGGAGAATTCCAGGCTGGATCTCACTGCACAGCTGACCTGACTCCAGTCCTGCCACATGAGGCCAAACCCTAACACAAACCACCTGTGGTATTTGAAGAACATTAAATCCGAGCTGAATTCAGCCTTGTACCTGACTCGCATCCAGCATCAATTTCCTTGGCCCGCTCCGAGTCTCTTGCTGTCAACACTCCAGGGCTCCGAGTCATGGAAGAATGAGCTGCATTCTGTCAAACCTCAGGGCCGGTGCTGCCAGCTGAAGTGTTATCCCTGCTCCCCACGCCGGGATGGGCTGGCAAACAGAGCAGTTTGTTTTCCAAACCTGATGCAAGGCTCCAGTTATCCAGCTTGCAGCTCTGCCCACGAGAGGGTTCAGCCAGCTCTGACAACATATGGATGTGGGCCACGGTCCTGGCCGGGTCCTATAGGATCTGGAAAGGTCTGAGGCGTGACTCTGCCTTACTGCAGCACTTGGAATTTGCTGGGATGTGCGGGAGGAGGAATTCCTGGGAAAGGCCAGGGCCTCTCCGAGGATGATCCCAGATGCTCCCTCTGCACACACCAGCTCGTGAGCGCAATATCCCGAGGTTTGTGTGCTCAGCCAGCACCTGGCTGGCTGCGAGACCTACCCCTGCTGGTGACAGAGCAGGAAAACTCATTTTTTGTTAAACTCATTTATTGTTAAACTCATTTTTTGTTAAACTCGTTTATTGTTATCTCTTTTGGCCTTCTTTCTAGAACTCAATGCCTCACTGCCCTGTGCTGAACAGCAACAGCCTTTGTGCTGTATGAGCACATCACACACACCTCAGACCTGCCCAGGGGGAGATGTGTTGGGATATTTTAACCACAGGATAGAGCTGCAGCCCCACCAGGCCTCGCTGGCCATGGAATTTCAGCAGTAAACATCCAAACAGCATTCCCTCTTTAAATCCATCCTTTTCCAGCCCCATCCTCCCCAGATCCTGCAAAGCCGGCAGATCTCTCGAGGTGAAATGACACCTGAGACGCCTTGGCATCTCCAGACTTTGGCTCTCCAGCAGCACCAGGTCCTGCCAACATCCCAAAGTGATCAAACAATGGGAATTTGGCTGCGTGGTGTGGGTTCATCTCACCCATTTGCAGAAATGCAAACAGCACAAGGCAGAATTGTTTATGATACGACAGTGACCTGGCACCTGCCGCTCCAGCACCTGCTTCTGTCACAAGAGGTTTCCTTGTCTCTGTCTGTCACCAGCACCGAGGAATTTGCTTCACTTATTTGTAGAAATGTGCCAAAAAAGTAAATGTAGTTATGCTCATATGTCAAAATGAGGGAGGGCCAGCAGAGGTTCTGAGGACGGGACAGCAACTCCATCCAGCACAGGAAATATCCCCTGAAATTAAGATAACGAGAGCAAGAAGATGAATGGAAAATCAAAGGGGAACATGGTGCATTTTCCCCTCAAGGGCCTGATACCACAACCATTAAACCGATATCAAAATTTCCACTGCATTTAGAAAACAATTCAAATATTTCTGGGAGAAATCTATTCTGTACAAAATGTCATTTATGTCAAAAGAATGTTTGGCCAAGGAGCCGGTAACTGTTATTATTGGCAGCATCGCTGAAATAAGGCCCCAGTTGTCCTTTCCTAGAAGGGTTAAACTTCTCCTATTATGAAACAAGAAAACAATCTCTGCAAGGAAAAAAATTTTCCAGCCAATGCCCATCCAAAACTCCAGGTCACCAGCAAATACATCCAAATACACAATAAGGTCATACGCAGAAATTCAGAGAACAGCCCTCTTTGTCTCGAATATTAAGTACTGGAACAAATAACAGCAACATCCTCATGAGTTGCTCGCATTTTTCCCAGCACAGCTCTTCCAGGCTGAGGGTTGCTTTCTTTTTCCTATCACTCCGTGTGGATTTTTCTCTCTCATCATTTGTCTCCCCTCGGTTCCAAGGAAAGCAAGGATGTGTCTTCTCCTGGAGCCGCCTGTGAGACTGCAGAGCCCTGGAGCTGGCCCAGCCAGAAGCCTGGTTTTTGTGTATTTTTTCACTTTGGGTGTCTTTTAAATGAAAAAATCACATAAATAACCCTTCCCTCATCCCTCTTCTCAGTTTCCTACAACCCTGGTGCCACCAGGTCCCATCTTCTCTGCTGTCCCTTGGTCTTTTCCTTCTCAGATCATTTCTCACCCCGAGATTTTCAGCAGTGACTGCTACAATTTCTCACCCAACCCCAATCCCAACACTTCTCCTTATCCTGTGGAATTCTTTCTCACCAATAGCGTCTCCAGGCTGGGGCAGATGGGGCAAAATCCTGCAAGATTTCTTTTTGCAATAATAATTTTAGGCAGAGGGATCTTCAGAGCTTCACGGGTTTTTCACAAATGTTTTATATATTGTATGGCAAGGTAAAGGGGAAAAAATGGAACTCCAGAAGTTTGTATGCACAGAATTTCTTAATTTTACTTCACTGATCCTGGTAGAAATATAAGGGAGAGTCAGAACCTGTTGAACCAAGGTTCTGTTTTCCCAGTCCACACATTATTCAAGAAGTGAGCTCCAAAGAATTCCTTCTTTTCTCTTAGTTTCCACATTTTGGACAACTTTTCAACCAAAAGATCAAGCACTATCTGCTTTCAAAGTGCCCCTAATGAGGTAATTACCGGGAGCATAAAACACACACATTTCTTGTAACTGAAGCCACCACAGGCTGAGGCCAGGCAGAGCTCAGAGTTCACTCCCCTGGCAGCTCAGACATGTCCTGCCCTGCTCAAATCCCTTTTTCTGTGGAGGAGTAAGAGATCTGCAGTGCCCATCACACTGCTGACCCCTTCCTGAGCAAACTCTGCAAACCACGAGCACCCACATCTGAGCAGAGACCGAGATCAAACACAGCGGTTTGCAGAACTTTTCCCTGCAGCAGCGCTCAAAGTTCTTTTCCAAAATTCCTCCCTCCCATCCCACAGACATCCTGTGCTGGGTCAGGAGCTTGCCACCAGGACAGGAGGAACTTTCTGTTCCTCCAGCAGCTCCTGGGAGCCAGCCCTCCCCTGCTGCCCACAGCCACAGCTCCAACCTGCCGTGCCTGGGCTCAACCCTCTGAACCTCACCGACTCCCCACGCTCTTCATTTTGGGTCTCGGGTGAGTGGGATTATCCAGCCCTTGGTACTGATGCCTGATGGGTTTTTTGTCTTTTCTTTTTATCCCCTTTTTATACATTTTTATCCCCTTTCTCTTTCCCTGGACCCTTCACAAACACTCCCTGTCCCTCAGCCCTACATGTGGAGAACCCTTGGGGGCTGAGATTGAGCTCAGCTTGGGGCTTCTCTGAGGGGAGCAGACGGAACATCCCGAGTGTCTCCAAAGCAGAGGCTCCAGCCTTGCCCGGAGCCTCCTCTCTGCAACAGGTTTGTTCTGCTGGGCTGGAGTCTCCCTTGGGGGGGTCATTAGAATGGGGGACAGTTCCCTCATTGGTTCAGTTCCTCACTGGGGATTTGAGGTCGATCTGCTCATTGCTGAGCTCCATCCAATTGGATCCGCGTTGGACCCGGGGGTGCTGCTCGGCTGTTCCCACCTGGGCCGGGTTGTGTCCCTGGGATCCCATTAACCCAGGGAATGCCCTTTGCCCTGCGCTGCTGGGGCTGCCGAGGATTTGTACCAGCCCTTAAGGGATCAGTACCAGCAAAGGGATCTCCCAGGAGCTGCCCTCGAGGGTGGGGGTCTCTGCTATGGTTTGGAACAGAACTGGGTAAAATCCTTTGGGAGAAGGAAAATAAAACAGGCAGCAGCAGCTTGGCTGGATGGAAATTCCTTCCAGTGCCTGAAGGAGCTGACAGGAAAGGTGAGAGGGACTTTTTACTAAGGCCTGGAGTGACAGGACATAGGAAATGGCTTCACACTGACAGAGAGAAGGTTTGGATGGGATATTGGGAAGGAATTCTTCCCTGTGAGGGTGGGAGGCCCTGGCACAGGGTGCCCAGAGAAGCTGTGGCTGCCCCTGGATCCCTGGCAGTGCCCAAGGCCAGGCTGGACATTGGAGCAGCCTGGGACAGTGGGAGGTGTCCCTGCCCATGGAGTAGAACAAGATCATCTTTAAAATTCCTTCCAACCCATTCCATGATTCTATAGTAATTCTAGCAAATTGTTTCCATTGAAAAATATACATCCCAAAGGGGAAGGAAAAATGAAAAGGAAAAACCAAAAGAAGAAACCCAAATATGTGAATTAAACACCTTTTTTTTGACCTGAAGTGATTTCAATTCTGAGTTAGTATGGATTTTTTTATCCTGCCTGCTCAATTCAAAATCAAGACTTTTCTTCTTAATTTTCAGATCAGTTAAGCAAAGCTGAAAAATTTATCAGAAGCACAAGCCTAGTTGTGAATTATCTGATATTCTTGCATGAAAGACTGGTGCAATTATTTGGACATTTGATTTTCACCTAGAATTTCAGTTCCCAAGGGAAGGGAAAGTTGAGATTTACAGTTCATTCATGCCCCCAGGAACCAACCTCAAGCTGTGAAATCGAGTGTCCTTAAATGATTTCTTTATCCTACAGCCACAATTAGCTCAGATTGTAATGTCAGCTTTGCTTGGGCTTGGCTTCAAGACTAACATCCAGCTGTGCTGCTGCATAATTCCGTGGCTGATACCTGAGTCATAATGTGAGCTAATAGGTCAACCTTGGCTTTTGGTAGGTCATAAAACAGAAAAAAAAAGCTCAGTTATAAGAGCTTTAGAATCCTTACTAGACAGCACGCAGTAATTCCTGCTCCTGAGTCATACTGCAAAAGCTTTTTATAAAATCCTGCGTTTGCTGTCAGAGCGAGCGATCACAGTTCTGTGCTCTTCCCCAGCCGTCCAAAAGAGATCTCTGAGTGTGCCAGGAGGGGTGGATGTGCTGGGGGAGCGCTCCCACGGGCAGGGAATGCAAATCCTGGCGTGTCCAGAGGATCTGCAGCTCCATGGGGGAGCCCAGGGCAGGGAACGCTGTGAGGGCTCCACTCACCAGGGATGCAGCAGGGATTCTGGTTGTCTTTTAGGGGAAAAACGCCCCTGACAGCAGGGACAGGGCTCAAAAAGAGCTCACAGCCAGGGGCAAACGGAACTGTGGTGTTACAGAATGTGGGTGACAGAGGAACAGGCCTTGAAAGGCAGAGTGACCTCCTGTCTTGGTCCAGAAGAACCCGTGAAACACATCCTGGGTCACCAGGGCAGGGGTGGGAGAGCACTGTGGGTTTGGGAGCTGCTGGAGCTGTCAGAGGTGACAAACGCTGTTTGTGACCTTCAAAGTCATTGGTTACCTGTTTTTATCAAAGGTGATCCTGTGAGACAGAATTGGGGATTGGGGCACACTGGGGTGCAGAGTTATTTCCTGTTTGAGTGATAGTTTATAAGGATTTTTACCTAATAAACATCTTTGCACAGCACCATCTTGTGAAGTCGGACCCCTCTCAATCACCACAAGAACCAACTCTTGGAGCTGCCCAAAGGACCCTTCAAAACCACCCCCTTCACAGTTATACCCAGACTGTGCCGTGCTGCTCTGTCAGAGTTTCTTCTGGAAATGGGACTCAGTCCATAACCAGGATATTTCCCTTCCCAGGGTGTCTGGCTGGGAGTAAAAGCAGCAGCCGGGTGCAGATCTTTAGTATTAGGAGCAGAACACCGAGCTTTTCTTGAGTTATCTTTTGTCCCTTTTCAATAGGAATTGAAAAGATGAAATATTTCTGCAGATAAGATGAAATGACCCAGCAGAAAGCCAGGCCCTCACACGGTAGCAACATCGGTGGAACACATCCTGTGGGTTTGGAAGGAATCAGCTCCACGCTGCTCCTTCAGCCTTTCCTGGTGACCACTCTGCAAAAAAGGCTGGGAGATTCCCTGTGGCACAGCCCACAAGAAATCTGGCAAACACCTGGCCCAGGGAGGAGGAATCAACCAGAGTCTTGCAGAGAAGGAAGGCTGGAAGATCCAGAGTTGCACATTTTGAGCGCTCTCCAAATTCCAGCCGTGCCCTTGCTCCCTGTCATCCTGCTGCTCCTGAGCATTCACTGCACTGGGGGTTCACAGGGTAATTCCCATCCTTCCCACGGGGAACTCAATCTGTGGGGCAGGGAGGGAGCTGATGACTGAACCAGATTCACCATTATTCAGTATTTCCTATTCTCCCACTTTAAAAAAACAAAAAAAAAAACCCAAAACCCCTCAGTCATCTTATCTTGGAGCACAAACGATGACCAGCAAATTTGCAAGAACAATTCCAGGGCTGAAATCTGTTTGTATCAAGCATCTGTCATTAATAACAGCTCCGTGACACTCAGAGGGAAAACATGCACAATCTCCCTTCCTATTTTCCTGTTTTGGCACCTGGGTAACACAATTTGCTTTTTAGAACCACTCAATATCCAACAGTTTTCATGGCAGTCGACATGGGCGGGAGATAAAGAGCATTGTTTGGACAGATAAGAAGAAAAATAAGGAGTGATCTTTGCTACATCAGCCTTCACCAAGCTGGAATTATTTTCTTTCTCACATCCACACCAGAGGAAAGGCAGAGCCAGCAGCAGGGAAACAGCCAGGACACAACATCCTAAAAAAAAAAAAAAAAATTCCCTCACGATTGCTCTGTATTCCTGGAGGCAAAGGTGGCTGCAGAGACAAGGTGTGCATAAAACCTCCTCATTTCCCCACAGCTGGGGTTCGTTATCAGCCTCGAATATCTGGATTGCTCTGAACTTTCCACTGAGCAGATCCATTGCGAGTAACCACTTCTAATTCTAAACTAATAACATTGAAATGCAGGATATGGGCAGCCTGCAGCTACGGCTGCTGTGGCAGCAGATTTGCAGGCCTGACTCATGGCAATAATGGCTTCGCTATCAGCTTCTTAATTATGATGGAAATTACTGGAGCAAATTACCATAAAGGTTTAGGAACATTCAGTCCATTCTGGCCCTTCCAGGTCTGTTGCAATACATATTTGCTTTTTCTTCATAAATGTTAAAATGCCTGCCATTTTTTTTTTTTTTTTAATCTGTCTTCTCCTTCTCTTGGGAACATGGGGAAAGAAAAAACCTCCAAACTTCTTTTCACCGTGGCAAAGTCCCAAGAAAGCAGGTGGCTTCATGCGTAAACAATGCTAATTGGGAGAGAGGTGATAGAAATTCCAGCCTGCACACTTCCAAGTCCAGCACACAAGTTCTCCGCAGCTGATGAGGTTGTGTCGGGCAGAAAGGGGTTGACCACTCCTCCAAATCCCAGCTCAAAATCCTTACCAGGTCCAGAATCCACTCTTGGACCTTTCTCCACTCCAATTTGACAGCAAATTTCTTTACAAATCCACAGTCCCACACTCAGAGGAAAAAAGTGAGAGCAACACTGGTTGAAAAAAACAATTTTTTGCACCCATGCACCCATGGCAGCCTGACCCAGGGATGCAGAGCCTTATACCGATGGATTTGTGTGCAATTCACAAGTTTTGGGAAAGATAAGAGCCTGCACAAAACCCAACAATTCCCTGAGAAACAGCTGCAGCGCTATCAGTTTAACTGGATACATTTGTTCCTGCAAATGAAGTTTTAAAGGAGCCTGAGTGTTGAAAAATTATCATTTCTCTGCTTTCAGAGAACTACCATTACAAGCTAAGTCAGAACAAATTCGAGGCGTGAGTCCATTTTCAGCAGGGAATTCCTTCGCGTTGCATTCACCAGGATTCACTGGGTTTGCTGAAGTTCTGTCCGCTCGTGTTGCCTTTGTCCAAGTTCCAGTGAGCTCTGCTGGAATTAACGCCCTGCCAGGGTCATGCCAGGGGAGCCTCCTGTGAGATAAATCAGATTCCCAGCAGCCCTCAGTGATCTTTAATGGTGTTTTTGAATTTTTGCCTTTAGGCTGAGGGAGACAGGGTTTAGGACCAGCAGCTTCTCACGTGAATTTGTGCAGTGTGACCAGGCCCCGTGGCTTTTTTTGTCCCACAGACGAGCACTTCCCCTGTGTTCTCATCCCTGCCGGGGCTGGGAACACTCTGTTCCTTCCCAGGAGGACACGAGGGGCTGGCCCTGAGGGCTGATCATGGAAATGCCTCGGTAATGAACCCATCTGGTGATGTCCTCACCGGCCTGGCCCGCGGTGCCAAGGAGCTCAGCAGGGCTGCCCCAGCCAACATATGCACAAAACCTACGGGTTCCACTTTCCCCCAGACTTCCACCCCACTCCCCTGCTGCTCGTGTTTTAAATACTTTCCCTGAAAAGGCTTCTCCGCGGGAATGGCCGCTGAGCACATCCCTGAGTTCGCTGCTACGCAACCTGCAGGCCCGGCCTTTCCACGGGAGGAGGGTCCCAAACGGGGCCAAAACTCCACGTGAGGGTCCCACACCTCCAACCCAACACAAATCAATGGATATCAAGGCAACCCCACTTAACGTACAGAGGCCAGGATCTGTTCTCTGGCACGGGGGCTGAGATCAGGGAAGAATCCGTGTCCTGTGTTGGGCTGTGCTACCCCAGATACAGCTGGACATCACCCAGCACAGCAATAACTGGCCCAGGCCACAAAATTAACATCAGGGTGCTACTGATGCCTTAAGATTGAGCTTTTATATTTTTTCAGACCCTCCACTGCTTCAGTGGAACTGTCAGACTCCCCACGGGCTGGGAGCTCCTGTTCTCCCATCCTGCTCAGACACAACAAATCTTCTCCAGGCTGCACTCAAGGACACCTCGTTGGCCCAGGCCCCCAAAGATGGAAACGGAGCCTCTAAAAGGGGGGACAGACTTGGGCTCAATTCCATCATCCCCTGAAATTGTCATTGGAGAATGAACCCTGATCTGGGAATGGATCCAAACTGATCCAAGTGCAGCAAACTCGTGCCCCTGGGATTCTGTCACCCCTCACAGACAAACCATTGGCTCTTTGCCACCTCCTGACAGACAGAACCATGACTGGCGACCAAGAGGATGAATCTGGAAGGGACAGGAGCCACCACAGCCCCTGCCAGGGCGCAGACACCGACCTGGGCCTTCTGCTGAGGATTTTGAGGCTGTGACCAGCAAATCAAACGAATGGGACACGCGGCACCTTCGGCCCCACTGGCCCAGAGGTCTCCCAAAGCTCAAAAGTGCCCTCCTCTGGCTGATTCCGACAGACTCCTCCGTGACTGCTGGGATAACACTTCCCGTGGGCAGAAAGGATTCAAAACCACCCGCAAAGCCATCGCTGGAAAGCCAAGAGGTTTTCCAGAATGGTTTGGGATGGACCAGCTGCACCATGGGTCCCATCAGAGCCCATGGGAGGGAAGCAGCTCAGATCAGCAGGGAAGAGCTTCCCTGGGGTGGATTCTTCAGCCAGGGATTGTGGTTCAGGTCAGGTTGTGGCTCTGAAACCTCGTGGTTTATGGCTCTCCACGTAGGTCTCGAAAGAAGGGAAAAAAAAAAAAATCCCTCGGCTTGCAGAAGCAGCGAGCTCTGAATTGCAGAACACGATTTTCTGGCTCACAGATTTCCATACTGCTAAGTCATCTTTGGACTTCTGTCTCCAAGCAGTTGCCTGACATATCCCAGATGACTATTTTAGGAAAAGGCAAATCATGCCCTAGAAATGCCTGTTTGCTCTGTGCTGACTGTAAAGGCAGTCTAGACGAGCACAGATGGAGATCTCTGTATTTGGTCAGGTGAATCACACCCCCACAGACTTTCAGGGTTTCAAAATTTCGCCCTCCATCCAAGCTCCAAAGTTGCTGTACTGGCTAAAGTTGTTCATGATGGAAATTATCCATGGATATCTTGGGAATCACTGACTTATCTCTCTCACTGCATTATTCCACTGAGGTATATCAGAGCATTTTTTGCTTTTTTCCCCCCATTTCATTTTAGTATCATGGGGAAGTTCTCTACTTTGCTTAGAAGATAATTCCACAGCCTAGGAAATCTTGGATTTATTCTCTTTCTCATCTTCCCTTATGGTATATCTTGGGTATTTCCTAGAGACTAAAGATATTTGCTGTATAATCAACATTTATGCTCAGGTACCTTTTAAACTTTTTTAATTTAAAAAATGCATTTTTAAAATAAACCAGTCTAGAATCTCATTACTCAGTTCATTCTTTTCATGCCCTATTTTTCAGCTGAGCCTCAAGATCGAGCTGATATCAGTAAGGAACTGACAGAACTACAATTTATAAGCCACTCTCCGTACATTTAAGATTGTTCACATTTGTTTGGGAAGAATGAAATGCAGTTTTGTAAATCGATGAAATTCTGAGTGCAAGCAAACCTCAGCCAGCTCCCAGCAGGATTTTTACCTGCCATTAACCTGATCTGCGTGATAATTGGGCAAAGACATCACTAATTGCTTTTGTCTTGCAGAACTGAACCCATTCCAGGCAATTTCCAGGAGGCTGCTGCAGGAAGGTGAAATTCCTGGGGCAGGGGTTCCTTTGGAAAGCCCTGGAATGCTCTTATGGTGTTTCTTACGGTTTTAAAGGATCCCCTGTGTCACAGCAGAGGAATTGGGGTAAAACCTGAATTTTCAAGGGTGTATTTTTCCAGCAGGAGTTCAGGTTGAGCTGCCCAAGGCTCCTCTGTATTTACCCACATTTGGGGTTTTAGGTCCCCTCCAGTTTGCCAGCAGCCCTTCTACCACCACCAACCTGGCTAAAAATTGATCACAGATTTATTTTTTTCCCCGTGATAATTTGCCTCTCCACGTGGCAGGGAGTAGCCCTGGCTGGGGCTGGCAGCCCTGGCACGCCAAGCAAACCACCCAAGACGTTCCCTTCCCTTCCCAGCAGCCGGGACAGGGCACATTTGAGCCTCCTGGAACACGCTCTGGGGTTTGGTGCACGCACTCCGTGAGCTTCCTCTCTTTGATTTGTGCACCAAGCCACGGGGGACAGAAATAGTCCTCGTTTTTCACTGCCCTGGGCAGCTCCTCTCTGCCATGAGCCCTGCCCGGCTCAGAGAGGCCACTCTGTTCCCTCAGCAGCCCTGCCCACACCCATCCTCCCGAGTTTGGGACTTGGCTTGGCCTTTTCCAAACAGCCTGCTGAGGATTTAGTAAATCTGGGCCCTCCTGGAGAAGAGGATCTACAAGGGATTATAAAAACCAACCGCCTGGCTTTGGTTTTTTCCAGTTTGGTGATATTAGAGCTGCATCACCCTGACTGCCTGAATTTGTCTGGGTGTGACTGATGCTGCAGCCTGGCCTGCAGGCTCTGTTGCCACTGGCTACTGCAGAGCAGGAGAAAAGCCAATTATAGCCCAGAAACTTCAAATCTTCCTGCCTGGCCATTAACACTGGGAGCTTTATTATTATGAAACGTTTTGAACACGGCGCCATCAAAAAGCCAAAGTGAGGCTCTCTGGATGTTAAACATCCACGGTGAGGTAACAGCCACTGCCTAGCTGGGAGTTTTTTTCAGAGAAAATTTAATTAAAAAGAGACAAACAGGGCAGGCAAAGGGTTCTGGGTCTAATTCAGAGCTTATGTGAACTAATTGTGAACTCTTCTCCCTCTAAGTTGCTTGAACAGCTGCTATGGGAGACATCTCTGCCTGTACTTCTGGTGGTCTGTAAAGGGTAATAATTATTAAAAACATTTTAAATAGAAGATAAAAGTATATTTCTCAGCATTTCTACCAAGAATTAGGGTGATTTGTCTTGGCAAAGTGGAAAACACCCCGATATTAACTCAATATCACAGGATCTGCCTTTCCCTAAATATATAAAATCTCTGATTTTTTCAGTTTAACACGTAACCACCCTCTTTCAAATTCTGCTTGCAATAGTTTCTCCAAATCGGGACTCAGCTCCTTCTATTCCAGTCACTTTCACCGCAGCCAAGTCTACAAAAAGCCTTTAACACTTCACAGGCTCCGAAGGGCTTTAATCAGGGAGCTTCAGGGAGCTGTGCAAACCTTCCCGAGCGCTTGCAAGAGCTCCCCAGGCCTGCGCTGGGGGGTTCTCGTTTTATCCCCGGCGTGCAGACAGGGTAACTAAGGTAACAGCAGGCAAAAAGGGGTTGACTTCCCACTCCCAAGCTGGAGTGTGTTCACTATTAGATAATTATTCTGCTGCTGAGAGCAGCTCAAAGCTGCAATGTGCAAATATTGACGGCTCAAGTGCCACTCTCGGAACTCGCCCTCGGAGCACCGCGCCGGCCTCACGCAGGGATTGTGGACTTTTTGTAGGGTTTGACCCAGGGATTTTGGCTGCCGGAGGAAATCCAGGCTGGATTTTCCAGCTCGGACCCTGCAGGGGAGCAGTGCTTTACTTTGGGGTCCTGGCACTAAAATTCAGGGGACCTTCAAGGAGTAGGGCATAGAGAGCTGTGCCCAGGGTTGCTGTCCCCAGGGTCACTGTCCCCCTCTCCACTGTCCCCAAACAGCCACAGCAAAGCCATTTTCTCAGCAGAATGGCCAAAGCCCCAGCCTCACCCCAGTCAGCCCCCACCCTCTCTGCCACATTTGGGGACATTTTTCTGACAGTAGAGAGAGTTGCAAAAAAACCCCAACTGTGCACCTTTTCCAGGCTGGGAAAACATCCTGGAGCACTGCCTCCCTCCCACCCCATTACTAATCACTGCAAACAGCTGTTCCCTCTTTTCCTTTTTCCCTTTTTTTTTTTTTCCGCTGTTCCTTAATACCATTCTGATCAACTGTTTCTGGCAAAGATAGAGTAAGAGAAAGAAAATCCCATTTCCCACTCCACACAGCTAATCCATATGATTCTTCAGCTCCCTAGAAGCTGATCTGAAACACCTTCAACTCATCTCATAATCTGCAATATTCAGGCTGCCTGGTGTTCAAATTCACACCAGAACCTGAGGAAAAAACCAAAATATTTTCCATTTCCACTCCTCTGACCCATCCAGGTCTCTTGAACAGCAGCTCGTGAAGTAATAGGTTCAGGTTTTGCCAGTACCTGCCAGGGTAGATCAACCTAGAACAGCTTGAAGCTATTAAAATGGTTCTATATAATTCTGTGAGCACATGTATCATAAAGTCAGAATGATGAAGTGCCTGGTAGAGATGGATTTTGAAAACAGTCGAGAACTGTTTGTTCCCAGTGCTGGAGGAGTTAGGGATCCCTGAGAGGAACCGTAGCTGCCAAATGATCCCAGTGCTCAGGAGAGCCTTTAATCTTCATCTCCTTCCAGCCTCAGACAGAGATGAAAATCCATTTTGGTTATCAGCAAAACCTTCAGAGCTGAGCGTGATGCAACTTGTGTAGTGTTTAACAAAAAAATAAAATAAAAACCACCACACAGATGGAAAAATCAATGCAAAAAGGAAGAGCCAAGTGTGAGTTTGTGTGTGGACAGGGCAGCTCCTCCACTGCTCAGTGAGACCACTTTATACAAACTGAAAGTGCCTGAATCTGTAGGTGGGGTGGGTTTTTATTTGGTTGGAAATGGGAATTTTGCAGTTGGTCAGGAGGTTTTTGTTTGGTTTTTTGGGGAGTGGTGTTTTGGAAGGTTTTTTTGTAGTTTTGTTTTTTTTTTTTTAAGATGATGCTAAAGCTGTTCAGGGATGCTTTTCCCTACACCCATTCCCTTCCTCCCCAGATCTGCTCCCATAAAGATGAACAGATCCCCAGAGAATCCCAGAATGGTTTGGGCTGGAAGGGACCCTAAAGATCATCTCATGTCATGGGCAGGGACCCCTTCCACCTTCCCAGGCTGCTCCAAGCCCCATCCAGCCTGGCCTTGGGCACTGCCAGGGATGGAAAAAGCCACGAAGCTCCTCTGTGTGGATGCATCCACCAGTGCAGCACCACTGGGGGCAGCTGTGACAGAAAACTGCAGAATAATCCTGCAAATAACAAATCCAAACAATAAATACAGCCCAGCTCTCAGTTCTGATCAGGCAGGACTCCGGTCAGCATTAAAACAAAACCCCTCATGTCACCAAGACAGTTTTCCAAATCTCACTTTCCCTCCTTCTGGGTCTTGCAGGAATTGTTTCTTGGTGGTCAACCCTGAATCCCATCTTTTGTGTCATGACAGCACATGAGAACAGAAAAGCAGAGTTTGTTCCCAAGAGGATAAAGGAACATGGCAATTTTTGAGTGATTGGACAAAAAAAACCCCAAAAACTTGAGTTTGACCAGCAGGCCTTGCAGACAGGGGGGAACTCAGAAATTAAAAAGGGAGCAGAGCTCCTGAGGGTCTCCTGGTTCTTTGTTGGGTTTTTGGGGGGTTTTGCACTGCACAAGGAACAGGTGTTCAGCTATTCCCCAGCCAGGAGCATCATTCCAGGCAGAGATGCCTCCCCAGCATCCAGGGTTTTCCAGGAACACATTTGCACTCATTAGCAGTTTTTGCCACAATGGAACAAGTCAGCACAAGCTTGGGGTGCTGGCACAGACGCAGCCTTGGTTGCTGTCCAGGAAAGCACACCGAGTTGGTTTGAATGGGGTAGAATGCAGCAGAACAAAGCATCCTCTAGGTACCTCTAGCTAATCATGAAATAATAATAAGAAAAAAAAAAAGAAATAGAGGAAAAGGGAAACAAAAGTAATTGTGTGTCGACTTGCACATCCAAATCTCTTAATTTGCAATCTCAAACAACACTTTGGCAGCCCTAATGCTCACCCTCACACCTCAGACTTGCCTCTTCAAGCACTGGCGCTGTGGATATACCCCAGGTACCTCCCCAGAACATGCAGCTCATTAGCTTTTCACACGGATCTCCTCGTGGGCTCAGACTCAGAGCCCTTGTGCTTGAAACAATCCTCCAGTTGTGCACCCCACACTGCTCCAACACCCAGGCCTGTGTTTTCACAGATTCTGACATTTATTCAATCACACCGTGCCTTGTACTGAGCCAGCAGTTTGCTTTTGCAGGGAAAAAAAATCCCTTTTCAATGCAGGTCCAAAGGCATTGCCTTACAGCCCTCCTCAGGCACAGCACGCTGCTCTGACTGGGCTCTAACTGATTTTGTTCAGGCATTAACTCATTAGAGCAGCAAATCTGATCCCTGGCAGTAATTGCTCTCTAACAGCCACTGCCTGGCCCCTCAGCTCTGCATCTCCTCACGGGAGAGGCTCTGCTCCTGATGGACACAACCCCAAGAGGCAGCTTCTGTCCACACTTGCCAGCCAGGAGCCAGGCCAGGAGCTGCAGCACAGGGGGAAACACCAGAAAAAACCAGACTTTATGGAAGGATTTCCAAAGAATGGGGTGCAGAGCCCTGTGCTGTGGATAAATGAACACACACGTTACCGGTCGAGAGCATTAACTCCACATTATTCCCATTTTCCATCCACCTCCTGCCTCTGAGCTGCACCTCAGCCACAGACACATCCTTCACCTCCCTCAGCCTTTGGGGAGAGAGCTCTTCCCCTTTCCTCAGGAATCCCAAATCCTGACTGCAGGAAACGGCAGATTTATCCCAAAAGATTGTGTGTCCCAGAAAGGACATTTTTTGCAGCCTCGTTGCTGTTGTGAGGGCAAACCCAAAGGTCTTGTGGAGCCTCTGGAAGGGCGTGGAGAAGGGTTTGAGCTCTGAACCCCAATTCTGGTGTCACAGGAGACACAGACCAGCCCCAGCTGCAATCCATGGAGGCAGGAAGGAAATCCCTCCCTCAGGAGCTCAACAGCTTCCTGCCAAGATCTGCCGTGAGGGAAAAGCGACACATCCGTGCTGTGGTTTGAAAAAAACACCCAGGATCCCGACTAAAAATGCCACAGCCACGTGGATAAGACACAAAGGTGTGAGTCAGCTCCAATTTGCTCAAAATATTCCAACAGATCAGCTTTGTAGCAGGCTTTAACCACGGGCCTGCACTGCTCTAACTTCCTGCGGGGTCAGGTGTCCTCCATCCTCCTGCTGCCAGCACAAATCCGAAGTGGCAAAGCAGAGACTCACAGGATCAGTGAGGTTGGAAAAGACCTCCAAGATCATCAAGTCCAACCTGAAACAATCCCCACCTTGCCACCCAGAGCACTGAGGGACAGTTTTTTTCTTCATCCTGTGTGGATTCTGCATCCTGTGTTCGACAGAAAAGCAACAGCATTCCCAGCCCTGACCTACATCCGTTTCCTACCTCTGGATGCACAGGTCTGGTACTGTACAACCACAGCCTGGAGAGGTATTTCTACCTCTTTTCCAGGAAAAAAAAAATCAAATTTGAGAAGTTCCCACTTCCCTGCCCGACCCAGATCTCCTGTTCCCATCCCTGCACCTCGCTTTGCCTCCTGTTCCCAGGTGCTGATGCAACTGCTCTGGGGCTCTGTGATAAACTGGCTCAGGGAGAATTCTTTGGGAGCAGCAGTCAGGTTGGGTTTTTTTTTTTTTTAATTTCGGATGATTTCACGTCTCCTCCACAAAGAGCTGCCTCAGCACAACTGGGGGGCAATGAGCTGCGTGGGACAGCGCCAAGAGCGAGTGGCCAAACGTGGGGGCAAAACTAAATTGCCTCTGCTGCTGGGGAAAACATTCAGGTAACTGCTGCAGCCTCCGGAGCGAGCGATCAGCATAGCATTTGCATTTGAATTGAGGGGAAAATCCCCACGGAGCGTGTCGAGGCAGGTGCCTGTCTGGAGTTGGTCAGAGGTGGGATGGAAGGAGGGCATTCTTCATGAAAATTGGGTAAACAGTTCCCGGGGCTGCTCCCCACTACAAGGATTTTAGGTTGTTTCCCAAACCTTTAGCTATCATTCCGTACCTTTGCCTTGAGCTTTAATAAATAAATCTTCCCTTTGCCTCGCTGTCTGGGGTCATGGGACCGGGGCTGTGCGCAATGGAAAAGCTCATCCAGCTAATTAATTACTGCTCCTGCCTCCCCCAGCAGCAGAGCACGAACCCAATCCTTGGGCTCCAGCCACACGGGTAAGAGGAAGGCACTTTGAATCCCAGCTGGGCACTGCATCCTCCCTCTGCTGCATCCACAGCGGGGAATTTTCCCTGCTGGGGCTCGTGGGATAATCCACAAACGTGGGAAACCTGGATCCCACCTCAGGGTGGTGAATGCACATCCCGGCTCAGCCTGGCTGGGTCCTGGCTGCTGCTGGGGTTCATTTCCCTGCCTGGTTCAGGGGAAAAGGGGCGAGGAAGGCGGTGAGGAAGGCAGCAGACTTGGGAAACTTTTATTTTTGCTTTGTTTTGTTTTTTAAGATGATGCTAAAGCTGTTCAGGGATGCTTTTTCCTACACCCATTCTCTTCCTCCCCAGAGCTGCTCCCACAATGATGAACAGACCCCCACAGAATCCGGGAATGGTTTGGGTTGGAGGGGACCAAGCAGGTTTCCCACAGTTCCTCGTTAGACTCATTAAGCCCAGCGCACCTAATGAATCATTAGGCACCCCAGCAGATCCACACACGCTCTGCTCCTCAGAGCTTCCTCCCTGCTCCCCGTGCCCAGGGATTGTTCAGCCATTCCCAACCTGACTGCCACGACTCCTTCCAAAAATGAAAAAAATATAATTGCTTAACAGATGAAGCCCTGCTGAAGGAACAGATCTGTTTATGGAACATACTTTTCTTTCACTAGACCAAATATATTCAGCCCTCTCAAGTAAATATGTACGTTAAAAACTCCCTAACTGGCAAAGAAATAGCAAATGGGAAATTATATAACGAGGAGCAACTACAATAGGAAGGTGCACTTTAAAATGCTTTTACTGAGTGTTCTTTTGAGGCTAAATCTGAGAGCAATTTTTAAAAAATTCAAGTATCAAAGGCTGAATAAATGGTTCCACTAGAAACTGAAAAAATATGTGGAGGAAAGGGATTATTATATTAAAAAAAATAAATAAGCCCTCAGCCTGTATTATTACAACCTAAATGTTGTCTTAGCCTGGAATATAAGAATCTGAAAACAGATCTAACTAGGCAAATAAAGCAACACTGACTTGTTTTTATTACCCAAGCGAAATTTTTTTTTAAAAAAAAATAATATAAATCATATTATTTTTTCAAATTCTATTGTTCTTATTACTCAAGCAGTTATTTCCACAGTCATATGCTTGCGAGAGTACCTGGCAGCAGCTTTCACCAGTTATCTGGGTATTACAAAACAGCTTTACAGCAGCAGACAGAACCACTCCATTCAGGGCTCCTGCGCTGATCCCCTCCTGGCTCCCATCCCTCCCCAGCCCCTCTGGAAGCTCCCTCCCCTATCACAAGGCTGCTGAGATCACGCCAGCTGAATCAAAACCCCAGGAAATCACAATAGGATTAAAAAAAAAAAAAATTCCCCAGGGCAGCAGGCAGCCAGCAGTTTTTCCATGGACACCAATAAAAGCGGGATAAACACTCCAGGCAAATCTGGCGGCCTGTGCTCAGGTGTGCAGGGCTGGATGAGGCTTCGCTCGTGTTTGCTCACACTCAGCAGGCTGGGAGCAGCCAGGAATTCTGCAAGTCACCCTTGGCTGCTTTGCTGCAGCTCCGTTGCAGGAGCGGGCTCAGGGTTATTTATCCTGCCTATCCAAGCCTCGGGTTTATTCTGATTTAACCGAGAGAAGGTGGGCAGCATCCATCAGCAGAGCCCCGAGAGCACAGGTGAGCCAGGAATAATCCTCACAGCTCTGTCAGGGAGGATAAAATCTCATCCATCAGCTGCCTCCTCCGGGTCACGGGAGCTGCTGATCTCCACGAGCTGTTCGCTCCAACTCGAGGGCAGCCTGGTGTTCGCTCTCTGCTCCTGCCTCCAAAGGCAGCTCCCCAGATTGTGCTTTCCATCCTGCCCAGAAACGCACCAGGGCCTTGAATTTTCTCCCCTGATGCAATACGGTCTCGGCAACAATGAGAACAGTGAGCAAGTCATAAAAATAATAAACCGTGCTAGGTCTGGAGGCTATGAAATCAGTTCAAACCTACTGCGGGGAGCTGCGCTGCCTGCGCAGAGCCACATGGCTTTCCATGGGCAGCGGCCCATTTATGAGTCATGAGACATAATAGAGTATTGTTGAAAGCTTCGGGACCATGAGAAATTATCTCCTGCCCGCCATGGGGAATGGTAGAAACTGGCAAGGAGCTGCAGTTACATTCTTTTACAGAAATGAAATCAGACAGCCTCGGCCTGCTTGCCAGTATACAAAACCACAAATCATGAGGACAACTCCTTAATTAGGACTAATTTTTTATATATATATATATATTTTTTTTTTTTTAAAGAGTTGCCACTGCACTAAGCAGCCAGAGAAGCCAACATTTGCTCTGTCCCTCGCTGAGTTGAAATAAGGCAGGAAAGACAAAAAGGAGGGGTGGGTGAGCCAATGTCCCAGGTGACATCCCCTCGTGCCAGGGACTGGGTACACGTGGCCAGGGAGGACAAAAGCCATTTGCTAAATATTCTGGTGTGATAACCCCGGGCTGTGCTCATCCCCAGTGTCCTGCAGGGGCTGGAGATCACCTCGGATCCAAATGCTCAAATTCCTCCCAGTTCCTGTGCCCAGAGCAGAAATGCTGAGCGGCCCTCTGACTGAGACAGCAAAAATCCTATTTTTAAATGAGCACTGAAGACTTCAGGAAATTGCATAACTGCAGGAATACAGCTCAGGGGATAAATACCTGACAGGGAGAGGAGAGAAGGCAAAGTCAGAACCTTCCCAGCGTTATCCAGGGAATGCACAGGGGGTGATGGGCACAGGGAAATACAGGAAACTTCATTGAAACACAAGAAAAAAGCTGCTTTGCTCTGAGGGTGGTTTGAAAAAATGAACAAGTGGAGTCTCAATCCTCAGATGGAGGATCCTTGTTAATCTGGAAATGCTACACACTCATCCAGTCAAGGAGAAAATAACAACAGTATTATTATGTGTATTCTCTAACAAATTTCAGTTAATTTATATAATCTGGATATTGAGTTTTAATCATTAGTGAGCCCAGAAAGGCCAGTAAAATCCCGAAGATTAACCTCTCTTAGCAATCCAGTTGCTAGCTCAGAATTCAAATACGCTGAAGGGAATTATGGCCTGTGCAGCAGTGATGAATGAGCAGGAAAGGCCCAAACTGAATGGAAACCCAACCAGGAATCCTTCAGGCCGCAGATGCAACCACAGCTCCCATTGTGCAGCAGTTGCATCACGTCACACCCAGCCAGCAGCAATAAATCAGGAGCTCCCTCCCCTCCTGCTGCCCTGGATTATCTGAGGTGGGACCACGCTCTTCCCTTCCCCGAGGAAACCTCAAATTGATCGAAGCAAAAATGTGGTTGCATCTGACAGTGATGAGATATTGATCCACGTTCAAGGATGCATTGATAAATGCGGATATTCTGTGGTAGAAACCACAGTTTGGCTTCAAATTTACTTCAGAGTAGAGGGGATCAGGCAGGTGCAAGTCTGGAAGTTGAGGATGGAGATCACACAGTGAAACATCACTTCCTAAAGTGGTTCTCCTTAAAATGACCAAAAAGAAATGGATGCATCCCAACCCTGGCAGCCAGGGTGTCAACTACAGCTCCAGCAGAGCGGTTTGGTTCTGGGGATCCTCTAAAAGAGGGAAGGGAGCCACAGCAGGCTGAGAATTTCACTGGGATTGAAGGAGCTCAAACCCCAGCTGCCTGCAAGGCCCTGGGAAGCTGCTGCAGCCAGCAGAGCAGAGGCTGCGGGCTCTGGGCCAAAAAATACCAGGACAATGTGCCTGAAACAGAGAGAGAGGCACCCAGAGGTCACACCCCGGGCAGGCAGGGCAGGAGGGGAGAGGTGATCCCGTGCAACGCCTGAAATCAGCCTGAGGAAAGGTGGAAGAGGAGCTCTCATGGAAATCTTCAGGTCTGAATCAAGGAAAAACGCCTCTGCCTGAGGACAGGGACAGTCCTTGGGAAGGGAACACAGGTTTTCCATGGAAATATTGCAAATATATTTGGCCACTGAGCAGCTGCCAGCGCTGTCACACCTCTGCTGGTCCAGGAGCAACCACACCTCCAGCTGGACAGACCCCGGGGGACGGAAAAAACGCCAAAGACCCAGGAATCAGAAAAACTCCGGAGAATAAAGGAGGAGAGTGTGAGCTTGGGGAGGCCTCAGGCAAAGGCTTGGGATGGGTGGATGTCTGAGTCTCGCGCCAAGGGTGAGATATCTTTCGTTATGCTGGAAACCATCACTTCATAAAACTTTAAACTCTCCCCACACACGTCGAACTGAGAGCTCTTGCGTGTTCCTGTTGTTCCTGGATAACCAAAATGTCACCTTCACAGCTCCTCGTGGGCTGCAGTTCCACCTCAGATGCTCTGAAAGTGGAGCTGGTTCATAAATAAAAAAAAAAAAAATAAAAAATGAAACCCTGAATGTTTGTGACAATCACATCGACTTTAATGTCTTCCAGGTTCTTGGCCGGGATGACACATCTCAATAAAACAGCAAAAAGAAAATGTCCTCTTTCATACAAACGAGACTTTTGTTTTCCACAGAGCTTTTCCAAGCCCTGGACACTCGGTCATAGTAAATTCAACCTCTCTGGCTTCTGCTCTCCGGGCCAGCAATAACTGGGAGAGGAGATTGGAGCAGGGTTTAAAACCACGTCACCACCAAGCACCTTTGGAGAAGGACAGAGAGAGGATCCAGGAGGGATTTGATCTCTAACCTACCGAGGAGGGTTACGGAAATAAAATCTGAAGTCCTAGAACTTTGTGAATTTGAATAAGTGGTGAGCTTTGGCCAAGGAAAGCAACGAAGGTGAAAGCTGGACTTCAAAACAAATATTTTCCTGCATTCCTAAAAGGCCTTTAGTTTAAAAAAAGCATTTGTAATAAAACCTAAAACAAGTTTTAAAAACTTCAGAAGCCAAGGGCACAAACAAGTTCCAGGACAGTGGGAAGAGCTGTATCATTGCATAAACTGCGGGGAGAAAAAACCCATTAACTTGAGGACATTGGTCAAAAAGCAAAGCATGAAATCAGAGTGGGGTTGGTTTGTTTATTTGCTTTTCAAAGGGCCCACACATTCTCAAAAGGGCTTTGGTTGGGGGCCTCTCTTTTTAATGTCTGCCCTTTCCTCCAGCTACTTTGTGCCACTGATTATTCTGGAACGAGATCTCACCTCCCTGAAGTGCAGCACTTTTCTGAAGTTATGCAACATGGGAAGGAAAAGCTCAGGAATTGTCAATATTCAGGAAGGTCCCTTGCATCAGCCAGGCCCTCTGTGAAGCTCTGCTCGTTATGGAGATTACACCACTGACATATGGCAGAGACATTTCTGTGGAAGCCGAAATGAAAGGAGTTGGAAATGTTTTATTTGTCAACTAAAAAAAAAAAAAAATCCATATGGAGAACTTCACGATTTTACACAGGCTCCTAATATGTTTTGCCTTTATCCTTTGTATACCCTTCCTTTTTATTTTTTTTCATTTTTTCCCCTCAATAAAGAGACTAATTACAGTGATAAAACAACTCGTATGCGATGTGACTCACACAGCCCCGGAGAGAACAATACAGCACTGCCCTCAGCCAGGGAAAGAGCCCAGCTCTCAGCAGGCAAGCACTCCAGGCCTGCGGATCGTTCCCACGGATGCTCAGATATCGAGCTTAATTGAAGGGTAGGTGAGGCTAATTTTAGACTCCACATGTCCGGGTCCAAACCCTGGTGCTGGGAAGCTGCAGATTCAAACGGATCGCTCGGTGTTTTGCATTTGCATGCGGAGCACTGGGGGAAAAAACCAACCCCTGGTGTTCTCGAGCGAATTGTGGCCCTGGGTGGGGCTGCCCAATGCCTTCTGCGGGGAATTTGCCCAGAGATATCAGGCAAGATGGAACTCATTCAGCTCTGGGAGAGCAGCACCAACCACGAGTGTGCTGCACTGACTGAGACGCTGCAGCTCGGCCTTGCTGAGATGAGGCTCCAAACAGGACTTAATAAATAATAAAACCCAGTTTGAAGCTCTCCCAGCAGCTCTAAGAAGGGGTCCAGGCTTAGCTAAGCCAGGCCTCTGTCCTGTCACAGCAGGGTGGCCCTTCCAGTGCACGGAGAGCCCTCTCCCAGCCCAGGAGCAGCTGGATCACCCATCCCAGAGTCTTCCCATTCCCGTGAGGATGAGGAAGGGAGAGCCCAGGCACCTCAGAGCCTGGGTGGATTCACTTCCCACCTTCTGGCTGCTACCCCAGCCCTGCCAGTGCAGCCCACTCACATGTGGGAGGTGCCAATGCACCTGCTGGCTGCTTTTCCTCCGGATAAATCCAAAGGGAAGTCTCCTGGTGCGTGATTGTGAAAGAATAAGCCCAAAATTGGACTGGGGACGTGAAGAGGAAGGAAAGCAAGAGATGGAGTTTATGGGGACAGGCTGAGAGAGCTGGGGCTGGTCAGCCTGGAGAAGAGAAGGTTGTGTGGAGACCTCACTGCCCTTTCAGATCTCACAGTGCCTGCCAGGGGCTGCAAGGAAGCTGGAGAAGGACTCTGCATCAGGAGCTGGAGTGACAGGACAAGGAGAAAGGGTTCACACTGACAGAGGGGAAAAATGAGTTAAATATGAGGGAGAAATTGTTCCCTGTGAGGGTGGGGAGGCCCTGAAATGTTCAAGGCCAGGCTGGACAGGGCTTGGAGCACCCTGGGATAGTGGGAGGTGTCCCTGCTCATGGCAGGGATTGGAACTGGGTGAAATTTAAGGTTCCTTCCAACCCAAACCCTTCTCCAGCTCTGTGCAAGTTTGGTGCAGTAAAAAGCAAATCCCAATTACAGACAGATTCCAAAGCCTCTCCTTTGCTGCAGCCACCAGATAACAGCTCCCTGCCGTTCCCCTGGATTCCCAGCCCAGCTGTTGAACCCCCACTTGCTGTCCCCTTCTCCCCTGTGACATGCAGGACATGCCAAAGGCCCCACATCACCCAAGACTTCAGCCTATGCACGGCCCGAGCCTCCCCTGCTCAGCTGTCACAGCCACAGCTCCTTGGGAGACAAACCGGGGATTTCTTCCCAGAAATGCTGCGTTTCACACAGTTTCCACAGGGCCATTCATCACCCTCTCAGGGAGAAGCAACTGTGTTGAGAGGACAGACCCAACTCCTCTGCACATGTGTTTGCCCAGCTAATGAGAAATGAGGAATGTCTGGCTGTATGCAAAGGCAAATTCCTCCCGAGATCAAGTGTGCTCAGATGTGGCCGTGAGAGCAGCGAATAATCTGCAAGTGTTAGGAACTATTTACGGGCTTAACCAGTCAATGGTTAAACTCTCCCTGCCTGCAGAGGGACAGGGATCTGGCCTTGGCACCAACGTGAGGCACAGCTCCTGCCAGGCTGGCTCATCTCCCTGCCACCAGCTCAGGAGCTGGAGCCTGTGGTGCCTGATGGTTTTTTTGTCTTTTCTTTTTATCTCCTTTTTATACATTTGTATCCCCTTTCTCTTTCCCTGTGCCCGTCACAAACACTCCCTGTCCCTCAGCCCTACATGTGGAGAACCCTTGGGGGCTGAGATTGAGCTCAGCTTGGGGCTTCTCTGAGGGGAGCAGACGGAACATCCCGAGTGTCTCCAAAGCAGAGGCTCCAGCCTTGCCCGGAGCCTCCTCTCTGCAACAGGTTTGTTCAGCTGGGCTGGAGTCTCCCTTGGGGGGGTCATTAGAATGGGGGACAGTTCCCTCATTGGTTCAGTTCCTCACTGGGGATTTGAGGTCGATCTGCTCATTGCTGAGCTCCATCCAATTGGATCCGCGTTGGACCCGGGGGTGCTGCTCGGCTGTTCCCACCTGGGCCGAGTTGTGTCCCTGGGATCCCATTAAACCCAGGGAATGCCCTTTGCCCTGCGCTGCTGGGGCTGCCTCGGGTTTGTACCAGCCCTTAAGGCATCACCTGAACAGGAAAAATCCCCAAATTATTCCTATTTATTGCTACATCTGATTTCCTGCCTTCCTCCTCTCCAAACAGATTTATTTGAAGCAGAGGTGCTCGATTGTGTGAGCAGACACACGTGTGCACTTCAGGATGAGCAGGAGGACTGAAAACGGAATCCTTCCTGCACCAACAGATGGAGTTTGGGTCTCAGTCCCTTTCTTAACCAGGCTGCAGCACCCTGCGAGCTCCTGCTCTGCAGACACTGCTGCAAAGAGCAGCCAGAAGTGCCCCTGCAGCTCTGCTCCCTGAGAGGATGCAGTTCAGATCCCTTCCCACCTCTACAACAGGCTCACCAGCACGAGAGCAGATTTAATTTGGCACTGGGAGCACAGGAATGGCATCCAGAGCTCCCCAGCCTTGCCAGCCATTTGTCCCATTTGTTCAACCATCTTGCACAAGCCACTTAATCCAATTTTACTTTTCTTTTTTTCGAGCTGGTTACCTGAAATAGGGCCTGAGCCAATCCCCAGGAAGGCAAATGGGAAGTTTCCAGTCCACTTCAATGGTACCCACGGGCTCTCAGGCCTCTGTGGCTATATTTAGGCACTTAAATATAGGAGTCTGGGCTTCAGAGATTACTGAGTGCCCACAGCTGCCACTGATCTCAGAGGGAAAAAGAAGAACAAACCTCTGGTTCAAAAAGTCTCTCAGCTGCAGCCTGGGAAGGCAGAATCAAGGGAAATATCGCCGTGCTCTTGCTGTGACACGGATTTCTCCCTGCACGGTTGCTGTGACCCAAATCAGGCCCGAGCTGGAGGAATTCTGCCGGGATGACACAGCACAGCTCTGGCTGTGTTCCTTCCCACAGGCTCGGGCTCTAAACTCTGCAAATCCCTGCACAAACTCTGCTTGAATTCCCCAGTCGACGGCCACAGTCCTTGGGAAGGTTTAGAAAACTCCTCACAGATAAATCAAACAAACTGCTGGGGAAATGGAAGAAACCCCATTCTCCAAAACCCACTGTGACGAGTTCAGCCCAGTTCCACTGGTGTTGGGGACGATATCCTCATCCCTTTTTGACAAAGCTGCAGAAACCATTGAACTGATACTCCCCAGCAGCCAAATCCTGAGCACCAGGACCTTAAATAGTCAGATTTAGCAGGAAAATGATGGGCACGTGGCTGGAATTGCTCCATTGCCACGGAGACCAGCACAGCAGAAGAACTGGGAGAGGAAAGGAAAGAGAAAGGGCTCAGAATGCTTCAGTTTGTCCTGTTTTTCAAAGCAGAAATAATGTGGCTCCTTGGCACATGGCCTCACTCATCCTTTCATTTCTGGCATTGGGAAATTCACAATAAATGGTTTCACTTATGGAAATCTAAGCTTAGCTTCCCTATAAACTGCTTTTGCTGCATTTTGGGGACTCAGCAGAGGCACAATTCATCCACTTCTTGGGCTTTATGGGCCCTAAACATTAAAAAAAACCAGCAAAAATATTTTATTGCTTATTATCTTCCTACAAAGTTTCTGTCTGGGCTCATCACAGGTTTCCGGTTGACATTGTGTCACCCCAAAACCTGTCACGGAACCAGGTGCACAAAGATGCTGGAGTGAGTCTAAAAAACCAGGATACAAATGATTCCTGTGCTTATCCTGCTTCACCTGCAAGCCCAGAGCTCCAAGGACACCCCATTTTCCAACACCAACACAGAAAACAAATCAGCTGAATTCCATCTCAAACGTGAATAAGCTGCATTTTGCAAGCAAGAAATGAAATACAAATATGGTGTAGAGGTAGTAATTTTGTCAGTTTGTAAAATTCTGTTTGCTCTATGTGCAGTGCCATTCTACAGATAATTAATATCTGGTTATGTCGCTCCTCACCAGGACATTGGACACAACATATTATAATATATAATATAAATATATCCATAATATAAAATTTTCTAACTCTGGCGTTTAAGGTAAAAGGGGAAGACAACAAAAATCTGATTAGAAATAAAATAGTAACACATCTCCTCCTGAAAGGACATTTGATGGACATTAGGGCAAAGTGAGAGCCTGGTTTTTCATTTACAAATAATAACAAATTATATATATATATACATTAGGATTATTTAGTGGGGTTTTTTGTGCATTTCTCTCCCCAAAAGCCAGGGAAAACAATAAAAATCCTGAGAATAAACCCCAGCAGCTCTCGAAGGCAGAGTGGAAGCCTGGGCTTGTAAAAACGCTTGGGCACCAGTCCAAGCAGAAGGCCCAGGCTTTGGAACAACCAAAAAAAAGGGAACAGGATCCTGTCCCCAGAAGCTTTTGGGGGACAGGGACAACCTGCCGAACCCTGGTCCCAGAGAATTTCACCTCAGGAGGTGTCAAGAACAACCTCCTGCATGGAATGTGCCCCAGAACCCGCTGCCAGCTCCGTGGAGATGGAAGGAGAAAGGTGACCCAGGCACAGACCACCGAAAATCAATTTATTTTGAAACCTGCTGTGCAAAAACCGGAGCTGAGGAGCCCCGGGCAGGACTGGGTGGCCCTGGGGCCTGTGTCACTTGGCTGTGGCTCACTCGGTGCTTTTCTTCACCCCTCACGCCAGCTGAAGGCCACTTTATGAGCAAAAATGCTGAGATTGAGACAGGAATCAGCAGCAGGATAAAAGCACCTTGTCCTACCCCACCAACCCCCTGGCCATGGGTGACAGATGTCCCCAAGCCTGAGCTGCACAGCAGAGCCCAGGGCCACACACAGCCAGGTCTGCCAGGTCCTCCTTTGCTGGCAGCCTCGCTGCTCAAAATACCCAGCCACTCACTGCCCTGGGAGTTTATTTTATTTTATTTTATTTTTCCCTCAGGGGAATTATCTGGTTCTGTGAATCCTCTTCATTTTCCATTCAAGCTCCCAGATTGTGCAATTTCCCCGCTGCACCTCCTTTCCTAAACCAGAGAGGACCACAATTACCAGCAGCAGGGCAGACTTTGGTTTCCTCATCCAACCCTTGATGGCTGAAGAAGCTGCCTGGGACAGAGACCAGACAGAGGAAAAGAATAAAGCAGATATTTACTGAAAGGCCTTTGCAGGACACGACCTGGGAGCACCAGAGTCTGGCCAAGACCACGGCCAAGATGGACCCCGGGGCACGAGTTTGCTCCACTTGGATCAGTTTGGATCCATTCCCAGATCAGGGTTCATTCTCCAATGACAATTGCAGGGGATGATGGAATTGAGCCCAAGTCTGTCCCCCCTTTTAGAGGCTCCGTTTCCATCTTTGGGGGCCTGGGCCAACGAGGTGTCCTTGAGTGCAGCCTGGAGAGGATTTGTTGTGTCTGAGCAGGATGGGAGAACAGGAGCTCCCAGCCCGTGGGGAGTGGGAGAGTTCCACA
>VYZT01063877.1:2664-13397 GCA_013400735.1 Pomatostomus ruficeps
AAAAAAAAAAAAAAAAAGGTCTGAAACGGACACGTGACATTTTAAATGTCCCAAGAATTTAATTGTATCCATTAGCATGTTCTGCCTTCTCCAGACTGAATTACTATTCCTTCACAGTGCAATGGCTTTTGGGGTTTGTTTTTTTTTCAAAAGGCAGTTAGATCAAGGTGATGTGAAATTGGATTTAATTTGCTTGGAAATTATATAAACTCGGGGCCTGAATTGGCATTTTCTCCCCCAGCACTGCCAGTGGCAGGGTTATCTGAATGCCTCTGGACAATTCACTGGAAGCAGCAGGTTTGGCTGTGTGATAACTTGAAACTGGGGTCAGAGGGCCGAGCTTTGTTTAATTAAAACAATTTGGGCAGAGGAATAACTGAGGATGGGAGAGAAGCGACTTCAAGAGCACAGAACCCGGGTGTGGAAGTGGAGGGGCCTGGAAATGCTTTTCTAACGCCTTTAGACCCCAGAAAAGGTGTCAGGGAAACACCAGAGGTGCTGGGATTCCTCTGCAGATTTCTGTGAGGGTTGATGTCCATTTCTGGCCACCCTTGTTGCTTTTTGGTGTCAGACTCTCATTTTCTCTCTATTTTTGTGACTCTCTCCCTTGCTTTGTGCCTGGCCCTGGCTGAATCTCTGGTCAGCACTTAAACACCAAAAGAAAATTCCAGTTGCCCAAATTTGCAGCTGCTCTGACCAAGAAAAAACCACCTGGGGCAGCCCCAGGGCAGCGCTGTGCTGTTTAAAGCCTCTCCTCCCTGTGTGTGGCTGCACCTGGGGCCACAATGCCACCAGAAACGCAGCCAAGGGACACATCCTGAGGGGCAGAGGAGCCAAATGATAAATTCCCGAGATCAAACGCATCAGCTGGGCAGTGGCAGTTTGTGTGCCCTCCGGGAGCGTGGCTCTGTGTTTTCCAACGGATTAGCCTCAAAGTTATGGAGGTTTTTTTTTTTTTCTGGGATAATTCGATATAAGCCCACGTGGAAACTCCTTCCCGGCTCCACAGGTGTTCGGGGCAGGATAAAAGAGCTGGGCCTGGTGCTGTCCCTCAGCTCTGCACCCTCCCTTGTGCCAAAACCTCCCAAAGCTGGGCCCAGGCAGAGGGAGAAGGCAGATGCCTCATGCCACAGCCACCCAGAGCTGTTTTGGGTTGTGCTGTGCGAAAAGAAACAGGGCCAGACCCTCCAGGTGCCACAGCAGGGACATTTTGTGACCTCCTCAAAGACCTGGATGAAGCAGAGCCCCGAGTGCTGCCTGAGTTTGCTGTGGAGGCAGCAGGGGCTGAGTAGGCAGCTCCTGTTCCTCTCTGAGGTCCAGAGGAGCACTGCACAGTTAAATAAACAAAAGGGTTCCCTTTGGAAAAACAAAAGCCAAAAACCACCAGGCAGAGAGGGACCTGCAGGGACAAACAGGGTGGGACACATCGGTCTCCTCCTCAGCTCTGTCGGGCTCCTAAGGGATGATTTTGTATCAATAATTGCAGATTTATATTTTTCCTTCCTAACTGGATGCACGGAGGTGATGGGTTTGCTTCCTCTGGCTGCTCTGTGCATTCCCTGAACTCTGCCTTCCCTCAGTCCCTGAGCTCTGCGTTCCCTCAGTCCCTGAGCTCTGCCTTCCCTCAGTCCCCGCAGATTTTGGCAAACGGGTGTACCAAGGCGTGCGAGTGAAGCACACGGTCAAGGACCTGCTGGCTGAGAAGCGATCCCGGCAGAGCAGCGGCTCCCGGTTCAGCGTGAGTGCCGCGCCCCCACCCCTTTTTAACCCCATCAATTCCTGTCCTCCCACCCCCTGCTTTAAAGAGAGCTCGGGGCACTGTCAGGATTAACAGAGAGCAGCAAAAACATTTGCAACACCAATGCTTGCCCCAAATTTTTGCCTCTGTGAACCTTAAATGCCTCAAAACCCATTTTTTTTCTCCCTTTTCAAGCACAGCAGTGATGTTAAATTCCTGTTTCCTTTCACATCCCACGTGTGACACCTTCCCAAGACAACTTCCTTTGCCACCAGCCACGCTTGGACAAGGCAGTGCCCCGAAAATAGCTGCTCTTCCCCGAACGCTGAGCTCCTTCCAGCTCCTCTGCGAGTGCCAGGGGAGCTGCAGGGATGGGATGGGCTGGAACGAGGCCAAGCATCAGCTTGGAAGAGATGATTTCCTCTTCGAGTGGTTCTATGGCAACAGGAAACCCGAGTTCTACTACACTAAATTGTTTTCTTTCCTCAATGCCAGCCAGAAAAGCAGCACTGTCCCCAGGAGGGGACACAAGGTGGTGATGCCAGCACGTGGAGGCAGCCAGTGGCCCAATGAGCCATTCCCTGGGGCTCCTGGGACTCACCTTTGCTGGGCAGCAGCTCCTCTCTTCCAGGCTGGCTAGGAGCTCTGGGACATGGACAGAGCAGGGGGAGCTGGAAGGAAAGAGAGGGAGCAGAGTGGATTACTGGCAGCAGAACACACAGATTGGGAGTTCTGATGCTTTTCCCCCCCAAAACCATTCACCTTTGTTGGGTTTTTTTGGTTTTGGTTTGTTTGTTTGTTTGTTTGTTTCTGAAGAGGCATCACAGGGACTTCCTTGCAAGTGTTTTTCTCGCTGTGACTTTCATGCCCGTTAACTCTGTGCAACAAAACAGGCAGGAAAAACCAGGGGGCATCACCAAGCACAGCAAAATCCCCAGATTTTGCCCCAGATCCATCCCCACGGATCCATCCCCTCACCTCCTATCCCACAGCCTTCAGCTGCTGCAGGAAGGCAGGAGCCCCCCTGAGCCATGGAGAGGCACTGGGAAAGCTGCACTCCCACACCAGGCAGAGGTTTAGGGAGAGCTCTTTGGGGAGCAGCAGGAAGCAGCTGAGAAAACAGCTCCTGGCTGATGCTATCACCATTTACCTGCTCCCGTTCTGGAGGCGGCAGCTTCAACAGCCATGATCAAAACCCGCTGGAACTGTAAAATACTCCTGGGCTTTATTGCCCTTGGCGTGGTGCTCCGGAGCTCAGCAGTTGTGCGTTGTCTATCTGATGCAAAACCAGCCCTGCTGCTCATTCCCCTGCGAGAGACAAAAAATTATTGTGCAGGGCAAACATCCGTATTTGCTCGGACGTATCATGAAAGGAGCAGCTGTGAGCGCAGCGCTGTTTGTCTGGCAGGATAAAACCCCGAATCAAAGCCAGGGGTGGATAACTGAGCACCCTTTGTCTGCGCCTGATGCGGGGTAATTGAGCTGCATCTTTTGTTTGAGAGCGCTCTTTGCTCCAGAAAAGAATCACTCGGTGGGTGCTGCTGCGAGGGGAGGCCTGTGCTGGGCAGGGAGGGTCCGTGCTCAGCACAGAGCAGCTTTGGGCTGAGGTTTCAATAATTTCCTGCCAGCCAGGCCCTGCACTCATCAAGGGATGGGAGATCAGGGTGTGCTGTGAGGGAAACCACACAAAATCGGGGATTCTGCACCAAATTCAGGGCTCAGGCTCAGCTTTAGGGAGGCTCTGGCATCTCCTTTGCATGGGTATGAACCTGCAGTTGTCCTCTGTGGGGTAAAAGGATTCCTGAGTTCCCTGAGGTGTGGGAATGGGCTCCTGCACAGATAAAGCACTGGAATGCTCTGGTTTAAAGAGATTTAATTGCTGAGTGCCCAGCAGCACTCACAGACCAGGGACAGGCATGCAGCAGTGCCCTGCCCAGGCTGAGCTTTGCTTTTATAGAGAATTTTCATTCCTTCAGCTGCTCTGCTGCAGGCTGAGCCAGGGAGGGGATGCCCTGAAGCCAAAGGGCAGCCAGTGCAGGGCCAGGTCATTATTTTGAGCTGAATCCTTAAATTCAGGCATTTTTGGAGACGAGTTAGGAGGCAGTGAAGCAGCAGAGCTGTCTGGAGCAATCCCAGCCAGGATCTGTGCCCGGCCATGGGCAAGGCAGCTGAGCCCCAGGGAGCTGCACAGACCCTGCAGGAGATCCAGGCTCCCCATTCCCGAGGCATGGACGGGAAGCCGTGCAGGGAGGAAATGAACTAATGCGTTCCAATTAAGCCTGATAAAGAGCGAGGAGGGGAATGAAATGCAGGGCTCTGCTCTGAGGAGACCAAGGATGGGCTGCAGCAGAGGCTCCTGCCTTGAATTAGGGCTGGTAAATCCCTCCCAGCTCCTGGCAGCTCTGGCATTCTCCAGCACAGGTGTGCACACACAGCCCGGCAGCTCCAGTGGCTGTTGAACAGCCAGGATCAAAGATTAAATGCTCTGACAATTGGAAATGATCCCTGCTGGAGGCTGCCAGCTGTGCCCAGGGCCTGTCCTGTCCCTCCAGCAGAGCATCCCAGCTCCTAAAGTTCTGTCCTGTGGGCAGATCTGGGCTCCCTGAGCCTCCCAGCTCGGCTTTGCCTCCGAAGGTGACCTGGACGCTGGGAGAGGACCTGGATTTGCATGGGATGGCTTGAGCTGGGGACAGGTGCAGGCCCTGCCCGTGTGACACGAACTCTCCTCTGTCCACGGGGCTCCTTCCTGACACCTCCTGTCACCTCCTGTCACCTCTGCAGCCCCTGTGGCCTGGGCAGGCCCACAGCTCATTTCCATGATGGAGCAGGGAGCAGCTGCAAACCTTCCCTAGGCAGTAAAAGGAAGTCCTCGGCGCTGGCAAATTTAATTCAAATCTAAACCTCTAAATTTGGTTGCCTGCTACGGCAGGAACCTCCTGTTTGCACTATGCAAACTGGCCACAGCGTGCCACCAGCGCTGGCCAGGGGACAGCAGGGTGACATCAGCGCAGCTGGGGGCTCCGTGTCCCTGCTCTGGGGATCCCAAATCCAGAGCTCACGGGATTCCAGAGGAGCAGATGCCTTTGCCAGGGTGCTTCATAAGGAATTAGGCACTGGGAGCATCAGGGGTAATTCTCCTTTACCTGAGGACCAAGAGGAGAGGATGATGATTAATAATATTATTATTATTATCATCATTAAGTATATTATCATCATCATAACTATTGCTGTAGGATCCAAATAGGATCGAGGAACTCTCTTCACACCCAGCCTGCTCATGCTGCCAGGAGGGGCCAGGTAAAGCAGCTCTGGGGCAGCAGACCCAGCACAGCCGAGTTCGAACATGGGCTGGAATCTGCCCTTTTGGGCCACTCAGGGGCTCAGCTCTCGCCTGCTCTGGTTTGTGCCAGCACCAAAATGACTCCTCAGCCTCCAGCCTGCGTTGTGGGACAGCAGGAAGAAGCCAGTTATCTTGATACTCCTCCTCTTATCAGCTCTGCACAAGACCCTCGAAATCTCCACTTAGCCTACATCTGTTAATGCCTCGGGCTGGAATTCAGGGAGTTAAACCCCTCACAGCACCCAGGCTCAAATCCTGCACGTGAATTCTGCCAGCGCCTCCCTCAACTCTCTCCCTCAGAGGGCTGCCTTGCTGTGAAAAGTCATTTTTTTCCCAAACATCTCTTTATCTTTTGCAGGGCAGCACCAGCACGGCGCAGTCGCCCTTTGGCCAAATGCCAGGTGAGGCTTTCCCTCGGCAGATAAACCTTCCGTGCAGGTGGGATGGCTGGCACTGCCCTGCCTGCTCCCCTGCAGGGGATGCGAAACGAGCCCTGGAGCGGGGCCACCCCTCAGAGAGAGCCCAGGAGGAAAGCAATTCAAAGAATAAAAAAAAAAAGAACAGCGATAATCCGGTATAAAATGCTCAAAGAGAGTAATTAAAGCAGTTCCCACCTCTTTCAGCAGAGGAGCCACTCAGGATTCCTCCTTTTCCTGCCGCGTTTTCCAATTTTTCCTGGAGCTGGAGGGAGAAAACACAAAATCAGGAGCTGACCTGTTTTACCCCTTGAGATCTCGGGCAGGGAGAGGGGAGGGAGGCTGGAACCTCCTCCCCGGGGGCTGTAGCAGAGCGAGGGAGAAGCAGGGGCTGGCTGAGCTGCCCTCCTGTTCAAAGCTCCCCAAACACCTTGGGTTTGCTGCGGATGGAACCAAACGCACCCGGGCTGTGCCAAGGCAGGAGCGATTTCTGGTGATGCTGAGAGCAAAGGGCTCTGCTTTGCACCCGCAGCGGTGCACGCGGTTCTGTGGCTGCTGTTGGAATTTTCCTCACTGTTTTCCAAACTTTTTCCTGCCCCCCCAGGCTCGCCCACCCCCGCTGGTTACTACGGCGTCCGGAGACCCTTCCCGGCCGAGCTGGATTTCCACACCTCCAAGCAGTTCGCCAGCGATGTCTACCCGTCCCCTCTGGGCTCCAAGCCCTTCTCCTGCGACTCCTCTGTGCCCCAGGGGTACCCCGCGCTCCTGGAGCCCTATGTGACCGAGCCGTGCGGGGATCACCGCGCTGCTCCTCTCCCCGCGGCCACCGGCTCCTTCTTCAGCCCTCCGGCCGTGCCCGCGCTCCTGCCATCCTTCCCCGGCGACACCGGGCACTTCCTGCTCGTGAGTGGCTCCGTGGCTCTGTCCCCAGGGCAAGGTCACCCCGTTTACAGCGGGCTTGGGTCAGGGACTCTCGGGGGGAAGGATGTGGCTGTGGCAGGGGCAGCCGCGGCAGTGGGGCAGGGCTCTGGGGGAGGTTTTTCTCTCTGGTCCCGTCTGATTCTCCCCTCCTCCTGTTGGAGACATCTCTGGAGACATCCGAGTGTGCTCTGAGCTGGACAGCACTCCCAGGCACAGGGTGGGATTGCTGGGGTGTCCTGTGCAGGGCCAGGAGCTGCGTTTGATGGTCCTGGTGGGTCCCTTCCAACTCAAGAGTATTCTGCAGTTCTACAATTTTATGAAACTCTCCCTCCTTAAGTCTCTAGAAACAGCTCTTGATGAGTCCAGGCTGTTGCCTGTCCCTGTCCCTGTCACTCCCAGGAGCCAGCTCCACTCACAGCCCAGGACAGAGCTCCTGGATCCTGCAGGATCAGGCTGGTCAGTCCAGCTCCACTCATACCCCAGGACAGAGCTCCTGGATCCTGCAGGATCAGCACTGGTCAGTCCAGCTCCACTCACACCCCAGGACAGAGCTCCTGGGTCCTGTAGGATCAGGCTGGTCAGTCCAGCTCCACTCACACCCCAGGACAGAGCTCCTGGACCCTGTAGGATCAGGCTGGTCAGTCCTGCAGGGCCCCTGTTCCAGGCCTGACAGGGTGGATGTTTCCTTTCAGCACCAAGCATGGTCCCAGAGCCACAGAACCCCTGTGAGTGTTCCTAGGGACAGATATTCCGTTAGCTCCAGGACAGGCTTTTGTTCCTAAGGGTTTTCCTTGCCTTCTCTCCCTGCAGAGAGAGCCCTGGGAGCAGAGCCCACCCGAGAGCCTGGGCCAGTCTGACAGTGCCTGCTCAGACCCTCTGCAGGCGCTCCCTGCCAGCTCCAGCTGCCTCTCCCCGACCGAACCCGGAGGTGTTTCCCCGTTCCGAGGCTCAGGTTGGACCCCGGCCGTCCCTGCAGCCCAGCCCTACCCTCTGCACCCCCTGGAAGACGTCCACTACGCCCCCAGCTACGCTGCCACCTCGCCCTACAGCCTGTCCCCGTTGGTGGCCGTGGCCAACGAGCCCTCCAGGATGAGCCACCTGTGCCCGGAGCAGCCCTCGGAGCCACCGCACCTCCCTGAGCACCCTGCCTGGGCCAAAGAGGATGGAAGTGCCCTCTGGGGGACTTACGAAGGCAGGAGAACTTACTGAGGAGGGAGAAGCGCTGCAGAAAACAGAAACAGACCATTATTAAATCGAATTTTATGCTCCTTCCTAAGACTGGTCCTTCAGAGGGTGCCACACATTTGATGCTTTGTGCCCTGGTTAGAAATGCAATCCCTCGGCTGCTCCACGTTCAGCTCCGAGTGGTGCCTTCTAGAGCCTCGGGAGAGGAATTTCTCCCACTCCCTCCGTGCCACAAGTAAAACACTCAGCCTGAAAAACGTCTGCGCCCCGCAGGTCCTTCCTCCCGACACGGATCCCTTCTCACAGGGCTTTTCCAGCCCTGATGGTGTAGAGGTTCCGTGGGGTGTGGGCAGCGAGAGGGAGCCTCGCCACCCCTGCCACCTGCAGAGCACCAAGCACACCCTGCCCGACACCCCTGTGCCCGGAATCACCCGCAGAGCCGCTCGCTCCTTGCCCACCCCAGTTCCCGACTGAGGGCAAGAGGCACCCGGGTGGGCTGTCAGTGGGAACGGGACCGGTTCCCAGCCCCGGGGCCACTCCGGGCCCCGTGGCCGCTAGAGGTAGCTCTGCACACGCGAACACACCCAGGTGGAGCCCGCACAGAGCGGCACATCCCGGCTGCCGGGTCCCGGGAGGAGGTCACCCCCTGTGCCCCATCTCGCCCCCAAACCCGGCACCCACGGCAGCAGCAACGGGAGCCTCTGGAGCATTCCAGCCGCTGGGAATGGGGAGGGAGGAGACGCCTTAAACCCCTCCTTGCCTTTCCTCCTCAAACCCCGGGGCTGCTGGGGCATCTGAACCCTTCCCAGCACCTTCCCCTCCCACGAGTGGAGCCTCCTGGGGTGGTCCCTGCCCAGCCAGAGCTGTTCCCCCGATCATGTCGAGGTGTGTGCGGCTCTCCTGGCCCCACACCCAGCCCTGCTGTCCCCAAACCTGCGTCCTGCTCGAGCCTTGTCCCACGGCACAGCTGACACCTCTGCCAGGCTGAATCCCAGCGCCCGGCTCAGCTGCTCCTTCTTGCAGGGAATGGGCAGGGCCACCAGGCTCTGGGGGACAGGCAGGGACAGCTTCCTGAGCTGTCCTGAAAGTGCTTGACCCGCTCAGGCACCAAGCTCCTGACCAAGGCAGAGTTTTTATCAGGGAAAAAAATCACATTACGCACATGAATCTAACGTTCTGTCGATGCCAGGGGGGTTTTCCAAGTCACAGGAACCCCGGGCCCTGCAGGAACCCTCAGAACTCAGCTGCCTCGTGTTTCCCGAGGGCACCCAGCTCCCCCCGGGGCAGCCGGCGGGCTCTGGTCTCTGGTTACAGGGGTAAACACCAGCCCAGCTCCCGGGAATTCCAGCTTCCTGCAGCCTGCCCGGGCTGCACCCACCCACAGCAGCCCCAGCAAAGGATGCCAAATTCCTCAGTGAGCCCCCCCTGCTCCCTGCCCAGCACATTCCTTTGTGCTCCCTGGCAGGTGGGCTCCTCTCCCCGTGGGACGTGTCCCTATAAAGCTGTCCCGGGCGAGGCTCGGCCTAGCAGGAGCTGCAGGGGCACATTGCAGAGCAAGGAATGGCCTCGCTCCCCGCAGAAATCAAGTGTTATTTGTTCAGCTCCGAGGAAAAGAAAAGATTCTGGCCGTGACAACAGCCAGCCGGAGCTGCTGGTAGATCATTAACAGCCTGGCCTGCTCGCTGCCCGTGGCACAGCCTGTGGTCCCCAGGGAAAAGCTTTTAAACCTAAAAATGCAGCTCCAGCAGCGCTGGGCAGTGATGGTCAGCCCAAAATCTGCCCCACACCCTGAACCCCAGCACTGCAGCTCCCGGGGCAGCCAGCACTGAGGGTTGTGAGCAGAGAGGCTGAATGGTGCAGCGCAGGCAAACAGCCTGAATTAGGGGAAAACAAAAAATAAACTCCAGTCTGAGCCCAGCATCCCGGCACAGGGAGGGAATGCTCTGAGAACGAGTGGGGCTCAGGAATCTTCAGCCACCTGAGTCCCCAGGGCAGCCTCTTTGCTCTGCCACGCATGCCTGCTGCCATTTGGGCCCCAAACCCTCAGAATTTAGCCTTAAAATGTGAAAAAATGCACAAAAAGCAACTCGGTCCCTTGCAGAGTCCTCACTGCAGGTAGCAAATGAAATATGAGAGGGCTGGAGCCCAGCCTGTGCATCTGAGGGGAAAACACTGAGCTGCTTTGGAGGCATCTGCCTCGTTCAGGGAAAGATGGATAAAACCCTGCAAATGTCCCAAAAGCAAAGGGTGGGGAGGGTGACCCCGCCAAATCCTATTCCCCCAGACCCTCTGCTAGATGGGGATGTGCTCGGTTTCACAAAAAGATAGCCCATTTTGTGGAGCCTTTGAATATTCAAATTGAAAGTATCGCGCAATCATTGATTGTCAAATCATTGGTTTCTAGAGGTTTTAAATACTTGGCATTAGGAGAGAAAAACTCAAACTTATACCCGTGGGGATAAAACAATAATATTGTCGGGATCCACCTGCCATCGTCACCAGGCAGGCAAGGTCCCCGAGCCCCCAGATTTCAAGGCTGACTCCTCTTGCCCCCTTGGCCAGCTTGTGGGGCCGGGGCCGGGGCCACCTCTGCTGCTGCACCGGGCACCTGGCGAGGCGCTGCCCGCTCCGGCTCAGGATGTCCGGTAAGCCCCGCTCCGGCCCCCCGCCCGCCCCCCGCACCCCGATTTGGGGCCGTTTCGGGGTTCGCCGGGGTCACTTCGCGAGCGAGCGAGGCGATCCCGCCTGCCAAGGCAGGAGGGAGCGGGGAGGGCGGGGAGGAGGGAGGGAGGAGGCACGGGAGGATCGGCTGCTGCCCGCCGGGTGCCAGCGCTGCCGGCTCGGCACGGGGCTCCGGGGGCACCGCGGGCACCGAGCAGGGCTTCTGCCGGGCGGCTGCGACCCCCGGTGGGGGGTGACAGGGGATCTGCATCTCTCTGTGCCTTCCCCGCATCTCTGTGTGCCGTCCCTGCACCTCTGTGTGCCTTCCCTGCCTCTCTGTGCCCTCCCTGCACACTCTGCCCCGGCCACGCAGCTCCCGAGCCCCAAACCCGCTCCCCGACCCCTGTCCTTGTCACCTTCTCCTCCTCACCTCGTGCCCGACTCCCAGCCCACCGTCAGCCCCCCTTCCCTC
>VYZT01063877.1:13502-46569 GCA_013400735.1 Pomatostomus ruficeps
CGCTGCACTCTGTGACCCCCAGGACCATCACTCTGCTCCCTGACCCCCAACTCATTTTGGTCACTCTGTCCCTTGACCCCCAGCCCCACCACCCTGACCCCCAGCACCCCCACTCTGCTCCCTGCCCACCCTGTGCCCACCCTCGCCATCCCACCCTCGACCCTGCTGGAAGGGGCTTCTCCCTCAGAGCCCTCCCTGCCTGCAGGGAGGCCTGGTGACCTCGGTGTTCTCCTTAAATCCCACCCTCCCCTCCCCTCATTTCCCCCATCTTCAGTTTGTGGAACAGAAACAAAACACCAGAACCTGAGGTGGATAATCCCCAGCTGAGCCCAGCTCCGCAAACCGCCCCCGAGGCAGCCCTGCCACCTCTCCGGAGGGACCCGGGTGCCTGTCACAGCCTGTCCTCACCCCGAGCACCGCGGGGACACCCCGGGGGAGGCAGGACAGAGCCTCCAGTGCAGGAGTCCCTGGATGTGAGGGCAGAACCTGCAAATCCAGTGCTGGTTTGGTGCCAGGATCTCCTGGCACCGCGCAGCTGCCTTGGGGAAGGTGTCCCACGTCCAGACTGGCACTGGCAGGCCGGGTTTGGCTCTGGCACCCCTGGTTCCCTGCTGGGGGTTTATTCTGGTCCCTCCTCCAGGGCTGTCTGCTCCCTGCTCCGGCATTTTTTGAGTGTAGACACCAGTCTGGGTGTGTTTCCTTTTATTGTGAGATTTGGGTTCAAACAGCTGCAGAAAGTTAGAGCAGAACCAACTGCCAGAGGGTCTGAGTGTTTTTTACCATGAGGACAACAAGTGAAAGTGGTTTTTCAGAATAAGTAAATTCTTTATCGTTACCTGTCCTAAAAATCCCTCGTCAGGTAGCGCCTGGTGACTGCTGGTTGGTTTTGGATGGATTAAATACACCCTAAATGCTTGTTTGATATAAACAGGAGTTGTACATGAGCAGAATCAAGAGATAATCTGGGCTTTGCAAAAAAGAAAAAAAAAGCAGTCGTTTTATTTGTGTTTTGTTTTGCTCTCTGAATAACCACCCACATATTCCCATTGTTTTATTCCCGGGCTTCATCTAACACAAGAAGCGCTTCCCACATTTATTTTCAGGTCCTGAGAGAGGCAAATATGTCAGGAATTTCAATGAATCCAACAGCAGCACCAGACGGAGCTGGGTGTTGGGAAAGCTGGAAGGGAGGTTGGGGAAGAAGGAGACAGAGAAGAATAAAACATCTGTGGTTGTTAAATATTATCAACAGCAACTTCTTCACGAGTGTCTGCTTGGCACAAGCTGGAACAGCAGGTGTTCAAGAGGGCTGTGAACTGTGATTTCCAGTGATCAAACAAAGAGCAGTTAATCACGTTAACCCTGATTAGACTCTGTGCAGAGCGTGCCTGAAAACCTGCTGGATTTGCTGTTTGCGCCGAGATTCTCCCTCCTTGTAAAGCGATTTTCCGTGAATTCTTCCAGGCAAGCCCAAGGTGTACCAAGGTGTGAGGGTGAAGATCACAGTCAAGGAGCTGCTGCAGCAGAGGAGAGCACGGCAGGCAGCCACCGGTTCGGCAGTGAGTAAAAATATTCTGGTGTTTGCTTTGTATCTTCCCTTTTAATGGGTTTTTTTTTGGCCAAGACTGTAATGTCTGGGCCAAAATCTGAGCGTGGTGAGGATGGGGGAAAAGAACACTTAGTTGGAATGGCTGTAGCAGTGACCTGGAGGGGTGAGAATCGCCCTGAAGGGACAAAGCAGAGCTGCTGCTCCAGAAAAGTGACTCCCTCGGGGCTGGAGAGCCCACCTGGGCAGCCCCATCCCCGCAGGAGGAGGGGCTGCAGCTCTGTGTGCACACACTCCACATTCCCTCTCACTCACTCTTCCAGCCTTTGTAGGATTCCTCCAGCTCCGGCCACTCCGGGGATTTGCATAAAGAGCTTGGCAAATCATTATTTCTTCCTGGTTCGTGACATTGCAGCTCTGGGAGGCTTTCAGATTTCAGCTCCTACAGCTGATTGCACAAAAATCAGCCTGAGAACCAAGGCAGGGAGGTCTGGGCGAGCAGAACTGTCAGGGTTTGGAAAGCCTGGGTCCCTCCTGCCCTGCAGCCCCGGCGGCAGCAGCCTCTTCATCACTGCCAGGTGTCCCAGGGCTGCGTGGAGCCGGTTTTCACTTCCCACCGCCGCTTCACACAGCCCCTGTGGTGCCCACACAGGAAAAAGTGAAAAGTGGCGGTGAGCGAAGTCACCTCGGTGACCTGCACAAGGTGTGGCCCGCCCCAAACCCCCGCGGGCTGCGGCTGGCAGGATGTGCCCTGAGAAACGCTGGGGACTTCATCTCCGTGTGTCACACCTGCGGCAGCGAGAAAAGGCACCCTCAGCCCCTGCTGCAGGAATTAAATGCACGGGGTGTGCCGGGAAGCTGTTGCCAGGGAAATGAGCTGCTCACTCTTGAGCATCTTGAATAAAAGGAAATGAAGTGCAGGAATTAAAATTGAGGGAAACAACCCCACAGCATTTGTAGCTGCAGAGTGAAATCCGGGCCCCGCACAAAACACCAAACTCCCGTTGTTTTGAGGTGGGTTTCTCCCTCCCAGCAGGTCCGGTTCCTAGCAGTGGTCGGTCTGTGTTGCTTCAGCTTCCAGCATCCCTTAAAAACGAGGCTGTCCCTTGTCACGGAGCTGTGTCGGGGTGGGGAGCGCTGCCAGGGCTGGTTCTCAGTCGGCATCAGTCCGTTCTGATGGGATATCTGGTTTTTAGTTAATCACTCATCCTCAGTAACATCCATCCCTGCGGATTCCTCGGGACCCCCTCCGCTCTGGACTCCCTCCTGGGAATGCGCACATATCGGTTCCAAAGGCAGCTCTGTGGAATCGGGAGCGCAGCACAAAGAGCTCCTCAGCCCGGTGCCAGCTCAGGCTTTTCACCGGCTCGGCGCCGCCGTTCCCAGCGCTGTCACAGGGAAAAAAATCACATTATGCACATTAATCTAACGTTCTGTCAATGCCGGGGGGGTTTTCCAAGTCGCAGCCATGAGGGAAATAAGGTTTATGTAAAGAGATTACACTGAAATCCAGGCTTACCTTGCTCTGTGCCACAACTCCTTCCTTCCCTTCTCCTCGCTCAGGTTTCTTGGGGCAGCAGCAGCAGCAGCATCCAGTTTCCCGAGTCTGTGTCTCCGCCTCACCCAGGTTGGTACAAAGCCCATCCATCCACGCGGCCCTTCCCGCCCCATTCCCAAATTTTCCCACAGCCCCGAGCCTTCCCAGCCCGCGTTTGAGGCCGGCACTACCCGCGGGGCGGCCAATCAGCTCCTGGACGGAGCCGGTGCGATGCAGATGAGGCGCTCGGGAGCGCACTGTGCCCTCCTTTCCAGGGGTTATCCTCCCCACAGCGAGGGACTGGGGAAGGGATGCTCATCCCTAGGGAATAACATCCCCTTCTCCCGGCTGCGGGGGTCAGAGTGCCCTGGAGCGCTTGGCTGGGTTCTGTTCTCTCCTCCCTCTCCTGGCAGCATCCAGGAGTGAGAGAAACACCAGATTTTCAGCACCACCTCCTCAAAATTTCCTCCTCCCGTCTGTGAAATCCAAGGAAAAGGGGGAAGGGGTGAGGGGATGGCACTTTGGGCTCATGGCTCCTTCAGTGATCCCCGGAGAGGAGAGGCAGGGCAGGTGTGAGCCGCACATTGCAGCGACAAGGAAATCGTGAAATCATTGATAGCCCAGATCCATTTGCTTATGTTAATAAAGGAACTCGCCAAGGCTGACACGCCAGAGCCTTCTCGGGCTGGAAAAGCTCCCTCAGTTTTTGTATTCCGGGTGTTCCTCACTCCCCACAGCCGGCTGAACGCTGCCCCTTGACCCTGCACTTCAGACCCGGCCCTTCCTGTGGACAGGGCTTTGCCTCAATCCACGTTTGAACTCGGTGTGAAAAGAGAATAATTGTGAAAAGCCAGATCTGCCGTGGCTTTCCAGGAACTCACCCTTTGGCCGGTAACTCTACGTGGTCATTGTGCCACATCATCCCTGCCTGGCTCCGTTTGTTCTGCTCAGGAGTTTGTCTCCTCTCTGGCCGTTTGGAGGATAAAAAAGCAAATTATCCTCCTGTAATCCCCCTTTCCCTGCAGGTGTAGCTGCCCTGCATCTGGAGATGAGGCAAAGGCACCTCTGCCAAGCTGGGGAGCACAAATCACTGCCTGGCACCTCCTGGGGCTGGGAACAGAGCACAGAAGGGAGGCCAGAGGCACAAGAAACTGAGGGAGTTTCCGGCTGGATCCCTGTCCAAACTGCCCGGGGCCAGAAGGGTTTCCAGCATTTAAAGAGCTTTATAGCTGAGGGAGTTGAATTCCCTGAGTTACTCACATGCTTTTCAGCATCTCCCTCCTGGTTTCTGCTTTCCTACAAAATTCACCTTGCCCTTGAAGGACCCATTTTAATGTCTAAATCCAGAGGGTTCCTGAATGCAGGAAAGCCCTGAAACCTGGCCTGGGGCAGGTTTTGTGAAGATGGACACTGAGTAACTGCTGATTTCTGCTTCCCTCCTCTGCCAGAACCTTTTGAAGCAGAACCCATCCCTGCCGTGCCCAGCTGCTGCCCGCCCTGGCAGTTTTCCAGCTGCCTGTCCTGCGAGGAAAGCCCCGGGTACCTGGAGCAGCTGATCGATTCCTGTCTGCAGTCGGACGTGCCCCCAGAGCCGGCCTGCAGTGCCTTCCAGCCGGCCTCTCCCTGCGGCCCTGACGCCTTCCAGCCGCTCCAGCTCTGCTTGAACCAGGGCCTGGTGAGCTCTGGGACCCCGGGGAGCAGCCACAGGAGTCCCCAAAGGGAAAGGGGGTCACGTCCTGGGGCGGAACAGCAGCAGTGAGGGAATCCGGCTGCTCTAGGACCCTGGGATGCTTCTGGGGGCTCTGGGTGCTTTCCCTTGGGAATCCCAAATAAACCGGGAGAGGCTGCAGGGTGGGAAATGTCCCTTCTGGAGGTCCTGTGGGTTTTCTGTGAATAGCAGCCCAGTTCCTGTAGGGATGGTCCCTGCTGACACAAACTGCCTTTGGATTTAGACTCCAAGATCTCCCTGGGCAGCCAGACCCCCCTGAGAAAGGGAACGGCACAGGAATTCTGGCTGTCGGCCACATTTCCCTGAAATCTCCTTTTTTTCTCCTTTTTTTTCTCTCTCTCTCTCTCTCAAACCGCAGGCTGCCAGCTCGCCCGGCTCCGCTGACGTGCCCAGTCCGTGGAACTACAGCTGCTCCCCCCCTGAGCTCTGTCCCCTCACCCCGCTGACCCCCAGCCCGCCCTGTGCTCCGGACACCAAACCCTACAGCTGCCCCGCGGAGGAGTGGCCCTGGCAGCCCCCGTGCCCCTTCCCCAGCCCCGCCTGCTGCTGCACAGCCTGTGGCCCCCAGAACGGGGAGCCCAGGGTCCCCCAGTGCTTCCCCTGCCCCAGCACGGACTGCACGGAGTTCCTGCCGCCCCTGGCCGTGGCCGAGGACTTCTTCAGGAGGGACAGGAGCTGTGACATCTGCTACAGCTAATGGGGGCTGCGGTTTCACACAGCCACTCCAGCCAAATCAGATTAAATTGCCCATGAACTATGCAAAGCTGTGCTGCCTGACACAGCCCAGGTTATTCTTCACTACTTTCACATTTTTGTACACGATGCTGTCACTACATTAATCCTCCCACGGTCAGGGGTGTTTTGTTGTTGTTGTTCTGGTGGTTTGGTGGGGTTTTTTCCCTGGTTTTTTTCATTGTTGCTGTTTTTTAAATAAATCCGAAGCTGCCTTATCAAACCAATGTCACAAAGCCAGCTCTTTTTGATACAAATAAATAATTTGGTGCAATGCTGAAGCCTGGTCGTTTTTCAGGTGCTAAAGGTCAGTGCTTTTCCCTTCTGTGCCTCTCTCCCTATTAAATTCCACACAATCATCATTTTCTCAGCTTCCAGCAGCACTGTCTCCATCCCTTGCAGCCTCTTCCTATTTCCCTGCTGCTCCTTCTGCAGCGCTTTTGTAATCCCCCCGTGCCAGACTGGAAATGTTTGAGATGCTGTTCCCCCCTCCCTGCCCACAGCCCCAGGGCACCCACGGAGGACAAGTGAAAGCTCGCTGGCTGTTGACACAGCGCCTTGTTGACACAAGAGAGGGGAAAAAACACAACAGAGGAGCCATTCAAAGGCTGATTGTGCGTTTTCTGGCTGTGAGAAATGTATTATTTCCCTCCTTTACTCTCACGAAAATAAATAAAAAAAGAGGTAAAGGAAATACCTGAAACAGAGCTGGCACTGCCCTGCTGAAAGGCTGGCATTTCATCAGGTGAAGCCCTGACAGCCTCAATAAATACCAACCCGAGGATCATCTCGTGCTTACAAAGCCGTGAATAACTCCAGAAGTTACCCACAGTTACGGAGGAAATAAAAGGTTCTTATTTTCAGCTCCTCTACCAGAGAATTTGATCTAAAAGCCTCGCTTGCCAACCGACTGACAGCTTTGCTGTGGTGCCACTTCAGAGCGTTTGTTTGGTGATAACGAGCCTTTGTTATTAGCAACTTATCCAAAGCCACAGGTAGGAAGAGATAAACTGTGCAAATAAAGGGATATCACACACTGCCAGCACCGCTGAGGTTAGAGAAGTTACATTTCCCCTGAAACGGCAATAAAAAATTGAGGCCTGAACCATGAGCTCCTTAAATCCGTGAGATTCACCCCGGCAGAGAAGAAACTCAGGACAGGTTCGAGCCTTAATTTGATTTTCTTCACAGCCAGGTCAGGAAGTGGGAAAGGGAAAAGTGTTTCACACACGGGGGGAAGCAGCAGCAGCAGCTTCCAACAGATTGGTGGCTCCGGTCCAAAGCCAACAGGAGCCGCCTGGGGATCGTGGCTGCTTTCGGAGCAGCCCTGTGGTGGCTGAGCTTTGGGAAGCTGAGCACGGAGAGAAGGAATTGAAGGAATCCCGGGGCTGCCATGGGCTCTGCCCGCCGCAAACCTCACCCAGCAGCTCCCAGCTGCCAGGGGGATGCTTGAATGGAGCCACATTCCTCCCAAAGGACGTTTTCCCTGATATTCTGGAGATGGTGACGGCTCCACGCTGCTCTGTATGAAACACCCAACAGACCACGTAATAAAGACAAAAGCCACTCTAGGAAAGAAAGCTCCTGTATTTTTTTTACTCGCCGCCCATGGACTTCTGTCGCCTCACAGACATTTCCAGATGGCAGAAAGCTTTTGACATTTCTGCGTGCCACGGGCTGCTCATGGTTCGACAGCCCTGCCACTGGCAGGCTCCAGAAATTGATATTTTATCCATCACTTTGGCCTGACACCCGCACTAACTCAGGGATACAGTTATCGCTCCATCCAGGCCCTGTTACAACATCCTTCCCTGTGAGGCTGCACATGCTTTCGCTGGCCCGCGCTCAGATACATGAAAATTTATGCAAACACATGCAAATCCACGTCTGCTCCTGTGTCAGCGCTGCTGGCAGGACTGTGGATACGGCGCAGTGAGAGCAGAGAGAGGAGGGCTGGAAAATCCAGATCTCGGCCTTTCTCAAGAGCTTTTGTTCCAGGCAGTTGTTCAAACACTCCAGGCCCATGAGCGCCTTGGGAAATCCCGCGGCTCCGGTGGGCGCTCAGGGAAATGAAATCCCACAGCTCCGGTGGGCACTCAGGGAATCTCTGCAGTGATTTAAAACCCCAGCTCTTCACCCCTCTGCTCATCCTGCCAGAGAGCAGCACTGAGAAATCATAAATTGCAGCTCAGAGGGAGCTCGAGGATGGCACAGCCACGGCCTTGCCTCCGTTCAGGCACCGACCCGCAGTCCCTGCCCCGGCAGAGGCGCTGATTGCACAGCAATCCACAAACATTGCACGGAAACACCGAGGAGAATCTGCTAAACCCCCCTCGGATGGGAACGGGAGCAGGAGAGCGCTCACCCCTTACCCTGACCCCGCTGGGCACAGACCCACGGGGGTTTTTTGCCCTAAAAGCTGTTGGAGACCCAAAGGAGCCCCTGAGGGCTCAGCTCCCCACCTCAGCTGCTTCCAGAGCTTTTTGTGCCACCAGAGCTGGAGACTCGGATGGACTGGAAGCGTCCAGTGGGCTGGGGTGTCTCGGAGCACCATGTCTCAGCCTTTTACAGCCAAACTGCCCCCTCGTGCTCTGTCACCTCCCAGGGTTTCAGCTGCTACCAAATCGAGGCTTGGCTGTGCTTTGAACTGATCTGGAATATTTTCTGATTTATGCAGCAGCCCTTTGAGTTGCTCACCTCCTTGCTGGAGGTTTATTTGCGTTCCTTGTTACCAAAAATGAGTTTTCAGCCACTTGGAAGCTCATTTTCCACTGTCTGATGTACTACTTGTGGCTGAGTTTGAGAAACACCCTCTTCCCACCCTGGCGGAAGCCTGGAGGAGCAGGGATGTGCTGGAGAACTTCCCTCACAGATCCTACAGGAGGCAGAAGCTGGAGTTGAAGCCATTCTGTAAAGTGCAGTTCCCTCAGGATCTGGCGTTTCTGCGGCAGGAGATGAACGCAGGTGGGACTTTGCCTTTCTTCAGCAGATGCCTGACCTGCCAAAAAATATGGAAATTCAGAAAGCACCACCCAAAACACTCATACACACCATTATTTACACATAAAATAAACACCCAAATAGATCAGGAATCTTTTTATATCGGCAAGCAGGAAACCCAGCCGTCCCTGGAGCGTGCAGGGGTGTGAGGGGAGAGCAGCAGGGATCCCAGACCTGATCCCCAGCTTTCCCAGGAGGGGCCATGTGGATGGGCTGGTCGTTGTCCAAATTCCGGATGCTCGGGTCCGCCCCGTGCTCCAGGAGCAGCTGGATGATCTCCTGCTGGTTCTTGTCACCAGGCAAAGCAGCTGCCATGTGCAGGGCTGTGTTGCCGTGGGCCTAAAGCAGGGGAAGAGAAAAAAAAGGAATAAAAAACCCGAAATAAACCCCCTGATGAGTGATGCCATCTGCCCAGAACCATCCTGGAAATGAGAGGAGAATCCTTGTGGGATTTGTCAAGAGGTGAGGGAGGATCTCTGCTCTGTTTCTCCCAGGCAGGAGGTTTGTGGATTTAGATTTTTTCTTTTCCTAGAGCACCACAAATTGGGGGGTTTTGATGCTTTGGGTGAGGTGATAAATAGCCCTGAAGCAGGAATATTCCCTGGGTGCAGAAATCCCCCCTAAATCACCCTCATGTACGATTGCTCTGAACCCCCCCTAAACTGCCCTGAAATCACCCCCTAAATCACACCCTGGTGGAAACAGAGCCCTGGGGAGCTCCTGGAAAAAGAGAAGGATGTGAGAGGCACGGAATCATCCCACTGAGAAACATTAAATTGGATTATAGACACTAAACACATCGTGCTGCTGCCCACTCTAACTTATCACACCCACCACACAAAGCTCACACCCTCACATCCCCACTGCCCCTTTTCCAACGCTCCCAGGTGCCAGGAATTTGAAATTCCCGAGGCTGAGCTCCTCCCTGAGCATGGATTGACTGCAGTGAGGGGACTGGCACAGGCAGGGATGGAGGGCGCTTCAAGGGGGTGCAGAGGAGCTCTGGTGCCACCAGACCGTGGAGAAATCTGGGCCCTGTCTGGTCAGGTATGACTGGTAACGGCTGTGCAGGAGAAAAACCTGACAAACAAAGGCACCAGCGAGGTATTTTTAGTCTGCAAGAGTCTCATTGAGGCAGCTGCTGGTTCTTTTCTCTCAGAATCAATCACGGGTTTGTCGTGGCATTGGAATGGCTGGACACAAACTGCAGCCTGGGTTCATATTCCAGCTGTTAAAATGAATATTTGGGATTTTCAGGTCCTCTTAATCACTGAGCCATCAGGGAGAACTGAAGCAGAAAATAAACCAGCAGAATTTCACCAGCCTTCCTCGGACAAGGCATGTTTTACAAGCCCTGAACAAACAGATCCTTGTCAAGTTTATTAGCCCAGGAAGCCAAGGGATGGTTACAAGCTCTTTACAGGATTTCTTGTTAAAATGGAAAGAGCTGCACTTGGGAGCTTCCAAATCCAGGCACGGGCTAAGAAAATTGGGAAATCTGACAAGGCCTGACCTTGAAACCTCAGGTTGACTTTAGCAGGTCTTCTTTGAAACATTGTGGCCTCAAGGCTTCGATGTTTTTCAATTTGTGAAAACTCCACGGAAACTGATTTGGAGTGAGGCAACCAAAACAAGCAGTGGGTGAGCCAGGGAAACCTGGACGTGGCTGTTTCCTTGTCTCCTTCACGCTTGGAAGAGTTAAACATGCCAGGCTGGGCATCAGACAACCTCACCAGAATATTTCTCCGTGCCCCAGACAGCTCAGCAACAAGGATGGAGACTCCAGGCGATCCTATCACAGGGGGAAGGATCCCAGGATTGCGATCAAGAGACAACAGAGACTCCCGTGGACAGGCTCTCACCTGCCTGAAGGGTCTTTAAAGATACAGAAAGAATTCAGCCAGAAGGCACAGGGCCCTTTGCTGCACAGAAAAACGCCAACTCAGAACCTTTATCCCCATGCACAACCCAAAATACGTTTCCTGCAGTCCAACAGAATTCTGGAGGGGTAAAAAACACCAAGCTGCCCTTTGTCTGCCTCAGTGAGCCACGGAGGGACAGAGAAATTCAGTTCCTGAGGGACACAAACCCTGGGGAAGAAAAGCAAGGCTGAGGCTGCAGCTGTGACATGAAAACCGGGGACCCCCAGCCTGGTCCTGTCCTCACAGAGAAGGGCGGAGGGAGGGAAGCACCAGATCCCCCCTTGGCCCTGCTGAGAGGGGCAGCTCCTCCAGAGGCAGAGCTGGGGCTGGTGGGACAGCGATGTCCCAGCTGAGGCTCCCGGGAATGTCAGGATTTTGGTTTCGGGGCAGCGTGGGGCCGATCCCACTGTGAGATAACAGCGGTGAAGCGCTGGGCAGCACCGGGAGGTTTCCAGCTCGCTCTGCCCAACCCCGGGATGGCTGCGCCAGAACACTGCAAACAACACTTAAGGCAGAAAGAATCCCCGTGGTGTCCCCTGACAGGAACACGAGCTTTGTCCTTCCTCTGGTGGCGCTTTGGGCAGCAGAGATGGATCGATCCCTGGCTGCCCTGAGGTGCCACCTCGGGGCGAGGCTGCTGTCACACCCTGCGTCACTGCGGGGCTGCTTTCCCAACCTTCAGCCCAGCGCTCTAAAGTTCCTCCTCAAGCAGACACTTCCCACATCATTCCTCTCCCTGGTTATTTCACTCTCGTTCTGCCAGCTCCTGCTGGGAAAGGTCCCTGTTTTCATGACAGAGTCAAGCCAGGTGCTGCTTTTCTACTGGAAAATGCAGTTTGGGGTGGAAAAGAAGTTCATGTTCACAGCTGTTGCTCTTTCCCTCTGGAAAAAAAACACCCCTTGTTGTTTTCAAGAATTACCTTGCTGTTGACAAAATCCTTGGACTTGCAAGCGTTCAGCTCCAAGAAGTACCGGAGCAGGGCGACGTTCCCGTCCTGGACTGTGTAATGCAGAACTGTCTTGTTGCTTTTCACATCCTATTTAAAAACGGGGAAAAAAATTAATAACAAATGCAAACCAAGTAAGAAATGTTGTGCAGGACAACCTGGAGGTATTCCATAAACCCCTCAGAGGAAGCCCAGCCAGCTCTGCAGCTGGTGGGGAGCATCTCCTTCCCTCCAGTGCCTCTCTGAGTGTCCAGTGTTTGCTTCAGCCTCAAAAGGCAGCCCCAAACTCTGACAGGAAAGGGGAACAGGCTGGGCCCTTGTGCCAGCAGCTCCTTCCTTCCCCAATTCCATGTTTTGGGGGAGAATTCCCAGACAAGCCCCGGGCTGGCTGAGCCCATCCTCACCCGGCTGTAGATGGAGGCTCCGGTGTGCACCAGGAGGTGGATGCAGGATTCCAGCTCCCTGCTCTGCTGCTGCAGCTCCCTGTGCTGCTCCTCGGGCACTGCCGGGCTGCCCCGCTCCCTCAGGAGGGTGTTGTGGGCCAGCACAGCGCAGTGCAGGGGGGTATGGCCTGGAAATAAATATGGGATGGAGGTGAGGACAGTGCCAGGAAAACACTGATGGGCAGCGAGGAGGCAGGGCTGGCACAGAGAGCGTTTATCCAATCATTTATCCAATCATTTATTCAATCATTTCTTCAACCATTTCTTTAATCATTTATCCAATCATTTATTCAATAATTTATTCAATCATTTATCCAATCATTTATTCAATCTGTGCAGGGGGTGTTGAGGCACAAACCCTTCCCTGGTTTCTTCTCTGGCCCTGTGGACACTTTTTGGGGCATTCCAGCATGGCCTTAGTTCCAATTGTGCGCTGAATCCCCCCTGAGCCATCAGCACCTTTGAATTTTGGGCCTCTCTCTCCCCCAGACAGTTTCTGAGCCCTCTCTGGCCTCCCAGCACACCCCCAAAAACCAACGAGCATCAGTCAATGAAATATCCACTTGTGCAAAGCTTTTTACCTTCAAAATCCTTCATTTCCAAATCCAGAGGGAAACCCAGTGACAGGATAACCTGGAGGCAACAGAGAAATGCGGAATTTTAGCTCAGCACTGTCCAGGCCAAAATCAGCCCAAAACTAACAATTTCAAATCAAGCAGCAGCAGATAATGATAACTGCAATACAAACTGAGCCCTTATTTGACACCGGATTTCAGTGCTGTTAATCTGTTCCCCGGTTTCCTAAATCCCACCCAACTCCTCTTGGATTCTCAGTTCAGAGCAGTAAAATTCGGTCACTGCCCCCAGCCCGGGAGTGCCAGAGTCCTCCTCTCACCCTGGATTAGGCAGAGGCACCGGTAACACCAGGACGTGTTTGTTCTGAGTGAGTCTTGACAAGGAGAAATGAAAACCTCTCCTTGACAGGTGTAGCCGAACTTCATGACCTAAAACTCTGCCAGCACTGACAATTCTCAGGCTGGATTTATTTACTCTTTGTTCTCGGTGTGCAGCAGCGTGTGAAGTTAAACCCTCAGCTGGAGGCCGTGGCTGCAGAAATGAGGATGCAGAAACAGCATCAACAGTGAGCCGGGGATGAGCAATGCTTGAATTTAGCAGAGAATTAAAAATTTAAGACTCTTTAATGTAAGAAAATTACAGATTTAACATGATGCAGCTAAGTAGCTCCTTGTCTATATTATTACAGATAATTTATTTATTTCTTTTGATCAAATAAAGCAAGTTGTTCACATCAATGGCTGAGAATTTTTGCAGTGACTCATCTGTGTCAGGTTAGACAAAGCTCAGGCCAGAATCCTCCTGCTGAAAGATCACCCAGAACGGTTGGGGCTCGACTTATCTGCTCATAACAATAATAAAATATGTACAGATCAAATATTGACAGGTAGCGCTGAGGTGCTTGATTATTAGAGATTAGATAGTTAATCCATTAGAAGAAAAAAACCCAATAGAATAAACAAATAAACCATAAAGCCTTTCATGGCTCTGACCACATCGAGGAGCGAGTCTGGGCCCGTTCTCCCTTTTTATGTCAAGGCAAAAAACAAACAACAAAAAAAAAGAAACCCACAAAAGAAAAACCAAACAAAGGAACGCTGCAATCCAAACCACCACAGGGCACTCCGCAGGGCTTTGTTGGCATCGTCTGGATTAAACCCCTTTTTCCTACTTAAGGAAACACCTGTTTTCCAAAGAACTGCCTGTGTTACACATTAACTGCCCGCTCCGGGGCACGTGCGGGCACGGCTAACGAATGCTGGACGTGGTGCCAGCACCCCAGCACCCCCTGGCACCCCAGCCTGTCCCCTGGCACCTCAGCCCTGTCCCTGGCACCCCAGCCTGTCCCCTGGCACCCCAGTCCTGTCCCCTGGCACCTCAGCCCTGTCCCTGGCACCTCAGCCCATCCCCTGCCCGCAGCGAACTCAGCAGCACCCACCAAACTCTGCCTGTGCTCGGCCCTGGCACAACTCAGGGTCAGGTTTTTTTTATTAATTCCGTTTTCTGGCCAACACTGAACCATTTAGGATGCACAGCATGCTGATCCCTGCTGTGGAATCCTTTCCCAAAATTCCCTGTTTGAAAGTGCTGGTTTGCTGTCCAGGGCTGGCACAGAGCTCAGGTGCAGTCCCTGGCTGCAGAGAAATCCATGAGGCAGCAGGGAAGCAAAGATCTGATCATGTGAGTCAGGTTTTGAAGAAAATTCTGGAATTGTGCCTTGTTTTGAAGGCTGTGCCTGGGCTGACCCTGTCTGCAGGGTCACATCTGATCTCTCCTCAGCTGGTTGGAGTCTGGAAACAATTTTTGCTCCTGTCTGGATGCCCCTCACCTCAGGGAGGGCTTTCAGCCTGGTTTTAGAGCTCCCTCCCCTCACACCTCACAGCTGGGGAACCCCCTCCAAAGTGGCACCACACTGAGGGTTGCCACCAGCAGATTTAGAGCTGTGAAATGCAGAAATAATTTATTTCCCCTCACAGAGACACTAAAGAATTTCCCTCTTTAACAGCAGGCTACAAGTAGAGCCCTAAAACAGGAATAAACCCACCCTGGGATATCAATTCCTGACACAAGGAGCCTCTGCTCGGCCTCCATTCCTCGCTGCCACCTTGCCTCGATTTAAAACCACCAATGCCACTATTTTATTGCGGTTTTATATCACCGGCAATCAAAACCATAAAACTTCTCCTACCTGGAGGACCTGGGCATAGCCATATGTCGCAGCGAGGTGTAGAGCTGACTGCCCTTTGTTGTCCACGGCGTTGACGTCGGCTCCCGCCCGCAGCAGGTCGTGGACGATGGCCGCCTGCCTGGCAGTGACAGCCACCAGCAGCGGGGTCTGCAACAGCAGCACAGACACCTGTGAGGCCGGACAGACAGACAGAAGGGTCTGGCAGCAGCTGCTGGCACCAGACAAGGAGTGGGGACAGGCTGAGCGGTGGGGAAATCCCAGGGGTTGTGGTGAGCAGAGCTCAGGGATGGTTTGGAATCCCACACGGCCCCATGAGATGGGGACATTTCCCAGCTCCTGCTGGACTCCCTCTGGTGTTCCCCAGCCCTCTGGTGTTCCCCAGCCCTTGGTTTGGGTGGCAGCCCGGGCCCAGCGTTTTTTACACCTGGATTGCATCAGGTGCAGCACAAGGCAGTTGGCCGTAAACCCTTCAGCCCCGGAGGCTGATGCCAACACACAAATATTTCGCTGGGCTGGTGTTTTCTCACTTCACCCCGTGAATCATGGGCTGAAGGGAGAATGGGCTCATTCCCATCCCACCTGATTTTATGGTCATGTCACTTAATTTTACGATCCTGCCCCTGAGTGGGGCCTGTCAGTGCCAAGCCTTCCTTGCAGGAGCAGAGGGGCAGAGCTGGATTTTTTAGGGTGTTTTGCTCTCAGCTGTGCCAGCCTGTTGCCATCCCCAAACCCCGCTGTCTGTGGGGGAAAGTGGCCCCTTTTTTACCTTTCCTCTGTGCTCCTTGGCATCGAGTCTCCGCAGGGGTTTCATGCGCTCTGCAGCTGCCAGCGCCAGGGCCCTCAGGCCTTTAGCTGCATAAATATGCAGAATTCTAAGACAGCAAATAGAGACACCGGTCACTGCTGGGCCACCGACCACCCTGGGAGCAAAGTTTTACAGGGTAGCACTGCCACTGGGGGGGTTTTACACCCAGAGTTCCACAAATCCACGCTGTGAGCCCCAAAAATTCCCATTCCCACGGGAAGGGCTTCCTACCTCCACCAGCCGCAGTGTCCAAGAGCCCTGAGCGCTCCTGAGCTCTGCCATGCTGCCTCCTTCCCACTCCAGCACCTTCTTTCGGCTCAGATTCGCCACCGGGAGGTGTCAAAGTCCTCCACAATTCCCACTTTGGGGAACTGCATGTATATATTAATTTTGGGGGTGTTGCAGCCCTGGGGGTGCTGGTGAAGCTTCACCATCTGGGGTAACAATTCCCTAATTTATATATTTGTAATTAACCTGTTGAACTCTAATCATTATCCAAGCTCCTGGTGAGAGGGACCCAGTGCTTATATTTTGCACAAGATTAAGAGTTGTCACAGCCCATGGGAGTGGCTGGTGGCCCTCAGTGGTGGGGAAAACACTTCTCTGCTTCTCTTTGGTCACCTGGCTCTGGCTGGAGCCACTGCCATTCCCCCAGGTCCTTATTTCCAGGAAATTCCAGGCCCCCAGAACAGGAGGAGAGCACCCCACACACAGTCACACCAAGCCCTGGCTTCATTCTGCTCCAGACAGCAATATTGGATGATTTTCAGAAGGTGGTGGGCAGTTGTTTCTCTCCTCGGGTAATTCTGTACCCCAGAGCCACCCCTTGCCGTCTCAGGAAGTGGAAACACAATTTTCTGGCTAATCTGATTTTCAGTCAAGCTCAGCATTAGCTGTGGCTGCACACCCACACATCCCCGGGGGTGCCGGGAGAGGGTAACAGCGATTGAAGCTGAGCTGCAGGAGCAAGGGCTGCTGCAGGAAATGCCTCCAGGCCACAGCTGGATCACGGAATTCCTCCTTCATCTGCTTAATGTGCAAAATTAGCACCAAGTCTGACAGCTGATCTCTGCTTCTAGCCTGTGCATAGATTATTGAACTGATTGATTGCTCAAGCAATGCTTGTGGACAGGAAATAAAACACTCTAGGCGTGGAAAAGTTACTGTAGATCTTTATTGGGAAAAAAAAAAAAAGAATTTGTCTTTTTTTTTTCTAACCAGAACAACCCAGAAAGAAATGATGAAACAGTTTCATCTTTGTTTTATGTTCACACACAGAATTTACATACATTGGAGTGAAAGGAATTGAAAAGCAATCAGAGCAACCACAGGCTTCATTCACAACTGCTTCATCCCAGCTTTACCCAGGGAATTGCTCTGTACTTCATAACGCTGGAGGAAGCAGTGGTGAATTAAGCTCCTTTGAATTAATTTCTTTGCTGGGTTTTTCTGCAAATGTAAGCCACTAATTGCAATGCAAACCTGAACTACTGCTCTTTTCCGACCACTTTACGATCACTTACATGATCTAGTGCTCGTGTCTTCCACATTTGTCAATGTTCAATTAAAAAAATACTCTTGGAAAGCCTTTAAGACTTTCAGCCTGAGTTTTCAAACCTCACCCAGGCACGAACTCTGAGGCCACTTGAAATATTGCCTGGGTGGCAACTGGACTCCAGGTAATGAAGAGTGCAATAAATTATTTTGCAGTTAGTCTTGCAAAGAATAAAATCATCTAAAAATCCTGGGCTTTGGAAAGCAGAAAAACCCAGAGAAATTGTGTTCACCAGCCAAGAGCCTCTTGCTTGTCAAGGAAACAATGAACAGGGTTCCAAGGGGATGCATCTGCTGGAATGGATTTGCCTGGGGCGTGGCACCCCTGAGCATCAACCCAAACATTCACAGCTGCGTCGGAGGGAAAGTGGAGCTACTCCTTCTCCAGGAAGGGAAATCAGGAAGCCAGAAAGGAATTGTGTGCATTCAGGGCCTGGGGAGCTTCCCGAGGAGGGGTCCCTAAAGTTCCCTGGCTCAGCACATCACCAGCTCCACACAAACGCCACAGAGAAGCGACACTATTGCCAAGGGACAGTAATGCCATGGATTCCTTGGGCTGCAGTCCAGATCCTGGGAAATCCCTGTCTTTTAATGATCTCCTGATACAGGGCCATGAATTGCAATCCTGACTCAGACAAACTCCCAGGGACTTCAGTGGGAACAAAGTTACACTTTATGTTTTCCTGATTTCCAAACGAGCAGTAGAATTTAGGGAAGACAAATGTCAATTTAGGCCCCCTCAATGTTTTCTAGCGGCCTGAATCTGGTGGGAGTTCCTCCCTGGACTGGTCAGACACAAATACAAGGCATTTACACGAAAGCAGCCCTATTGAACTGGGCCTTGCCAAAATTTCGAGGCAATTGCACCCTCACCAAATGCTACAGCTGGCCGTGGCTACGCTGGAATCCGACAGTTTGGGGCAGTGAGGGTGAAAGTCACCTCGTGCTGGGGCAGCACCCAAAGCCTGCCCGGGAGAGGCAGCAGGAGCTGGAAGAGCAGAGGAATCCCGTGCTGGGCGCCAGGACAAAGCGACTTTCACACACCACAGAAATCACCGTGTGTTAAACTCCCTCCCCACCCCGGCTGCGTCTCCTCCCCGCTCAAACCCCACCGTGGCGCTGGGTGGGGCACGGAGCAGGTGAGGAGCAGCCCCCAGGTGTGACCCTACAGCCCCTGCACGGAGAGCGCGTGGCCGAGCACGTACGTATCATTGTCCTCGTCCTCCAGCAGCAGCTTCTCGATGGGCAGCGTGCCCATGGCTCGCCGGGCATCGTCCAGCTCCTGCGGGGCCGGCTCGGGCACCGAGATGGGCACGGGCACCAGCGGGGGCCCGGGCAGCGAGGAAGGGGCCGGCTGGTACTGCAGGGGCGAGGCTGGCAGCGCAGACAGGGGCTGTGCCCACGGGAAGTACGTGAGGGGCGGCTGCTGCTCCGTCACCTCCAGCGGTGGCCCCACGGCCGGGGTGGCACTCCGGGGCTGGGCGAGGGGACAGAAATAAAACGGAGTGAGACCATCAGCACCCCGCTGATGCTGATACTCATCCCACTTCTGACATCCCTCGTGTTTCCTCTCTGGGCCAAGATCTGCACTGAGGGTGACACTTTTCCCATGCCACACTCACCTCAGGCTCCCTCCAGCTTTCTGTCCCCATCCCCACCCTTCCTGTGACCCCGCTGTGCCCTGAGCTGGGCGCTGCCCTCTGGACAGTCCCAGCCGTGCTGCCAGCGAGGCTGAAGGCAGCTCCTGGTGACCTCTGGAACAGCCCAGGCAGGGCCACAGCCCAAACCCATCCCATCACCAGTGAGGACACAGAAATGGCCTTTGGGGGATTGCTGGGTCTGCTTGAGCGGCCAGACTGAAACTGGGAAAGGAAAATCAGCTGCCTAAGACCCACGGGAATTCTCTGCCCTTCTCTGAAAGGGACCAGATCATCTTGTGTCAGCCAAGCAGATTCTGTCTGGCCTGAAGCCAAATATTCTGCTGTCTTTACGTGTTTTGACCTTGCTGTTTCATCCTCAAGCAGCAGCTTTTGAGAAATTTATTGCCAAGTCATCCTTCCTGCCTCGCGTGGTTGATGTGTTTCCTGGAACTCCTTTTGCGTTTTTGCTCTTTTTTTTAATTTTAAGCTTGGAAATAAATAGTGCAGGATCCCTGCTGTGTAGAGAGCTGGGGGAAAGGCTGAGAATTTTGCCTGATTCCAGTACCAGCAGAACTTTTTGCCCTGCTCAAGCCATGTTACTGTCCAGGCAACTACATGGCAAAGACACACAACATTACAGTAATTAAATTAATTAGCCTAACCACATCCCACAGCTCTTGCTAGGAGGTGGGAATTAGTTTCATTTCCAGCTTGGTGGTGCTGACTTACCGCGAAATTGGTGATGAGAGGCTGGGAAGTGTAAGTGAGGACGGAGGAGGGTCCCACCAGGGTGTAGCTGGGGCACACGGGCTGCACGTACATGTCGGCTGTGTAGGGACAGCTGCCGGCCTCGTGGGACACGTACTCGGGGTAGGGGCTCCACTGGGCCAGGGGCTGCAGGGAGGTGGGAGAGGGCTGGGACAGCCACCCAGAGGCCAGAGCTCCTTCCTCGGGGCCGGGCAGTGCAGGGGCGGCAGCGTCCACCTCAATGCAAGGCTGGCCTGGAGAACGGGACAGGATTAAATTCAGCTCAGCTCAGCCTTCCCTGGGGAGTCATGGGGAGTCAGGGATACGTTACCCATGGGTGAATAGGCAGGGAGTGGCTGATGGGGCAGAACAACCTGCAAGAGAGGGGGAAAAAATTAAAAATCAGAGGTGGAGCCCATCAGCATTAAACACAATGCCCCAGAGGAGCACTGAGGGACAGAGCACAGCAGGAGTTATCAGCTGGTTATCAGTGGCAGTGCTTTCTCCACCCCTCAGCAGGGCCAGAACTGAGCTGGCAGCCAGGACACAGCACCCCAAACACCCACAGTGTCCCCTCAGATCGAGGGGGCCTGAAAATGTGTTTGAACCTTGTGTAGCAAAGGGAATTCTCCTTCAGACAGGAGCCAGCCGAGCTGCTGCCTCCCGGGAGGACAAATGCAGGCAGAAAATCAGCAGCAAACACCCAGGGTGGCTCTGGCTGGTGTCTCTCGGGCTCCTGAGCAAGCAGCCTCACTTCCAAGCTGCTTTCCATCCCTAGGAATCAGATCCTGCCTTTCCCCTTTCCATTAAACAGTGGGAGGTGCCCAGTGCCTAAACCCACCCCAGCTGAGGAGCTGTCAATGGCACTGCCGGGTAACACGGGGCTGCAGGGCCCCAAAAACGCTTTAGAGACTCAAGGGTTCCTTTCACTGCCAGAGCATTGCTGGGGCTGGGCGATCACTGAGCTCTGAGGGAGGATTTCCCTCCTGTTTGGTTTTTTCTCCTACCGTGGTAGCTGCAGGTGCACTGGGGTTATGGACATTCCCCCTTTTCCTCTTCAGCAGCTCCTTCACCGGCTCCTTCACACGGACACCTTGGTAGGGGCGAGGCTGTGGCTGCTGGTCTGGGGCAGAAGCTGAGAAAAAATGAAAAAAATAAGCAGGTGACTTTTATTTTCCTTTCAGGGAGCCCAAATCCCCACGGCAGCCTGGTGGCTGTGCCAGGAGCACATTTATTTCATTTTTCCTTTGTGTCCCTCAGTGCCACCGACCTGCAGAGCAGATTTACACATTCCCAAAAGGAAAATCAGACCAAATATCCTCGACAGGTGACATAACAGCCTTGCTGGCCAGGCAGGGACACAAAAAAGTAGAGATCGGGTATTTAAAAGGAATAATTTCACAAGGTAGAAATGCAACCCAAATTAGGCAAGCAGCCTCACTTGGAAAACCATTCAAACATCATTAGCTGGACTTCAATTCCTCATTTGGAGATCAGGCAGGTGCTGGAGTTGTGTTCCTGTTCCAGACAGCCCGGCCAGGAGATCTCCCACGCAAAGCCTCCTAGCTCCCAGAAATTCTGTTCCATTTTGGAGAATGCCGTGTCCAGCAGCTCCAGGGGCCTCTGGCAGAGCCGGGGGAGCAGGGGAAGCGCGCTGCTGCCAGGGCCGGCATTAAGCGCTCGGATTTCACCGCAGGGAGCCGATAGCCGGAGGAACCCCGCGGATATCAAAGCCCAGGAGGCCTCGTGTTTGAAAAACACCGATAGCACAGGGGCTCCGGGCCCGTTTGCTGGGTAAATACCCCGAGGGGGAATTTTCCGTCTTTAAAGATCGCAACTGGCCCCGGGTCATGCGAAGTCCAGGTGGGCATCCAGCTCAAATGGGAATTTTAAACCCTTAGTCCACCCCGGGAGCAATTATTTACACTGACATCCTACGAGAGGAATCCTTTCGCCTCGGATCAGCTCTCCCGGCTGCTTTTAATTCTGGGCACACTGAGATGTTCCTGGTGCACCTTCCTGGGAGGAGAAAAGCTCCATCGAAATACAGAGACTGTGAATAAACCTCAAAGATTATTTAGCAGAATAAGCATTTCTGCTCTAATTTCTTTTAAAAAAAACCCCAAGAAATTATTTCCCTTCACCTCGGGTCTTGCATTAACTCTTTCTGACTAATTACATACAATTTAATAATTAAATTGTTACCAGACAGAACTATATTTATGTATTTATGCCTTTGTTGTGCACTTTAAGGGAGTATTTTGCTTTAAATCCGTAGCTGAAGCAAAGATGATTTTCCAGCCTTTGCTTTCTGTGGACCTTTGTGGCTCTTCAAATCAGGTTTCTCACATTCCCCTGAATCCTGTGGCTTTGGAAAGGAAGGTTTTAAAGAGAATAAAGGATTTTAATTCCCCATACAAGCATCCGCAAGGGCTTTTGGTACAGCTCACGTTTTGCTTTTTTAATTTAATTGGTATTAATTTATATGAGGGCACATAATAAAGAGTTCTGGTGCTCTTGGTGCTGCGTGAAAACATCAACTCCACGAATCTGAGCTCTGCCAGGGCTGCTCGAGAGGCAGAAATGAACATTTTGGGGAGCAGCTCATCCCCAGCTCGTCAGAGGCCCTCCCTGCAGAATTAGGGTGGGGAAGGATGGTGGTTTCTGGCTCCAGGTCTGGGGGATGGGAAAGAAGAAATTTACTGTAAAAGCTGACAAATATACCTATTCAGAGTTTCCGGTGTAAGCAGAGTAACCAAAAAAAAAAAAAAAATAAAGAGAGAAAAGAAATTTTAAAAACCAAAGTCTGCAGATCATATTTCGGTTCCCCCAAGCTGACCTCCAGAAATAAAAATAATGCTCGCACAGCTGCTTTTCCACTGCTCAGGGGCGTGTGGGGTCTGAGCATCACAGACAGACCACAGCGAAATGGCTTTGGGGCTCAGGGTGCAATTCCTCATCGAGCTAACGAGACAGGGCCATTTAAAATATCAGCATTTGCAGGAATAATGGCAATTAAAATATCCCTGTCAAGGAAGAACCTGGATTCAGTAATCTCCAACTCCTCATACCAAGGTTTAAACAAACTCTGAAGCTGTTTTGGGCCAAGGTTCCATTATATTTTAATTTAAGTCATGAGAGCCCAGATTCCATTCAATAAAATCAAAGGATTTTCTAAAATCAAAGCCAGCGGTGCCCTTGGCTTCTCTCCTGCAGTGCCAGGACCACAGAACACCCAGAGCTGTTCCTCAGCAGGCACACTTCACCTGGCACCTGCTCCGTCAATTTGGGGCTGTTTGAAACATCTCAAGTCAAGAAAGAAAAGGAAAAAAACCCAAATTCAACCAGGGGAAAGCTTTGCAATGGTTTCTGCGTTTGATTTTGGCTCGTTTCAGTGCTTTTGCCAGGCTCCTTCCCTCAATGTTATCGCCTGAGGTATTTGCTGAAAGTCCACAAAAGCCTTGCAGATTTGTGAGCAACCTCTGAACGGGGCTGGTGAGCACCAGGGCTGCTGGAAAGGCACCGAATGCAGCTGGAAAGGCACCGAATGCAGCAGCCCTTCGGCTCAGAACGCCAAGGGACAGCAGCAGGAAGGTGTTGGGTTCCAGACCACGCTGCAGCTCAGCCTGGGAGCGTCCAAACTGCGCAAAAAATTCCATGGGATCCGTCACCCTCAATTTATGCAAAGACACACCTGATTCTCAATAATATCCCTGAAAAACTGACCTGAGTGAAAGGCCAGTCAGGGAAAATGTGCCAAGACGCCACCAAAAACTCAAACCTCTGCCTTGCCCTGCGTTTTGGTTTAAGCAGTGCTGAGGCTGGAGGGGAGAGAGCGGCGCAGCAGCTGCTGGGGGTGCGGGCAGCGAGGCGCGGCGAGTCTCACATCACTGAGCTCCTGCCCGGCAGCGCCGGGCTCCCCGAACATCACACTCACACTCACCAAACCCTCACACTCACCAAACCCTCACACTCACCAAACCCTCACACTCACACTCACCAAACCCTCACACTCACCAAACACTCACACTCACCAAACNCAGCTGCAGCCAGGACAGAGCCGTTCCCAGCAGGCGAATCTCAGTTTGAACCAAGCTGGTCCTTCCTGACTCCCTGCGAGCGTCCCCTGCTCCCTCTTCCAGAAGATTTCCCTGCTCACAGCTGACTCCTGATAAGCTTATCAATTCATCAGCGTTAACAGCGCAAATATTTTTCCCTTTTTTCGCCCCTTTCAGCCTCCAGTGGGATAAATAATTGAAAAGGAACACAATAGAGAAGTTTCTCTTGTTTGCAGTAGCACCAAAAGGCAATCGCCCCGACTGCGAATAACAAGAAAAATTTCGATTTCAATTAGCAAACTCCTGGGTTAATGGCTTGGATATTGGAGAGCAAATTGCAGCTTTATCAGACACGGTGAGCTTTGGCTAATGAAAAGAAGAAAGGGGTTTCTTTTCATAGGCTTGGATGCTTAGAGTCAAATCAAAACCTTTTTACATCCACGCCCATTGCAAGGGACCCAACATTGGTCATGGTCCTGTCCTTATTTCCCGGCTAATTACACAGTTTCCCTAAAAACCCCAGGGTCATCTTTATCTCTGCTTTGTGCTCACTCCAGGGCAGGGCAGCAAAGCCCAGAAATGCATTTAATTGCCCCAAATCCCAGACAGTGACGTGACAGGGAGTCACTGAGGAGAAATCTTCAACTCCATCCTTATCCCTCAGCAGCCTTTGGGGCGTGTCCCTATCTTAATTAATATTTTAATTGATCCAACCAACAGTTAAAGGTGAAGCACTCTGACACCTGCAACTCCAGCCCCTGGAAACACAAATCCAGTTTTTTCTGCCCAGATCCTCCTGGCTCAGTTTGTGCTGGTGGCCTTGGGCTCGGGTGCCCGGTGAGCACCAGGTCCCTGATGTAAATTAATTACCACACCTGACTGATGATCCTCTAGCTGCTCCTAAGGATGAAAAACCTCACCAGTGCCAGATAAATTGTGAAACAACTCAGAAAATGTCGGTCTGAGCTCCGTTTGGCCATTTCTTGCTTCGTTACCTTTTCCATCCCAAACGATGGGTGGGTAACTCAGCAAGGATTTTGCCAATGCAAAGCACCCAGCAAACACTGGGCAGAGAATCCGCTTTAAAACCCAGCTGAGAGCAGGGGCAAAAAGGGCTGAGTGATGCTTCATTGCTCAGCACAAGGAACTGAACTCAGGAGAGTTCATAATTCAACCTCCAGCCTCAAAATCTCACCCTCTTACCAATACCTCCTGTTTGGCCAGGTCTCCTACACTGCACTGTAACCACCAAAATCAGAGAGACATTAATTTGACAGAAGAACATTTCAGATTTATGCCAAATATTTCAGATTTATGCCCAATACCTTCGTTTTCAGGTGCCCACCTGCTGTTGGAAAGGTTTCCAGGAACCAAACCAGCCTTGGATTCAGGCAGATCCCTGTGCTGTTCTTGAGGAATGTTTTTTACAACTGTCCTTTAAAACAACGTTTCCTTCACACCTAAAAGGATCTCAGGGAGCTGAGAGCTCAGTGCAGAGCCTGTGTTCTGTTCCCACACAAGGAAGGTGTTGCAGACCAACAAATACAGTGTGAATTTGGGATTTTTCCACTTGGATGGAAACAAAAATCAAGGGGAGGCACAAAATGCTGGCTAATCCCTGGTGCTCTGATTATTCCGATTTAAAAAACCCCAAAAGCTTCCAAGAGCCAAATGAAAGTTGGGTGCCTTGGCCGTGTAGGGGTGAGGGCTACTAAAAATTATCTGTTTCGGAATAAGAGAAGCCCTGGTGCAAAGGGGAAGCTGAGATAGACAGAAAGTGCCTTTGACCATAAGTCTCACCCTCACGTCCCGATTCCTCCCAGCCCATAATACTCTTTCCATTTTAGTAATGCAAGCTTTCCATTGAATTGCTGCTGTGGTCATTCGTAGAGTTTGACACCTGCTTTGCAAAGCATGGATGGGCTCGGCTTTCGTGCTATCCCTGTTTCCCGGTGGGGTTTTACCAAAATTGTCGCTCACGAGGGGCAGAATGTGGCAGTTTCGCCTCTCGGTCTCGGTAGCTGACACTTTCAGGGAGCCTCTGTGCAGCCCCACATCTGTTGTGGGCAGAGAAGCTTTTCTGTTCACTTTAAAAGCGTTTGGGAAAGGATTGGCAGAGGTGTGAATTCACATCTCTCGGCGGTGAAGGGAATCTGAGCAGCTGAATCTCGGCCGGTGACTGCAACGGGGGCTGAGCACCCAAAAACCTTGGACACGGGCAAAACCAGCACCTAAACAGGAGATTCGTGCAGAATCAGAATTAACCAGGCTGGAAAAGACCTTTGAGGTCATCAGGCCCAAGCTGCTGCCATGATTTCAGAACAGAAACCATTTGTGTGTTCAGGTTGTTTTAAAAATTCAGTGTGGAGGTCACAATAAAGACAATTTAGGAGGAAATAGGGGTGCTGCCCATGGATTTCCCATCCCTGAGGGGCTGCAGGATCCCGGGGAGCCCCGGTGCTGTGGGAGGGGAGGCTTTGGGGTTCAGGAATTCCCTCGGGGGTTTTGCTGAGCACAAGCCCAGGGCCCATCCTGCAGAGGAGCCACTGTGCTCTGACCCCAGGGAGCGTCCCCAGCCTCTGGGGAGCATCCCCAGCCTGCAGGGCCGGCCAGGAGAGGCTCCGCAGAGCAGGGGCCTCCAGCCATGGCAGCAGAGGGCAAAGTGTCCCTGTGCTCCTGCAGAAATGTCCCCTGGAGGGACAGGACACCACCCCTGAGAGGTGTCCTGAGAGCTGCCCTCAGCTGACGCCACAGCTGCTGCTTCAGGGAGTTCCTGTGTCACTTCTGGATTTTGACAGAATTTTCTGAGCTGGGAAGAACCCACGAGGATCACCCAGCTCTGAAGGGAACCGGGAGTGACCCCGAAATCGTGGTGTTATCAGCACCAAGTGAGTCACATCGCAGAGGTGCAGTTTGGAAAGTTCCCAGGTCCCCCGAGCTGCCTCTGCATTAATTTGTGTTCCAGAGCAAAGCCACGGGAACATCCAGGGGGTCCCAGGTGGCCTGAGGCAGGAAACCTGAGGTCACAGCTGGTCCCAGGGACAGGAAACAGAGGTGACACCAACCGGGGCCTCGTGGAGCTGCTGAGAACTCCAACCCCCCTGAAACCTGCGGGGTCTGGCACCTGGTACCTGCAGTGACCTCGGTGACCCCGCGGGGATCCAGGACACCCCTGTGCCTGCCCTCACAGCCAGGGGCTCGGGAAAGCAGTGGCATTCATGAGATTTCCAAGAGTTCCATGGGGGAAAAAGGAATTCCGACACATTGCAACAAAAGGAGGGGGATTCAAGGATTAAGAAGCTCAGGAGACACCGGCCAGGAGTTGCCTTGTCTAGGAATTATCATCAGTAATTATAAATCTGATATAATTAGACTTGTAATCCCTGCTTCCCTTTGAGCACTGCAAGTGTCAAAGGAAAAAAGCAAAATAAAAATACCCATTCAGCTGCCAATTTCCTCCTGCCCAAAGCATTGTTGTTAGCACTGCTTTGTCACTGCCAGAATAAAAACCCAACCCAAAGAAATCATTCATGGATCTCTGAGATGGAAAATTAGAATTGGGATTTGGATGTGATCACCTTGCAGTGTTTTCCACGTCTTCTCCCTACCGAGCCTAAAAACTGCACAGAATAAAGGGGGAATAGAAATAAAACTTCCCAAATACACATCTGAGCTTCCAAAATGTTCAGCTGAAAAGAAAGAAAGCAGGGAAAAAAAGGGATTTCAAAGCTCACAAAGGCACACGGTTGGTTCACTACACGTAGTACAACAACCCACGAGCTGTGATAAAGAGATGAGTAATGTCAGATAAGTCACTGGCAAGGGCTGAATAAATGAATTTTTCCACTCAGGTGTGTTGTGCCCTTCCAGGTTAACAGAACAGGAGGACAAAAGGCGGAGGGTGGCAGCAGAGTTGCCAAGATCAGCATCACCGACTGATGACAAAGGAGCTGTGGTGGCGATAACGGCGAGAATGAAAACCCTGCGAGAAGCAAACACCTACCTGGAGTATGAGCAGTAAACTACCCAGCAAAGGTGGGCCCAGAGGAGTGAAATTATATTGAAAACAAGAAAACTGATTTCCTGTAAAGTCATAACTGTATTGCCCTCGCTGCGTCGCTCCTTATCTTTTTCATTAGCTGAAAGAAGTGTACGTATCAAAAAAAAAAAAAAAAAAGGGCCCAGAAATAAGATTTCTCACAGGTTTCACTTTTCAAAAGGAAAATTTTCTGCTATGTAACCACCGTAACCTTTGATATAATACCTGCATCCTGTTATTGTTTTTATGAATCATAGTCTTCCACTTGATTCATAGTGATGAGAGCCAACAAAGCAGCCCTGAGCTCATATCCCTGCTGGAAAATGAGCATCACTCCTCGGCACCGGCCTCCCCTGAGCCATTCCTGAGCATCCCCTCCGTGCCCCTCTCCGCTGGCTCATCCCTCTCCCCCCTGCGAGGCAGGACAAGCAGCTCAGAGCTCACTCACATTTTTGCCAGTGCATTCTGCGCTGGGATGGAGCCTTTTCGTTCCCCTCCTGGCTGCAGACACCTGGGCTCTGCGTGTGAGGTGACGAGTGAGGGTCAGGATGTTTCTTTCGGCTTTTTAAAAGCGCCGTGTTCCCGCGGAGCCCGCTGACATCATCACATCCTCCAACCACAGCCACTTCACATCTTCCCTCCGCTCTTCCTCCTCTCCCTCACCTGCTCGGCAGCTCCTCCGAGGGCAGCGAGCCCCGGGAGAAATTCAGCATAAAAAACATCACCCAGATGGGTTGGAGCAGCCCGAGGTGGAACCTGCCCCTCCTGGGATTTCCACCACAGGTTTGCAAAGTCAGCTCAAAAGGCTGGACAGCAGCAAAGGGTCTTTTAGGAAGGTTTTGACCTCTTGTGGCATTAAGGATGATTTTTTTCACATTCTGCTGCTCCAGATGGCACAATTCCTGTCTCCACACACCCAAACCCCACGCCTGCCTGGCCCTTTAAATGTGCAACCCTTCTCAAGCCCACAATGTGAGTGTTTGCTCCTGCCTTATGAGAATCTCAACTCCCCGGGGCCACTAAATTTGAACTTGTGAGGAAACACCTGTAAACACTTCAAGCCTCATTAAGCCAGGACGTCCTTCATTTAAAAAAGAAACCCCCCCCTTTTTTTTTTTCTGTTTTGCTTTTATCAAAATACAACACTTCCTAGCCAGGGAGAAGCAGCCCTTCCAAAAGAGCCTGCAGGAAGGCCATGGAGCCTGGAGAAGTCCTTGGCATTAATGGCAGCACCATTTACCATCCACACCACGAGCACAAAGCTCTTCCCTCTGAAAATCAGACCCCTGGGATCAATTTTCACAATTAACACCGAGTTAGGACCTTCATTCCCAGAGAAATATCTGTTGGGGCTGCACAGTGAGTCAGGATCTTCTCATTCCCATCTCGCTGTTCAGTTTTTAATCGCTCAATTGCCAAAAATTTGCTCTCCCAAATTTCTCTTCCCATTAAAAACCAAGGCAGGATCTGGTGGGGTTTTGGCCAGAATTCTATAAAGGGAATTTTATGATTTCAGGTGTTTCAGGCAGCTCTTGGGAACAGATCAGTTCTGTGAACCGTTCCACACCAAACTGCGTTTAACAGGAAAACAGAGATTAATCTGATGAATGCTTCACTGTACTCACACTGCTTCAAAGATCTGTCCAAAAAACCAAACAAGAAGTGAACCCCAGAGCAAGTGGAGTGGAAAGAATTAAGGGATGTGAGTGTCTGCCCTCCAAAACAGCCCCGACCTCCTCTGCTCCCAGGCCCCGGGGCATTGTTCGGCCACGTTTTGCATATCTGAGTGCTCGGTGCCATCCTCCCGTGCCCCAGTGCCTGGGGACAGCTGACAGCCCCGGGCTGACACTGCAGAACCACGCAGGGGCTGGCCCTCAGCTCACACCAACGCCAGGTGGAGCGAGGAAATGAGGAAACCACCGAGACTGCTTTCCCTGGAATTCCAGCTACACAGAGGAACCGTGGGCTCTCCCCTCTGTGAGATCCCCACGTTGTGTTCCCCCTAAACAAACAAATCTCCCTTTCAGAGCCCTCCTCAAGGTGTAGAATTAAGATAACGCAGCGGAAAACCTCTTCCTGACAAATTAAACCCAAAATCCAGGGCCCAGCACACGTTCAGGGATTGCTGGAAGCCTCAAGGACAAGGCAACACCGGGAGAAGTTCCTGGGGTTCGGCTGCAGCAAAGGCAGTGCCAGAGCGGGGTTGGAAATGTTCTCTGCTGAGATTTTCTCATGGAAACCCCTGGATTCCAACAGCACAGAGCTGCTGGGACACAGAACAGGGTTTGGAGTGTCCTCTGCTTGGATTTCCCTCTGGAAACCCCTGGATTCTGACAGCCCAGAGCTGCTAGGACACAGAACAGGGTTTGAAATGTTCTCTGCTGAGATTTTCTCCTGGAAACCCCTGGATTCCGACAGCCCAGAGCTGCTGGGACACAGAACAGGGTTTGAAATGTTCTCTGCTCAGATTTTCTTCTGGAAACCTTGGATTCCAACAGCCCAGAGCTGCTGGGACACAGAACAGGGTTTGAAATGTTCTCTGCTCAGATTTTCTTCTGGAAACCCTGGATTCCGACAGCCCAGAGCTGCTGGGACACAGAGCAAAGGAAATCAAGGGTTTGGGCAGGTCTGGCCTGGTTTTAGCTCTGAGAGCAGCCCCTCTGAACATCTGGGCTCTGCCGAGCAGCAGCAGCAGCCTGAGCCCTGCACACAGCAGGTGAGGGCAGATTGCCTCACACCCCAAGGCAAACACACAGACTCACGTTACAAAAATCTATTTGTGCTTATCATCCTGCCCTTAGCCGGGCTTTAACTGAGCTTAGGAAACTGTGGATAACATTAAATACCTCAGGATTAAACCGGTTATGAGGCCTTTCCATCGATACTTTAAAAATACGAAGCCAGGCAGATAAAGTCTCATTGTAACAAACATCTGAAATGAGGAAGTTGCAGGAAAGGGGCAGGTTTTCCTCAGATAAAACTGTTTTTTGGTGGCTGATAATCATCCATGTCCATATTTCACATGCTGTTTCTAGATTAACTTTTCATGTGTTAACAAAGAATTGCTCTCCAAAAAGTAACTTCAGTTGTAGATTAAGATAGAAAGGTATCACCTGCTTGGTATCACCCACACCAAGCAAAATAAAAAAAATATGAGCTTTTCCTCATCTCATGCATTTTATAAATGCAATTTAGTTAAGGACCAATTTTTTATGAGGTGCAAAGGAAGAGATAAAAGCAGAGAGAGATCAAAACCGTGATATTTGCCTCTTCCTCTGAAAACTCTGTAAAATTCATTATCAGGTTTATAAATCTGAGCATGGATGATTATAAACTATAAAATGTAAGTCTGTAAGTAAATCTGGAGCCTCTCAGCTGCTGCAGACCATCCACCCTTCCCTCTTTCTCATGGCAAACCCTTCCTCCGTCCCCACCCCTCCCGTGCAGAGGAGCAGGATGAGGTGATGCAGGAAAAGCAGATTTTTGGTGCCCTTGCAGCCCAAGCTCTCTGCAAAACCCACGGGTTTGTCCCCTCAGCCTGACGCTGCTCTCAAGGGGAACTAAAACCAAGAGCTGTCCCTGCCCTGTCTGCTCCGGCCCTGCAAGGATCCTGAGTGATATGAAATCAGAGGGATCCATTTCTGTTTGTCAGCCTGAACCTGAGCTTCTCCTCCTCTCTCTGATGCTGCCTCACCAGCCCAGCTCCGGGGAATCAGGAATTTTCTCCCCAAAGTGAGTTCAGGCTGTTGACAGAAGCACTGAGTTTTGTTGTTGTGGGGCGTGGGGGTTTTTTTTCACTGGTTTTTAAACAAGTCAATATTAGCACTTCAATCCTGTCCCAGGAACACGTAAGGAGCAGTTTGATATTTCAGAAAGCTTTGTGGTCTGCGAGCACAAACATTTACCTTTGAGAATACAAAAACTAAATTAAGAAGTGGATCCTTGGATGAGTTTAGAGGACAGCCCTGCTTAGAGAAGGTTCTCATATTCCTTTCTAATTAACCAAGAGAGGCTGGAGGAAATGAAAAGCTGAGTCTCACTTAAGGCAGCAAAATCTGTCATAGGGCTGGGAAAGATTTGTTATTTCAGATCACAGATTCTACAGCCTGTGTCTTTACTTTGTAGCTTGGCATTGAAGGTGAAAACGTTGCCAGAAAAAATCCAGAACCAGAGCTCAGAGAGCCTGGATTTGTTACTCGAGGTAAATCCCACTCCCTGGTTCAGGAACATCCCACTGGGCCCTGCTGAATTCCTTGGGCACAACCGGAATTCCCAGAGCTCTGGGCCACCCAAATCCCAAACACCCTCAGCTCCTTTGGCAGGTCCCAGAGCAGGACTGAACGAGGCCCCTCATTCTGGCATTGATTAAATGATTAAACAGCAAAATTGCTTCGCTCAAAGTGGCAGAATAAATCTGTAATAGGGCCAGGAGCAGAGGCCAAATTTCGGGGCCAGCCTTGTGTACGAGGTCCTGCTGATCCTGCGCTTCCCAAGGAGCGCGTCACCCTCTTTATCAGTACCAGAATTACCACTGAAACGAGCGTGGAGCAGCAAACTCAGCTTTGTTGGGGTTTTTTCTTCTTCTTCTTTCGTTTTTTACCATCGGTGTGAACCCCGCACCTCCCACTGCGCCCTCCGAAACGAGCTCTGATTCATTCCTCAGCTCTGATAAGGAACAAATGATGCAGCCTCGGGTGTGCTCAGCGCTGGAGCCGCAGTCCTTGGGCAGCAGAAACCACCAGAGCCCTCCCGGCCCCTCTCTCAGGCAGCCAGGACCCGATCCTGGCACATTCCACGTCACCCCATGGATCTTTCCCCACAATAAATTATCCCTCACATCAGGCACAAAGCGAAGTGGGAATCCCTTCCAAACTCTGCCTGAGCGAAGCTATTTCTCAATATCCTCAAGAAAACGTGAAGTTCTGGAGTAAAAAGTTTTAGAGTGAAGAGAAAACCCAAAAATCCAACTCAACCATGTTTGTCTGCACTTGGAGAGGAGAGAATTCCCCATCAGCAAGCCCTCGTGGGTTTTTTACCACACACCAAATACTGGGAGAGATTTTTCCAAGATTTTTATCCTTAGGAGATCACCTGGTCTCCTCCTGAGCTCCCAGATGTGGCTGCTTCACCCCTTCAAAAACCCAGAACCACCCCAGCACTTCTTAAATATTTAATGATTTTATAAATATTTATGAATATTGTTTGTGGTGAGCACCCCCCTGCTCTCAGCTCTCCTCTCCCATGCCCAGCACGGCCCCGGGGCTTTGGCTCAGTGAATTCTGTGATTCCCGGGGCTGAAAGGAGAAGGGGCAGCATCTCTGTAACTTCCCCACCTACAGGAACGGCACCCTGGTGCTTTTCTGGCTCCCAGGGCCTGTGCTCACCAACCAACAGGGTGCAAAACCACCCATCCAAAATGATCTGTTGGGAAATTACACCCAGAGCCGCCCCCAAAACAAACGCGGCGCTGACAGAAATCAGGCGCGGGGCGCGGATGATTCACGGAGAGAAAACAGGATTAAGGGGTCACCGAGGGCCACGCACGGAAAGAGCCCTGGGAGCTGCCAGGGGACACCCAGGGAAGCCTGGGGTTACACCAGCTGT
>VYZT01063880.1:17447-28906 GCA_013400735.1 Pomatostomus ruficeps
GACTGAGGGGGTGAGGGGGCTGCGGGGACTGGGGACTCTGAGGGGTGAAGGGGCTGTGGGATGAGCGGGCTAAGGGCGCTGAGGATTGGGGCTGAGGGGGCTGAAAGACTGAAGGGGCTGAGGGGAGAGCGGGCTGAGGGGACTTAGGGGGTCTCAGAGGCTGAGGGAGAGTGGACTGAGGGGACTTACGGGGGGAGTCTGAGAGGCTGAGGGGACTTACGGGGCTGAGGAGTCTGTGGGGGCTGAGGTAGAGCGAGCTGAGGGGACTTAGGGCATCTGAGAGGCTGAGGGAAAGCGGGCTGAGGGGACTTAGGGGTCTGAGGGGTCTTAGGGGTCTGAGACACTTTTATTAAGCGGGCCGAGGGGCAGCAGGGTCCGCTGGTGGCCGGGGTAGCCCGGGTGGGCTCGCAGCTCGGCCCCGGTGCGAGCCCAGCCCGCCCTGGGGGCTCTGGGGAGGCCGGGGCAGAGCCGGCTGAGCGAGGTGTGAGGATAGGGGGTGATACCAGCAATAAAGGCAAGGATTAGGGGAACAGCAGGGTTACAGACGGGTATTGCTGCACCAAATTAAATTCTTCATTCAGTGCGTGCGTTTTTCAGCAGCTGAAATGTGTGCTGGCACCTCTTTTAAACCGAGTTCTATTCATATGCATCTGTGGCTGAGTTCTGTCAGCCTCCCTGGGCCAGCAGTGGGGGTTTATATTGGTGTTATTTATCTGAATTTTCATCGTAGGCAGTGTAGGAGGATAATGGTTTTTTTGTAGTGGTTTTTTTAGCTGTGATTTTCACCTCATGCTTACAGGTAGGATCTTGAGAGACCCTCAGGTGTTGCACATCCAGAGGCAGAAGGTGAAAAGTTTGGGATGGGCCAAACCAGCTTTATCATCCCCTAAAAATTACTCCTTGTCTAACATTGTTACCCACAGGATACCAAGAATTAAGAGTTCTGTGCTTTAGAATCTTAGAAAAGCGTGGCTTTTTATTATAGGCAATATGGGATAATTATTAAAGGTGAAAAATAAATAGGAAAGAATATTTTAAGAGGAGAAACAGAAATTCAATATCCCAAGAAAAAAATGTTATTCCAAACATAGGGAATGGCGGAAGTAAATGAGTGGAACAGAGGTGGGGGAGTCTGTAGGTGAGGCTGTTATGTAATAATTAAGAAGGTATAATTAATTAATGTTCTGGTGAGATAGAAAAGGACAGATGTATATTTTATTTAGATTAAAGTGCCTCCCCTGTGGCTTAGGCACAGGTGAAAACATGCAAATATCACCTTCCTACCTATAGATGGAGATCTGCTGCCACAGATTTATTTTATTAATTAACTTCTTTTTTCCCCTTGGTGGTGGTGTTGGGTCATACCTTTCTGTGGATAGTAAATAAATCTGGGTGTAGTTGGAGCAGAGTAACCTAAACATGCCTTGGATGTTGCTGTCTGTTACTAAAACAGCAGCTCAGTGCTTCTGTTGTGTAGGGTTTTTATTTTTGGTCAGTAACAAGTGCATTAAACTCATTTCAATTCAATATTGCCTTTTCTTCAAGGAAAGTCTTTGCAGTTCAAGACTGGAGTAGTTTCTTCCTCACTTTTTTTCCCTAGTTCAGACTTAAATATTTTTCCTTCTTTGGGTCAAAGTTTGCATATTTTATAGTCAGTGGTTTGGATTATTTAAATTTTTTTGCATAGGGCAACATAATAATTTTCCTGTTTCTTGATTTCTGAGTTTCATGCGTGTGGCCTTCAATTTGACAGATCTGGCAATATTTCTTATTTTTACTGGACCCTTAGGGTAGTGAAATAAGCTTGGTGGGACATCAGCCCTGCTGCTTTTGGGGTGGAATGATGGGGAATAATATCTCCTGACACTAATTAACTTTCAAATAACTTTTACTCCATTTAAACCAGCAGTGGTGCCTATATCAGATGTGCACTTTGCATGATCTGGCTGTGGTGCTGTTAGCTGAGGAAACAATTGGCATTAACTTAACTCTGGGACTTTTACTCACTTTTTAAACGTGGTGCTTGTTGATAATACCTTTTTCCCTGATGAGTTGTTAATCCAGGTGTTATGTGGCAGTGTCCCTGGTGTGTCTGCAGGTCCCTGGTGCCGTGGCAGTGTCCCTGGTGCCGTGGCAGTGTCCCTGGTGCCGTGGCAGCGTCCCTGGTGTGTCTGCAGGTCCCTGGTGCTGTGGCAGTGTCCCTGGTGCTGTGGCAGTGTCCCTGGTGCCGTGGCAGTGTCCCTGGTGTGTCTGCAGGTCCCTGGTGCCGTGGCAGTGTCCCTGGTGCCGTGGCAGTGTCCCTGGTGCTGTAACAGTGTCCCTGATTTGTCTCCAGGTCCCTCCCTGGTCCCAACTCGCCATGGAGAGGTGGAGCCTGATGACGATCGCGGTGCTGCTGGCGCTCACCGTGCGCTGGGCCGTGTCCCTCGGCTCCTACTCAGGTGAGACCCCTGCAGCAGCCTCAGGGTCTGTGGGCCTTGGGATAAATAGCAATAAATTTTATTTATTGCTATTTATTGTCATTTATACAAAATCATAAATAGGAAGCGCCGTGGTATTTCAACTGTTGTTTTTTATCGCCTCACCCTGAGAATTCTTTTTTCTTATTTTTTGAAGTGTGCAGAGATTAACATTACTATTTGGTGCAAAACACTGAAAAAACCCCCATAACTTTTTTTTTTGGGTGGCGCTGGGGATGGTCAGTAATTTTTTAGGTTGAATATCTGGCTGTTTTCTCCTGTGCCTTTATTTGCAGGACATTGCAGTCCAACTGTACATTTGCTCAATATTGTCGTTTAAATTTTCTAGCAGATCTAACCTTACATTTGGCTAATCGTGGTGCTAATGAAGACAGTGCAGAGGTGACACGGAGTGAGCAATGACTCTGCCTCGTGGCTGTGCCTCCCTAGGCTTGTTTACAGCACGAGCCAGGGCTGCATTCTGTTAATGGATGAGTTTTTCTCCTCCCCGTGTCAGAAAGCTTGCAAAGAATTACCGAGATCCTTCCCAAGCCTCCCAGTTCCATTCCTACACTTGGAGTGAGCTTGCACGAGGCTTGCTCGCTGCAAATTTAAAAAAAAGATAAAAAATGAACCAATATTTTCAATCCTCATCAGCCCAAAAAATCACAAGCTCAGTTAAATTCTACTCTGGTTTTTTTGAGGCAATGGGGATCCTCATCCCCTGAGTAGATGGAGCTGCTCAGGAGCATTCTGGTGATTTTAAACTGGTAATTCTGGGTTTCGTTTACTTGAAGAATTTGTTTGAAGCTGAACTGCATTCCCAATTGTTTTGGTTTGAGTTTGCCTTCTCCAAATGCCATTCCTGAGGGATCTGTAGGTAACCGAGGTTTTTACCCATCTCTAGGCATGAAACACCCCGTGTTTAGGCACACACTGAATTCCTCTTGCGCTGCAAGAGGATTTATTTAGAATTCCGTTGCTAACTCGATTTTCCTAAGTTGATTTAATTTCAGACCAATCAAGACTGTGGAAGAGAGTCTAAAATAATGCCTGAGCTAAGATAACAGTTTTTAAATCGAATTTCCTCCACAGTGCTCCTAGAACTGCTTTTGGAATAGAAAAAGCTGAATCTGATCCAGTCCATTTAAAGCCTGGTACTGGAGAATTATTGAGAAAAAAATTGGCTTCTTAGGTTAATGCACAATTTTTTTAATGCACTGCCAAACTCCCGCTAAATACAGGTGTTGAGAGGCAGCTTGAAACCCTTAAAAAGTCTGTGTCCAGGTTAACAATAAAACTGAATAAGATCACTACTTTTAAGGTATTTCTGACCCTTTGAAAATAAAATATTCCAGTTTTATTAATTTTTAACTCGGTTTGTCTGTGTACTTGGTGCTTGGAAGCTAAATAAGCATTGTCAAACTAACTGATCAGTCTGTAGTTGGCTTTTAATAATCAAACCTTTGGATTAAGGTCTCTTTTGATCATTCTGAAGCCAATTAATTTTTTCATCCCTTTAACCCCTAGAGATTGAAAAATTGATATACACACTCTGAAATTTGGGTAATACCTATTTTGTATTTCAATAATCCAGTGGCAGATTTTTTCTTCCACTGGATTTATAACTACAGAATTGACTCTGATAAAATTCCAATGCTCCAGTGACCTCACTTATTTGGGAAACTTTAAACTGAGTGTGTCATAGAGTGGAAATAATCTGCTCTCTGCAGCACCCAGGAAGAAATTAGCAGAGATAAGAGAGAAATTACACATTTCTGAGCTCGTGGGATTCCCACAAACACAGATCTGGGGAAAAAACAGAGATGGCTTTCCTGTATTTGAAAGAAACTCTTCAATCTCTGTCTGGCTCGTGTCAATATTTCACTGTTTTTATTCTCAGTGATCAGGTTAATTGGAGTAAATAATCTCTGGGAAGGTGCTTAGCATGCTGCCATGGTCAGAGTAGCCTTACATTGAGAGGAGCATTTGACAGCTGAAATCTTGCACTGATGAAGCTCTTTTTCCATAAAAATAAAAAATAAAAATATTATAATTTTCTTACTAGCGAAGTACCGTGACATGGCTGAAACACAGTGACAATTATCCCGTGCCTGGGAGCGCAGCAGCTCCCACAAAATCACTGTAACGTGTCCGTTACGTGCATTTTCCTAGTTCAGGGAAAGCGCCACATTTTTCATCTGCGCTTGGAAATGATTTTTTTTGTCAGATGAGGAAGCAGTTCTTCACAGCAGAGTATCTTGATAAATGCTCATTGCAGAAATCTCCAGAAAGCCAAAAGAACACAGAACTTTTTCTTTCTTCCTCTGTTAGCCTGCATGATGAGGTCTCTATTTGCTCTCAGACACAGAGGAATGGAGAATAAAATTAGTAAAATAATAATATGCAATATATAACTGGGAGAAAGCAATCTCTGTAAACCAAATAATCTCCTAAATGCTGTGTCCTCTTTTTTAGGGGCAGGAAAACCACCCATGTATGGAGACTACGAGGCTCAGAGGCACTGGCAGGAAATCACCTACAATTTACCCATCAGGCAGTGGTAGGTTGTGCTTACAGAGGGAAAAAGCAGTGAAATCCTGGTTGTGTTCACACCTCTGAGCCCACTGTTCCGTGAGATTCTTGGATGGGTGGGTGCCTGGAATTTAAATGGCAAGGTTTGGAGCTTCATTTGTACAGATCACTTAAAACAGAAGGAAAATTATTCCGATTATTTCATTTCTTTTTGCTTTATTCCTAATATTCTTTAGAGCTTGCATGAAACAGCACAAATTTAGTCAATATATGTGCTGCAACTCACATTGGAGCATATTGGAATTCCAGGTGATCTTCGTGCAGGGTAGTGCTGTTCTGTGTGTCTGGTGTCATTTTTCCCTGGCTGTTGGGACACAGAGTAATCTGACAAAACAGAAAATTAATTCACTTGTGTTCTGTGCAAATGTGTGAACTCTGCAGCTGGCTCTGTGTGGTGACCTCAGATCATCCCCTTGTTCCTGTATTATTATTTCTGTTCTCTTTTTTTCTGGGATATCCAAACCCTGACCGTGCCAGAGTTGGGATCAGAGGCGTTACAGAATAATGGAGCTGGGATCCACTCTGCTACACTGAGCTGTATCCCCCTAAAATTGGGAATTATAGCACCAATATTCCCAGGGGCCAGATCAGCCTCTGCTGCAGGCTGGGCTGAGCTGAGGGCTGCCAGCTGGGCACCTTGGGCTTGGTGCATTTGCTCTCTGGTTTTATCATTTACATAATTTTATAATTGAATTTTTTTGGGGGGTTGGGTCTGCTTTGGGAATTAATTCTCTAATACAGCAAAGTGGGTGTTTGGAACAGCACATCTTGGCTGAAACACAAGGGATTGCCTTCTAGAATTTAAATATTCCTGGTTTACATTATTCTTTAAAGTCTTGACATTATTTACTAAAGGCTGCTTTAAAAACATCCTTTGCTAATTAAAACTCCGAAAGCTTCCAGTAAATTTTACTGGATATAGGGGTTGTTTTTAATTTTTGATTGAAAACTTTATGGAGGGTAAAATGAACAAAATAAACGCCCCAAACTGGCGAGTTCCCTGCAAGCTGCAAACTGTGGCATTGGGCACGAAGGATCTGCACTGCCTTGGCAGGAGCAATCTGGAATCGCAGGATAAGAAAAGAAGCAGAGATGCAACTCAGAGAAATGTGATTTATCATCGGCTCAGAAGACACTTCAGGCAGCTCATAAAGAATTCAAGAAATATCATTTACTATAATAAATGTCAAAAATTGGCTGCATTTGAAGGGAGGAAGTGGAAGAGCCAAGAGCCTGCCCCGTGGCAGCGGGAGCAGCCTGTCAGTGCTTCTCTGGGAGCTGGAAAGGGGCTGCTCCTTGCTGCTGGAACTTCTCCTTGGACTTTCCCTCTGTCCTCATTTAGCAGAGGTGGCTTCATTTTAATTGCTGCCATAGAAATCCTGACCAACATAATCCCAGTGGGAAAATCCTTTCATGTGGTTCACCTGGGTTTGGAGGTAGAACCACAAGTTTTCACTGAACTGAGCTTTAGCAGCTTTTTTTAACCTATTTTGCCACCTCAAATGTGTGAACTCTGAATCATGTTTGCTGTTATTTTGTTGCTTGAGATTTATTTAATGTGAAATTAAGCAGATAGAGAAGCTGCCATCTTTTATTTTAGATTTGGAATACATTTAATATTCAGCCTTTTGCTAGTGTCCTTTAAACTGAATTTTATTTTTTCTAGGTACTTCAATACGAGCGATAACAACCTGCAGTACTGGGGCCTCGATTACCCACCCCTCACTGCCTATCACAGTTTTGTGTGTGCTTACATGTAAGTCCAGTGTTTTAAATCCTTCTGTGTTACAGAGCTGGCAGAAAGAAAAATGTAAATTTAGGTGTGACTTGGATATCCAGCTTTCCCTGTAAACCACTGCTGGGTCTGCGATGCCCGGGGAAAAGTGCTGTAGGAGCAGGGAGGGGACATCGCCTGGGAAAGCTCTCGTGTGTGCGGAGCCCAAGTGACATTTGATGAGTGGATATCATGGAAATAGAATTCTGTTATTGGAATACTTTTTCCACAAGGGCTTTGCTGCTGTTGGAATGAGACTTGTGGAATAAGAATGTAGGTTAAAGTGCACAGGCACAGTTATGCGGGGCATCCGTGTGAACTGTAAATGGTTTCTATTTAATACTTAAGCATGAAAGGTATTTACAATTGTTTTTTTTTAAAGTCCCTGGAACCAGACTGGGGGTGGTTATCTTATCCTAATAAATATTGTATTCCATTTTTTACTGTTTCCAAAGGTTATTTTTCTTTTAATTGTGCAACAGTCTATAGTGTAAACTGATCCAGCGGTGAGGAAAAGCTTTCATTGATCACTATTGCTCTCTGAAATATTTCCTCTCATTCATCTTAATTCTTGGAATCTGCTCCTGTGCGTGTCATCTTTATTGCTGCAAGGAGTGTGAAGGGAAATGAGAACTGTCTGCATTTTGATGTGTCTGTACTTTGTTTTACAGTGCAAAGTTAATAAATCCTGATTGGGTTGCTCTGCACACATCTCGGGGCTACGAGAGTCAGCCCCATAAGTTATTTATGCGTACAACAGGTAGGGAGATGATATTTCCTTGGGATCCTCCTGCACATTTGTCTTGCTTACTAATTCAGCGTGTTTCATATGCAGCTCTCTGTCCTCACTGCTTTATTCTCCTGTTTTTAATTGCGTGGCTTCGCAGGTCCCTCTCTGAGCCAAACCCCTCCATTGTCTCCTCTTCTGCCATCATTTGCGAAGCTGACAAATATAAAATATAGAAACAAGTTTTCAACCCAATTAATGAATTAAAAACTCTAAACCAAAGCTACTCTCCATAGCACAGATCCATTTTTAAATGTTGAAAATCATATTCTTGTTTTCCCTTCCGTTCTGATAAATAGACTTTTTATTTTCAGCTTAACTTGATTTTTATTGTAAAATTATTTTACACATAGCCTGGCATTTACTGACTTAACAACCTATTGAGGTGTCAGGAGCTGATCTCAAAGGCGGAGATATTTGATATTTTTACTGTGAGCAAAAAAGTAAAAATTTATTTTACTCCTTGTATTCTAAATTCCTCTATCACACCATTTGATTATTTTGAACTGCAAACAAACGCAGATAAAGATTTGTACCATAATTCGGCAGCTGTAGCAGTAGCACAGCAAACAACATGGCCAATGAACTCTTGTTTCTTGTTACTGTTTCTTTCATTTTAAATGGGGTTTTTTTTGCTTTTTCCAACACAAAATGCTTTCTGACTGCCACAGCAGAATTTGCTGTTCATCGATAGCTTTCCTGTTCCTCACAAACCTCTCAGTCTGCTCTCTGGTCATTGATCGAATTGAAAAAAAAATAAAAATCACTAGAATTTAATTACCCTTGAAATGGTCTTTATTAATTTTGAAATCAACTCGCTTGACACAGCGCTGATGGAGCTGGAGAGCTGATAAACACTTTTTAGCAGGGGTCATTAGAAGAGTGCATTAAAATAATTCAGGGTGCTCAATGGCAGCTTTATTTTAGGCATCAGCCTATTTGTTTTGCTAACACCTTGGGTATATTTGTTTAGTCGTGGCTTCAGCTGCCAAAACAATGGATAACTGATACATTTGAACATATCCCTTCCCTCCTGGAACCACGGCAGGGTTTGCAGAAATAATCTGAGTTTTCTTGAGGTTTTTACGACAACACTCCAGAGGGATTCACCTGCTGGGCGTATCCTGGGCAGGGAAGCCGCTGGCTGTGTTTCCTTGTCCCCTCTCGTACAAATCCTCGCTGTGGGCAGGTGATCAAAGCCAAATCCCGGGGTTTAATCTCTTTATCCCCATCGCTGGCAGCTCACCCAGAGCCTGTGGTAATCTGGAGTTTCTCACTGTGCCCCAGCCTCCCCGTCCCGTCGCACAACCTGGGCCCGGGCAGGGCCGATTTCTCCGGGGCATTCCCGAATGCCTGCCCTGCTTTTGGCATGTGAGGAACTAGAGTGTGACTGAGGCCGTGCCAGCAGCCAGGACAGCTGAACACGTGGAAGCAGCAGCTCTGGGACATCAGAAATGAGCCCCAGAAACATTAACAAGATCAAATTCTGTGGACCTGTTTCTTTTTGTCCTTTGAAGTGGAACTGCCCGGTTTATTTCTGATATTTTGATGTTTTTATTTTGCCTGTGTTTTTTCCTTGCCTCCTCCTCCTCGTTGGGAGGGTTCTAATGGGAAATTAATCTTTATTTTTCAGTGTTTGTTGCTGATTTGCTGGTTTATATCCCTGCAGTTATTTTATATTGTTTTTCCTTGAAAGAAACGTCTGCTAAAAAAAAGGCAAGTACCTGGTGTGTGTAATTTAAACACAGAAAACGTTGTTAGAACAGGCTAAAAATGCAAGAGAGTTAATTAACACCTAGAACACCCTGATGGCTTCCATGTAAAACTGGTGACAATCACTCATTTTATAGGCTTTTCACTTAAAAATATTTAAAAAAACCTTTATTTTATCTTCCAGCAATTATTTTAATGCTTTCGAGAACAAGATGCCTTTAAGTTTAGTAGCCACGAACTTCTGAATGATATTTTTTTCCTGAATTTATTACTTGAGTAGTAAAAAAAAAAAAAAAAAAATATTTGTGGTGTGGCAGGAGGGAATTTGGGAATTGCTTTGTCTTGAACACTCCTTACAGTAGATTTTGAAATAAAAGTCCCCTGATTTTTGGAGTGGTTTAAGATAGGTGTGGGTGATCTTTGAGCTATTTGTAAAGGGCAGGCAATATTCAGTATTTTTGCATTTATGGCAAATCTTTATTTTTTTTTATTTCTCAAAATCTTACTGACAGGTGATTACCTGTGGAGATTAAGATTCCTACATATGGGATGCACCATGGAGGGGCACATTTTTGTCCTGGAGAAGCAGAAGTTCCTCTGTCTAATAACTAATTTTGGAATAATTATTTTCCCCCTCTCTTTTTTGGTCCTTCTTTCCAGGTTTCCAGTGCTCTCTGCATCCTGCTGTATCCAGGCCTCATCCTCATCGACCATGGGCACTTCCAGTATCCTTGTTCTGCACGGAAATGAATTCCTGGTTATGGAATACCAGTTCCTCAGCACTTTGTGTGCAAAGTCACCCCAAACAGAGAGATCAGAGGGAGCTCTAAGTCTGAAACATCTTGGAGATAAAAATTATTGCTATTGGCACGAATCAATCCAAACACGAATCTCACTCTTTGCGTGCCCCCAGCTCCTCTCCCTGTCAATCTCTTCCCTGCAGACAGCCCCAGTGCTGCCGTGGCAGCCAGGAGAGCGATGGGCTGTGCTCTCTGCTGTGATTTGTGTGTGCACGGGGATCCCCTTAGATCTTCCTGGGGTGGCACAGCAGTGGCAGGAGGAGCTGTGTGAAATGTGCAGCTCTGAAACCTCCCCTCCTGCCTCCTGCCCAGCTCAGGGCTGGCTGGTCCGTGGTGGTGGTGGACACCTTCACAGGTGGGTGTTTGTGCACAGGAATTCAGGTTTTGTGGGCAGATGCTGCCACTTCACCCGTGCTGGGGTGATGGAGGTGTCAGAGCTGCTCTGGAGGCCGGGATTTACTGCGGGTTCCTGCGCCAGCCCTGCCACCCTCCGAGCAGCTCCAGGAGGAGTCAGAGATTTGTTCACCCCGAGCTGCTGCACCTCTGCGAGATCAGGGCCTCTCGGCGAGTGTGCTGATGTGAAATCAATGAGATGTCAAATACACCTGGTGATGTGGAGTGGGAGATGTGAGTGGGCTGAGAGCTCCGTGGGCAATCTGGATGCGTTGTCACAGCTGCTTAGGCTGACAGAGGGAAAACAAAATATTGTGACATTTCTGACAATACAAGAAATACAAGGGACTGTTTACAAGGGATGGAGTGACAGGACAGGAGGGAGTGGCTTCCCACTGCCAGAGGCTGGGTTTGGATTGGATATCTGTGAAAAATCCCTCACTGGGAGGGTGGGGAGCTCCTGGCACAGGGTGCCCAGAGGAGCTGTGGCTGCCCCTGGATCCCTGGCAGTGCCCAAGGCCAGGCTGGAGCACCCTGGGACAGTGGAAGGTGTCCCTGCCATGGCAGGGGTGGCACTGGATGGGATTTAAGGTCCCTTCCAACCCAAACCATTCTGGGATTGTGTGTTTTACTGATTTAAACCGAAATTAATCTTTGTGGCACTTTCCTAGTAAGTGTAGCTCAGTCTCTTCAAAATCTCCTGGGCCTGGGAAGCTCTTTTCAAAGCCACAAGGCAACAACATTGTTTTCAGCAACTTTGGGCAATTGTTTGGGCAGCATCAGCAGCTCGGGGAACTGGTCATGGGTGAGGGGGCCTTGTGAGCGTAACAGAATCACAAACCCCTCAGAAGTCCTTGAACTAAATTATACAGAATTTAAACGCTGACATGTTTGAATATTCTGCAGGTATCTTGCGGGAGCTGGAAGGGAAAACTTTA
>VYZT01063881.1:8672-19241 GCA_013400735.1 Pomatostomus ruficeps
GTGGTCACCTCCTCCACAAACTGCGGGACTTTTATCTCAGTCTCTGTCTCTCACTGGGCTGCACCTACTATGGCTTCTCCTGGCATCTACGGCTACTGTGGCTTCTTCTGGCCTCCACAGCTGCTGCAACTTCCGACATCTCCCCGCTCCAATGTTGGCACCTTACCCACAGACTGCGGGTGGATCTCTCAGCATCCCCTGTAGATCCCATGGACTGCGGGAGGGACACTCCGCCTCACCATGGGCTCACCACGGCCTGCAGAGGAACCACAGCTCCAGAGCCTGAAGCACCTCCTCCCCCACCTTCTCCACTGACCTTGGTGTCTCCATGTTGTTTTTCTCTCACATGTTCTCACATCCTCCTGCTTCTCTAACTAAAGGCAGCTGCGTGCGCATTTTGTTTTGATTTTTCCTTAAATATGTCATCACAGAGGCGTAACAAACCTAATTGGCCCAAACATGGCCAGTGGCATGTCCATAATCTTCAGAGCCCTCAGAGATTGGCTCTGCTGGAAATGGTGAAGAATTCCAGAAGCTTCTCACAGGAGCCATATTTATGGCCCCCTCCCCACTACTAAAACCACAATAAGAACTTTCCCTTTAAAGTCACTTTGTGATGTTAAAGGATGAAGAGTTCATGAAAGCATACATATATGGAACCATTAAATAAAAAATAATTAAAAAATCTAAAGGTAATATTTTATTTCACAATACCAGTGCAGAAATTTAATGATCAGCTTTTTTTCCCCTCCTTTACTCTGAAAATCTCTTAGTCACAGTTTCTTTAATGCATTTCTAAGATTCTGTTCTATCCCTCCATCCTCTGCCCTTTCTTCTTTCCATTTCCCAACTTCCTTGCTTCCCTACATACAGATTATGTCCAGGAATAAAGAAAGAAAAGAAAAGGGAAGGAAGGGTCCATAGTCCAAAAGGGATTTATTTGGAAATGTCAACCTTTTGAACTCAGAGTCTTCTTCCATTCTCTCCTCTACTTACCAATTCAAGATACTTTAGATCCTTTTATTTTTTTGACCTTTGATTATATTTTCTTTCATCATTATTCTCTTCCAGAATTGCAATGAAGAGTAAATTCCTCGTTTATATTTTTTTCCTTCAAATTTGGTTTCTTCAGGTAAGACCCCACACAGACAAAAACGGTAATGCTAGGTCTGATGGACCTTAAGGTACATATTTATTTGTTTTCTTTTTTTTGCCCTGCTTTTCCTTTTTTGGCTATTCAAATTTGCAGTTCCTACCCTTCCATTTGGTCACAATAATTCTCAGATTACTGGAAGACCATCATTATATCAGTGATTTTAAATAGCTGGAAAATATACTGAACTGATTTAGCTGAGATGATGAACTACTCAAGACTGAAGAAAAATCCTTGCTTAATTTCAAACTGACATATTTTAATAGCAGGCAGAAAAGACTAATTGTTGTTATTTCACATAACATTGATACAATATAATGACAGGAATGTCAGATACAGAAGAGAGGTCTTCACTAAAAAAATTATTGTCTGACTGTAAACCTGGCTTTGAACTTGTTTCATGTGGATATTACTTTCGATAAAAGGCAGAAAGCAGTTATTTTGTGTTCTTGAATAGATTGAATATTCCTATATAATTTTTTCCTAACAATTCCAATTCCTTCTGTTTTTCAGTCACCTTTCTAGGTCCTTTCAAGACATAGGTGAATCTAAACCCCTTGGCATATAGCTACTGCATGGTCTTTAATTTACTGCTAAAGTTTCCCATACCTGCAAGAGACAGTTAAAAGAGTTTTAAGATACGTGCCATATATAATTATTGTTTGCAATATTAAGCAAGACTGCTCTGCTTGTCTGTATACAATTTTCAATTGCAACCAATTTTTGTGTTTAACAAAATTTACTTTAAATTCATACAATTATTATTACATTAGATTTGTCTAGTCCATAAGGACAACAGATAAGAACTTAAAATACTGCTATTTATAGTAATATTATATTCAACTGAGATGTTTAAACTGCAGAAATACAATTATTGGGTATCTGCTCAGTAGAAGTATCCATGATCTTGAATAATGACCAAAAGTACAAAGTTGTGTCTTATGAGGTAAAGATTCAAACTGGTTCCAATGAGTACTCTTTAGTGCAGATGGTAAGGTGAAAATGCATCCTGTGTAAAGCATTCAACACAATGGAAAAAATCAGCAGTGAAAAACAGCACAAAATACACCACCACAATATCTACAGCCTTCAGCTGTACTCCTGCATGCAGGCTTTGTCCTCCAGCATAGGAGCCCAGCTCCCCTGGTTGGGTGGTTGGTTTGTTGGGCTTTGAAAGTATAGAACTTGAAAATTCCCTTCATTATAAAATGGATAATGAAGAGGAAAAGAAGAAAAAAAATTAATTGGGTTTGTTCAGCCTGGAAAAGAGAAGGTTTCAGGGTAACCTAATTGTGGAATTCCAGTACCTGAAGGGAACCTACATGAAAGATGGAGAGAGAATATTTACAGAGCCTGAAGCAACAGAACAAGGGAGGATGGCTTCAAACTGATGGAGAGCAGGTTTATCTTAGACATTAGAAAAAACTCTTTACCGTGAGTGTGGTAAGGCACTGGCATAGGCTCCCAGAGAAGCTGTGACTGCCCCATTCCTGAAGTGTTCAAGGCCAGGTTGGATGGTGCTCTGAGAAACTTGGTCCAGTGTAAGATGTCCCTGCCCATGGCAGGGGTTGTTGGAAGTAGATGATCTTAACAGTCCCTTCCAATCCAGGCCAGTCTAAGATTCTGTGATTCTTTGAAACACACTTTTCATCTAGTTTGCATCACTCATTACATCTCATCAGTTAAAGGGCATCCTTTATCCATCAATGGAGAACAAATTACTGGTGATTGTAATACATTGTAACATAAGAAACCCATGAGTTTTTACTCCTCTACAGCAAGGTGATGGACATGCACCTCAGTTTCTTATGGCTGAGCTTTGGAATCATTGGTCAGTTCTGTGAAAAGATGTGGGAAATTTCTGTTTTCACTTTTCTGAAGAAACCAAACAAAAAAATGCATTATGTAAAACATGAAATCTGTACCCCAAGTATTAAGTTATTCCTAAGTCAAACTGTTGAGATGAGTTCACATTTATTAAGGAAAATCTGGCTTCTATAAAGGCCTAAGGTAGCTAAGAAATACCAGCTGTGAAATGCCACGTGAAGTCATGTGCAGGCATGTGTGGAAGCAGACTTCTCCAAAGGCTAGAGAAAGACAAAAACCCACACAATTCATTCTGAAATATTTTATAAATTGTTTTCCACTCAACAGAGTCTTTATTTTTTTCAGATACATTTCATAGGTCTTAAAAAAAAGAATAAATCTACATATTTTTCATACATAACAAAATCTGTATCTCGTTCTTTAAATTTGATTTTCTGAATTCCTCCCTTTGATACTATTTTTTCACTCTATTTCTCTAAAAGCATAATCTCTTACGGTAGAAACAATGTGTTGAATCAAATAAAAAAGCAGAAATATCAATTTATATTATGCTCCATTACATTACCTTAACTGGATTTAGTAACACTCATTGTAATCCAACTGAATACCATTAAACAACAGGCCAGGAAAGTTCAAAAGTCACGTTTTTTGGTGACAAAATAGAACAGCTTTTCTAATACTTTTTATTCTAATTATTCTATCCTATTATCCTAATACTTATTACTAAGAGCAAGCAAACAAAATTGTAGGTACTTGTGTCTGTCTGTAGGCTGACCTATAAATCAGAAATATCAGAAAGAGTAAGATTTCAGTTAAATTGATCATTCAAAGGTTTCAAAACTAAAATATTTTCAAAGAGTCAGACTTTGCCTTTTAGCAATATTATTTTTACAAGGCTATGAGTCAGTGATTAAGAGATTTTTCCTTCAGAGGTGTTGGCTTGTTCAGATCAAAATATCTACATTGCAAATTAAAATCGAAAGGAAAAGCTAAGGAACATGAAGAAGGATTAGGGGATTGCTATTTAAAAAAAAAAAAAACTCTGAAGATTTATTTTAGAATTAACCTTCAACTGATAACTTTTATTATTACTTGATAGAGAGTATGATATGCTGAAAAAACCCCAAACCCCAACAAACCACTTCAAAGACACCTGGGGAAAAGGAAATGGGTCATATAAGTTTTTAAGAAGTTAAGCAAATTTTTAATTATGACTAGTTATCTTAGCAGACAAAAATGTCTATTTCAGTCATCTCTCTACATTAGTAAGATGAGCTACATGTGTAGTGTCTGACATAATAAGATCTTACATGACTGTTATGTAATTTTTTTAAATACTATCAAAAAACCCAGTGCAAAACCAGAATGATGTTAGTCTCTGGTCAATGACATAGTAAAATAAATAAGAATTGTTATAAGAGTCGCCTTTCCCTTAAAATGAAGAAATAAAAACTAGCTTCTAAACAAATAAACAAAGCCATAAACCATCCTCTCTGCCCCCAGTTATTGGATAAGATTTCGGCAAAGAATTTAAATTTGATAGATAATATATTTAAACTATTTAGACTTAAATAGTTATAGTTACATTTCACATAAGATGGTCAGTTTATAAAGGTAGATTTCTTATGTTTGGAATATGAAATTGATATTAGAGAATGTAATACCATGTTTACAAGAATGCTTACATTAATTGCTGTGGTAACGCTCACATGCATTGCGTGTTAGTTGGGTAAATTCTTGATCAATTCCAATATGTTTATGGATGTAATAATGCATAGCAGTGTTTGGCTCTAATGAATCCAAACAGCTATGAAATAAGGTGCTTTAGTGGTTATGATTTCCTCTTATAACTTACTGAGAGATTTAAATAGCCAGCACAATACTATTTAAACCAGAGTGAGGAAAAGAGTACAGATATTAAAAACTGTCAAGTCCGCTTTTCTTTATGGTGTATTTTCTGCATGTTTTTGAAAGAATCTCAGAAACAAATAAAAAAATATATAGATCAGGTTCTTAATCTCCAACAAAGGCATATTTTATGCAAAATGGGAAAACAAATTTAAGTATAAATTATTAAATATAAATAGACATGGGAGTACTACTACTACTACTACTACTACTACTACTACTACTACTACTACTACTACTACTAATAATAATAATAATAATAACAACCATCCTGCTGTCCACTTTTTTTCATTATTTTCCATATCCTTTAGTATTCATTCTGATAAATAATTATTTCCTGAATAACAAATGCAAAATGGAGCACTATATGTATTTTAGTTTTTGTTTAAAGATACAAAGCTGAATCTTCCTAAAACCCTGTTTGACCATTTAACACATTCAGGAGATAAATGAAATTAGCTTCTGAAAAATATCTAAAGTGCAAGACTGTGTTTATAATAATGTACGCAAGAAGCCACAGACACAGAGGCTGATAGGAAAATGTTTCCTTAACAAGGAAAGTTTCTTTCAAAAACCACTTTCTGCACCATTTTTCCCATGAGATATAACTAGTACTGCCACTAAATCACAAACAAGATAGTCAAATCATTGACCATAATAGAACAAACATTTGCAAAGTGTTAAAACTCTCAACTGGTGTGGGATGCAAAGACCAAGAACCAAACCGTAACTGAAGGCAAACAAGTAAGATTTCATGGCTAATGTTTCAGGCAGTTAATGTAGGCAGCTTTTGTTTTCCATTAACTGGAAAGAACCCAATCTTCTCGGAACTTCAGACAACCCCCCCAACATTTGTGCCTGTATTTCTCTTCATCCTCTGAGTAGTAGACTTTCAGATTCCATTTGCTTCAGTACAATCTCTTCCTGTTCTGATCATGTTCTCCTTAAAATTCTTCCCCAAACTAATTCATAAAGTGCTTCCAGAAGCACTTCAGAAGACACAACTTTTCTCCTCAACTTAAGGAAGAAGCTGGGTGATAAATTCCAGCATCACCCAGGCACGAGACCTCTGTGTTGCCTTTTCTCCAAGATGACAATCCTGCTGGAAGGGTGGTAAACATGAAGGAGAAGAAATCAGAAGCCGTAAGGCAGTGAATGCTGGCTAAATCCTGACTTTCAGAAACCTAACCATCTAATACTCTTACTCTTTTGAATTCTATGATATTGAGCCATTTCTGCACAGCACAGCAATGTCATCTATTGATCCCATAGTGTTAAATGTGCTTTTCCTGTCTATAATACATACAGAACCCTACACACACAAGAAAAAGAACAGCTGGAGTCAGCCATCAGGGAAGTTACAGAAATATGTACTTGTTCTTGTCACTTCCTATTGTTCATGGTGCTCTGTAATGTGCTCTTTAGATGCAGTGCAATACTGGCTATATATTTTCTTTAACCTTGTGGTCATTCTACCCAAAGTAATCCAGAGTGCTCTGTTAAACCAGCTCAGCTAAAAGAAAACCGTGTGTAGCAACTAACTGTCATTGTGTAATTGTGTTTTCTGTATCTGAAATGAGAAGAAACAACCTGTAAAATCAAAGTTGGGTTTACGTGAAAGACAATACACTTTGTTATCTTAGTCTTCAGTCACGAGTGTGCAGCACAGTATAGACTCCAACAGCTACACTGCTGCTGCTGCCCTTGATAGTGTCATTCAAACTGCTTTTGAGGCTCTCAACAAAGGAAACTGAGCTGTTTGACAATTAGATTTAAAAGACATGGAGGAAATAACAGTCCATAAAAGTGAATGACATTCTCAGAGAGACTCAACTAGCATTTTCCTTCTCAATGGAGACACAAAAGGATGACTGTGGTGAGGAGACTATAGCTGTAATTAACTTGTCATTTGTATTAATAATTATATAGTTTCAAGACTGCATATTTTTACAGCTAAGGTCATAGACTAAAATGCAGGTTCAATTCTTGCTTCTCTCAGACTTCTCATGGGACATTGCACAATCAATTTATCTTTCAGTGCATTTTTTGCTTTTAATGTGAAAAAGAATAGTAATTTTTATTTTCCGTGCAGTCATTTATATGAATTTGTAGTTCTGTTTCAGTTGGAGTTTTTTTAATTATAAATGAGATCGAATAAGTATTTTAAAACACACTCCTTAAAAAATGGTGAATTTGGAAAAAAAATTTAGTAAGAGATTTAGTTTGCAAATTTCCCCATTTTACTAGTAAATAATTTTCCCAGTTCATTAAAATTCTTTATATCCCATTTTAAGTTTAATTAAAATAAAATGGACCTCAGAATAATAGATTTTTCTTCCTTATTCTTCATTTCATATTCAGCTTTATATATTTAGAAAGGTTACTTTAACCAATTGTAATAATTTAATTTGGATTGGAGAGGACCCAAAGGAAGGCCGTAAGGATGATCAGAGGACTGGGGACCTTACTCTGTGAGAAAAGACTGAAGGATGTAGGTCTTTACCTCCTGAAGAAAAGAATACTTAAGGGGCACCTCATCACAGTAGGCTGGTGTGTGAATCTCCACATACACATACTAGGGTGACTACCAAGTCACAGTGACATGCAAAGAGCAGATTTATTTAATTACCTCATTAATGATGCTGGGCAGCACAGACACGCAGGGACACAGGCTCCATTAGACTCAGCTCATCCCACTGGGCAGTAGGTTGGAGGGCCCTGCCTGCCCCAATATATTAAAGGGCTTTGTCCCCAAGAAGTTCATTGCAAGGCTGTGCTTTTCTGATCTCTGCCTCTCCCAGCAGGAGGCTCAAGCAGGTCTGTGAGAAGGTGTTATCTCCACACAGGAATTCTACTTCTCAAAACAGGCAGAGGATGAACAACACTCACATAATAAATGGAGTTTTCCCACCCTAACATTCTTAGTATTCCCAGCTGTAAGGTCACTTTGAGGGAAACTATTCCTTCCTTGTCAAATCTTCATGTTTTAACCCTTTCCTCACAACAATCAGGAGTTAAAGGGTGGTAGTTTCACAAGGACCACTTGGAGAAAACAAGGGACAATGACTGTAAGTCACACTGGGAGGGGTTTCATGTCAACATAAGAAAGTAATTTTTTACTATAAAATCAGACACTCCCCTGGAACAACCTGCCCAGGAAGGTGGAAGAGTCCCCTTAACTGTGTCACCGAAACTGCAGGAAAAACAAAAACTCTCCAACAATATTTTTAGTTTTAGAGAATCAAGGCATTACTTTATTTCTGGCCAGGATGGTGTTCTGGCTGGGATGTGCAACAGAAATAATTTCATACACACATAGCCTGGGTGTGCAGAGAAAATCATTCCACAACATATGAATTTTACCAGATTTTTCACAAACTTTATACAGTCAAAACCCATAGAGATACATTGGTTCCATGTTCATTGGTTCTAAGTTACGTAGTTCTTAGTATTTGGATTTCTATTGGTTACAGATATATTTGCTTCTGATGCTAATTATGTCCTCATTGCTTAGTTCTCTTAACAGTCTTTTCCTAGACCAGGTGTCTCCCACTATGCCAGGGATATTGTTTGGAGCTGATGTTTGTTAATTGCCCTTAATGACTCTTGATGGTTGTTGTCTCTTGTGTATCTCCTGTGCTGCTCTCAGTCTGTTGAGATGTTAAGCTCATCAGGCCTTCACCTAGTTCATTCTGTGACTCTGTGAAGACTGACTGAAATTATGAAATAAAAATTTCAAATTTGGTATATTTTCCAACAAGTGGAATTTTTCAAGATGTAGTTGAAGAGGGTGTTGGGCAATCTCACCTAAGCTCCCTTTCCCACAAAAAAGTGGACCCGATGATGTTTCCAGGTTTTTTCCAACTTATTCAGTGATCCTCTGAAGATATACTTCCTAGTTTCAGTTGAAGATGGGAAAAATAAGTGTGACGTTCTTACATAGTTATCTGCAGGATCACGGGACCCTCGTACAACGAATCAATGTGATTTTGCAAGGGTCCATTTATTGTTTACATTACTCCACTCTTATGCATTTCTACAACTGTAGTTCACGCGATCACGCACAACCCGATTGGGTCTCCTGCATTGTTCATGCGCTGTGCATGCACCCTTCAGGACACCTGATTGGTCTCAGTTCAGGATGGTGCAGTCCCTCTTCACTTGTTTTTGTTATTCTCTCTTCTACTGTCTTCGTTCCCAATTTAGAACTGCTTGCATTCCTCAGGCCCTGATAAGGGTGCTGAAGATAACTTGGCTGGGGCACCCTGAGAGGGTTCTCATGCCTTACAACAGTTATCAAGAAAATCTAACTTCCAAATTTACCTTAGTTTCAGTATTTTACTTGTAAATTCCATTTTCACTGAGTTAACCAGTTAACAACATGGCAAATGTCATAAGTTTTGTAAAAAATAAATCATTTAATGTCACATTTTTCAGACTACATATTCACAAGATTCAATTCAAATTGCAAATTTATTTGAATGAGGAGGGAGTAAACACATTTTTCAGTTTCAAGAGAGACTAGAAAGCATTCCTTGAAATCATGCACTGGCTGAAAAGCAATGAAAACAGGCATGAAATGGTGGCACAGAAGAGTGGAAAGCTCCATATTTTAAGACCACTCACATAGCATATATCAGGTTCTATTATTTAAAATTAACATTAATGTTGAAAACCATTAGACTTTCTCAATGTACGAAAAAGATTTTATATTGAGAAAAGCAATGGTAATAAAGTATTTGGCACATATTGTGTATTTATTTATGTGATTGAAGTGGAGAAAATTTTGTCCTCTGTCAGCCATTACATACTCATGTAATCTCTGACATACCACTTATTTAAGCTAATTTATGTGTACTGAGGCACTAAATCCAGACATCTGGATTTTTACTCTGAATCTCAAAGGATAGACAAGATAGTATCAGGGAAAATTAGTTTTGCACTATCTCATTTACTTGTTTAAAATGAAAAAAAGATAAAAGATAATTGTGCACCATGTTTTTTTTACCTGATTAGTCTAAAAAAAAGAGTAATAACACTATTTTGGCCTCACTGATAAAATTTTTTGTTCAAGGATGCACACAGGAAAAGTAATTCAATCCAACATATGAGAGGTTGTGATTGCTTAGACATTTTTTAGAGTAGTGCTTTGTAAATATTTTGGAAAGCCTATTTTCCATGAAAAATGCAGATGTAATTTAAGAAAGATATGTTAAGATTCAATTAAACATCTTCATTAAGTTGTTACACTGGGATAAAAGCAAAGGACACTTCATTTTATCATTTCCTGAATTCAAGTTTCTAAGTTTCACTTAGAAATGTGCTTCAGTATTATTAAATGCCTACTAGACTTAAGAAATTTAATTGAATGAACCTTTAGTTTGACCCAAAGCACAGCATGGTTTTGTAAAGCACATATATGCACACATACACATATATACTTATATATGTTTATATTCACACTGGTATCTGCTGCATATGTCACAGAACCATTTAGGTTGGAAAAGACCTCTACCATCATTGAGTCTAATCACTCCCTCAGCACTGCCAAGCCCACCTCTTAACCATGTCCCTGAAAGCCATATACACGAGGCCTTTAAACTCCTCCAGGGATGCTGACTTTCATGGGTAACATGTTTCAATGCTTGATAACCCTTTAGCAAAGAAATTCTTCCTAATAT
>VYZT01063882.1:0-30095 GCA_013400735.1 Pomatostomus ruficeps
AATTTGATTAAATTAATAAAGTTGAGAGAAAAGATTATTTGTACCAGCAGGAAAGAGAAAGATGAGTACCAGTAAGGGAACATATAAGACTCTTAGCACATTAGACAGATGGGCACACATTTGCCTGGGGAACGCTGAAGTCTAAGCTGAAGTTTGGGAAAACTACAAGGTATTATAAAATGGATAAGTGTTAGGATGGCAAGCCCTCCAGGTGTTCCCTTGCCAGCACTGGGGAAAGCGTCCCAGGTCCCTCCAGCCTTGGAAGTAAGTCATACCCAAGTGTGGTTGGAAAAAAACCCAGATGTGTGTCCTGCTCCAGAATACATTTATCAGATACAGGACATTCAACAAGGGACTCTTAAACCACCCCTAACAAAAGGTTTGTTTAACTCTACAGTATCTTTCATCCCACCTCTCAAATAATGATGCTTCCATCCCTTCCCAAATACAGAACATGCCCATTTCCTCTTTTTCCAGTGGCTTTCGTTAGGTTGATTTTCTAGCATGATCCAGTATTTATTATATGGATACCCTGTTAATTTCTGTGCTGGTTGTTAATTCTGCTTACATAACTGCCCCCCCTTTTGTTGTCTACACTATCCAGACATTTCTGTGCCACTGCCTTGTTAGTGGTGCCACAGGTCAAGGTGGGTCACCTGCACAAACATCCGTCTGCCTTTGTAACCTGCAGCAACCTGAAACTCCTCATGTTGTTACCTTGTTAGCGGTGCCACAGGCCAGGGTCAGCCATCTGCATGCAAACCCCAATCCATAACTCAAACAAGTTCCTGAATTTTAGAAGCAAATAATGCAAGCTTTGTATGTGTCCCCTGAAAATTGGGACTTTAGGGTTAGCAATGGGCGAGGTGTTAGTGACAAATGCTCACTTATTGATGACTTTTCGGATCATTAGTAGCTTTATGCAGGCAATATCAAAAGAATTAACGCCTCAGTGTAGCCATTCCTACAACTGTTTTTCTTCCAGCAGATTTGCTTTACTTGCTCTTGCAAAAAACTGCTTTCCAGTTCCTGACTTAAACACAACTTCCTTTTGTTGAAGAAATCTATTTAATGCAAAGATCCATTCACATCATGCTGAGTGTGGAACATGCCAAACAAGCAGTGCTGTTTTTCAGCCTTTGGGTTTAAATTTAGTGGTGATTTCTAATGTTTTGGTGGCTGCAATCTGCCTGCTTTAGATTTTCTTCAACCCATTTCATTGAACCGTTAATAACATTTTCTATTACAAGCTGGGAAAGCCTTCTCATTATTTACAGAGCAGAGTTTAAATACAGTTTTGATTTTCATAGCTGATTTTAATCACCATTTTAAATGGATATGGGCAGAATGCAGAATCCTCACTCTCTACTAAAATGTGGGCACGAACCTCAACCTGAAGTTGGAATTAGCTCCTTCAACAAATTTGATAACAAACAACCAAAATAAAATCAATGGACATGGTAGGAGGTATGAGTCAACTGGTGTTGTCACTCTGGGGAAGAAGAGGAATTATCTGGATCCATACACCATACCTGTCAAATCCTGTGCCAGCTGCCATAACAGCTACTATTTTAGCAGGGACTGAATAGGTGAATTTCTTCTTGAAGTGTATCTTTGGTTCCTTCAATACACGTTTTACTTAAGTTTCAAGGTCTGAGACTTGGGATAACACGAGGTCCTCAACTTTGGCAAATTGCTCCAGTCCTTCATACTCAGGAAGACTGAAGGGGAAGAAAGTGAAGTCCATCAAATAGATGTGCACAAAGAACACTGGTGTTACAGACATCTCATTAAATCATCGAGTTCTTAAACTCTCAAAGGCATAGCATCTATCTTCGTCTCCAAAAATGCCAAGTCTAGAACACTCACATTACTGCACACAATTTTTCAAAACACACATGCATGGAAGGGGGAAAAAATCTAAATCTGTTTATTTATTCATTATGGAAAAGGTCAGCTCAGGCTGCAAAGTGACTCTTCAAATAGGCTTTGTTTTTGGTTGGATATTTTTGTATAGCTTTATTAGATGCCTTCCCCTCTACCATCTCTTACCATCATAGTTCAATTTTCTCTGATCAAGTTCTTTTAGATATTTAGATATTTTTAGATATACCCCTAGGATTCAGTTGGTCACACATCACACACACATTTCTTGTACCTGTGCTTACCTTGACAGACATTTTTAATTTTGCTAGTGTGACAATGTGAATTATGCAAACATTTGCTTTGCTTTAGCGTACTGTAACATTGTTTAGCTGATGTTAGGAGGCTGTAGCTTGGCAGCAGGAGGGAAGCCGCCTGCTATCTTTGCTCTAGCTGCTGTGCTCTGGATTGGGTTAAAGCTTCTGTAAAAGGAGAAGATGGTCACTTGCTTGAGATGGCTGAGCACAGGTAATTGCAAGGTGTTAGGAGAGAGCAGATTGAGGAAGAAGGGAGACAAGAAAGGACAGATGGTGTTAGTCCGAGTAAGAAAGGCTGCATAGCACTGGCAGAGTTTTATAAACTTTACACAGACTCGCTTGTTCAGTTGCTGTACCCTTCCCTCCAGGGCAGCTCTCACACACTATTACCTTAGCATACAACAACCTAACCATTTCCTTCCAGTTTCTACAGAAAGTGATTCCAAAGTTGCTAGAGTGACTGAATGGACAACTAGTTCTTCATTTTCCCTGTATAATGGTATAAGATCTTTGACTTAGCAGCACGCCTAGTCCTTTAGGAAAGGCTAGATTAATTCTGGAAAATTCTATCAAAGCTGATGAGTACCTAAAAGGAAGCCTGCAACATCATCCTGGGTGTGGTAACACAGATTCTTTCCCATGGGAATTTTTCTCTTCTTCTTCCTGTGTTTTATAAATAAAGATAAGGTTTTTTAAACAGTCTCTGGAAAACATGGGCAGTTCTGGCCTGGCCAATCGGCCTAGGGGGAGGTTTTGGATTGACCCAATCCGGACAACCTTTCACAAGTCTATATAAGTTTTATAATTAAATAATAAAGTCAGATTTATGCCACTCGACCGTCTCGATTTCTTCACTCAGCTAGCGGTTCAACAGCGACACCTGGGCACTCAGACAATCACCCCTAGTGTCTGTGGAGTTTCCTCCCGTGCCTACCCTTTAAAATTTTTATCTTTGAGCTCTACACAGAAAGCTTCTCAAGACTTTTAATTTTGGAAACTTCATCATGCTGAGTCGAGTTTTGCCTTATAGCTTCAGAAAAAGGCATTGAGGCATGCTTGGTAACTACCAACTTCTATAAATTCTTGAGTTCTTCTAGTTCAAACTGACATTGCTTATGGTTCAGTGAAGATCCATGACCATGCTTTGATTATGCATTTTAAATTTTGAATATAATTAATAGAATATTACAAAAGAACCTACATACTTCTGTACTATAAAGCCTGAAGCGTCATTTTTTTTTAAGAACACAGGTGTTAAATTTAAAAATTACTCCATTATGACTAGATTTTACTATCTGGCCAAATTGTTGCTGTCAAGGTTATTAATCAGGGTAGAAAGAACTGCACTGTACAATTATACAAGTGAATTGTTTTTCTCTATTGTTATTTTTGCTTCAAATACTGCAAATGACAACCACACAACATGTATCACTGTCTAATTACGTGATTTTAGGGTCTCAGTAGCATCCTGTCCCTAGGGAAGGGAATGAGATGACCAACTGATTTATTTTGTGGTTCATCACTGTGCATGCTGCTTTCAGTGCATCCCTATAAAAAATAATGCAAAAAGATAATGAAAGAGTGTGTTTTTCATTGAAATAAACAGAAGATATTTTTCACAGAACAATGGGCTGTAAGTGCCATCTGATGAGGCAGGAAAGGGACTACAAGCTTCAATCTAGATGTACACAACCCTAAAAAAAAGGCAGGAACTATATTAGAAAGCCAAGAGAATGCCTTTTTTATCATTTTAATAAAGCTCCATCTGTACAAGAGCTTCAACAGTTGCAGAGATCATTTCTAAAGGGACAAGAATACCACCTACACTGGCAGAAGCAAAACATAAAATAACATCTGAAACCTTAAATCCCTCTCAGGTAGCTAGTTTGAAGCAGTCCAATAGTCATCCTGCCCCAAAAGAGAAGCAATAAAACTAGAAGGAAAAAATGAATATATGCATTGAAACAAAAGCAGGGAAAAAAGAGATAAAAAATACAGCTGTGTTTTGCTACTTCCATGATAAAACCTGTGAATTCCTGCATGCTTATGTTCTAAAACATGCTTCATTAATGAAGAATAGCTTGAAACAACCAACACAAAGATAATGATAAACCAAAAGCAATAAGTTAATGGAGCAATTCAAAGAACCTTGTTGCATCTAACATTCTTCCAATTTTACTTAAGAAAACAGTATCTGATGCCCTGTTGATACCCGAGTGATCTTTCTTCTTGAAATTAAAATCACAAAAAGAGACTTTTCCTTCTTTTCCTTTGTGAAACACTAAACCCACCCATTTACTGATTCTAATATAAATATGCGTATTTCAGTTTCCAGCTTCTTGACTAGATAAAAAGCAGTCTAAAAAAAGTTTCAGAAATAGAACACAGATCATTTTCCAAATAAACTCGGGGATTTATTTGCATCGATATCCAAATCTCTCTCACCTGGTCAAAATATTTTTTTGCTCTTAAAGATATTAATGCCTGTATTGTATTCTAGTACTCCAAACTGTTTTACTTATTAACCTTTATTTCACTCAGAATTATTTCAATGTTAACAAAAGTGCAGTACAGAAATAAAATTGTGTCTTCTATAAATATTTTATAAATAAGTATATTACATATATACATATACTGCAGAGCTAAATAGTTTATCTATATCATGTTAACAAATCCCTCTAGGAAGAAAGGGCTTTCATTTATCAAAAAGATGAGTGGGACCATAAACTCTGACACTTCAATCACTTTAACACATGACAAATAAACTAGACCTTCTCTCTGATGTCAATTTTACAAGGATTTGCCTATGAATTCTTTCCAGCAAAACAATTTCAATGAGTTTTTTGTACTCATTTGAATTTTTAGTCTCACTGATATAGTAATAAAACCTGAAATTTGTATATTCAGCAGAATTGGAGAAACAAGTAAATGAATACATGAGTATTCGATACAGCAAAGCTGTTCAAACATTTATTCATTCATATTATTCATAGTCTCTCTGTCTTAAACTATGAACCAAAGTTTTTGTCATCCCAGATATTAAAGACTTAGTTTTACATCTGTATGAATGTCAGTAATTTCTATTTAAATTTAATTTTTCCTGACAGCATTTTCATGGCATTGAGAACTATTTTATGGTTCAATAACTACGTTATACGTTTTAAAACAGTATTTCCTAATGGCTGACTTCCTATGTGCTCTCCATTTTTTCACGAAGCTTTTAAGTACACGATGGGTGTGGGTAACTTACAATTTATTTGTTTCCTCAGGTCGGTAGCTAGTTTAGTGGCAGTATTACACTAAATGACAGAATGGGACATATTGATGTCAAATTATTAGACTGGAAACAAGCCTGGAGATGCCCAGAGAGGATCTGCAGCACTACATCTGGATAATTGCTCTTTTGAGAAGAGTTATTTGACAAGCCTTTGAAAGAATGGTTTCTGAGAACAGCTCGAAGTTATTTAGCAGAACAAACACCAGCCAACCCTCCATGGGACAGGGCTTTGTTTCTTGTTTTCCTTTACTCTGCAGACGTGGCAAAAGAAGCCCCATCTGCTCAGGTGGGGATACATGGCAGGCAGAAAATATCTACTTGATTCAGATTTTGTATATCTACACAAGTCAGGTGTCTATCTTGGCACAAGCATGGTTAATTTTTACACATAGTAGGAATTTGTAGGAAAGAGGCAGAATGGCCTTTGACCAGTTTTACCTGTACTAATACAAGTTTCACAGAAAGATTTAGATTCACAAAGCATGCAAACCAGGATTAAGCACAACTCTCCCTATAGCAAGCACATCCTTAACTTTCCTGAGGGATATGGATTCTTTTTAATTTTGCTTCAGTTCTCTAGAAAATAGGTTGTAACTAAAGAAAAGGTCTACTAATTATTTTTTCTTTAAGTTTTCAACTTTTATTTTTTAAAAAAGCTAGTGAAAGGTTGATTCACATAAAAGCTTAATATCACAGGGTCAATAAAATGCACACATGATTCACACTGGTTTCTTCCACTGCCAAAAATTATAAGAATCTTCATTTTCTCCCTCTCAGGAAACTGCTCATCTCATCTTTCCTATTGGCATGGTTCAATTTTCTACGAGTGTGTAATCAATAAGTAAAGGATATCCAAATCTCCCACTTCCCTAGATGATCCCCTAGCCAGGAAAATAGATCATACTCATTTTTACTGTTCAGATGTAGGCACTTTATCAGAAGAGGCAGAAATCTAATAGCACAGGTTGAGAGAATTCCATTGCACAAGCAACAGATACAAAGTCAAGACAAATTTGGATACTCTTTTGGAGTGAGGTATCCTACCTGAAGAAAGAGAATGACACTGAAATAAAAACTCCCATATCCTGGAATTAATGCGAAAATTCTGAGAATTTAAGTGAGAAGTGGCACAAGGTCTCTAAAAATGCTTTGGCTCATACTCAAAATCTTTTGGAAAATTCAATCTTAGCTTACATTTAGTTTCAGGATGACAGAAAACTCGTGTCCTAGCAGCACTATCCTTTATTTTATACCACATCAGACTGTGGCTAGTGTGGCTGGTTATGTCCAATCACGTCATCACTTGCAATAGTGGTGACCATACAGCAGAACACTGGGACAGTTCTCACTCAGCATCTTTAATAAGACAGGTTCTAAGCAACTTTTCAACTCACACGACTGTTTTCAGCCATTAAGGTCTACCAAACCGCCTCTCTCAATGGCCACTAAAGTACTTGAAGGAAAAACCACTTGCTTTCTCTGCTTTAGAGCACACAAACATGCAAAAGTCATAGCTAAAGTCAATCGGAACACAGGAGTAATACACCAAATTCAAACATTCTCTTTGTAGGTTTCATTTCCTCCTGTGTTGAAGGAAGTTCAACCCATAACTTTTCAAAGGTTTCAATAGATTTAAGTAAATCAGAAGAATAAGCAAAATGAACCACAGCATTCATGAAAAACATGTTATTGCAAATCTATATTTTCGCCTCTTTCTCTCATATGAAGAACCACCTTGAGCACTGCATAACTGAATGGAATTAACATCATGAAGGAGAACAGCGAAAAAAATCTAGACAAGTTATCCTGAAGAAAAAAGTATTTGGATTACCGAGATTTTGAAGAAATGTATTATCGCTGTTCCCTACCTCTCACCACCTCCACCTCCAAACAGCAATGTAAAAAACATGACAAGAACAAAAGGAATATTTTATTTCCACTGAAGTAGCTATTTCTAGTTATGCCTGTTTAGTGATAAGAATGGATTTAAAGTGGAAATAATGGTTCTGATGGAAATTGAATTTTTCATTTTTGGAGATGACTGTTAAATGGAGGTATTTGGCCATCACTTTTTAATGTGTTTTTTTTCTGAATTCTGCCCATATCCATTCTGAAATGAGGTAAAGATATGAATGAACTGTCTCTGTGAAGTATGAATACAAAAATATGGTTTCTGAAACTGAAAGTGACGTCAGAAGAATCATCACCTGAATTGTAGAAGCTACCAGGGCTTGAAGAAAACCAAAAATTGCAATAAACTGAATATGATATGCATGGGGAAATGATAACATATTTTATAACTGTGTTTTGTAGTGGAAAGGAATTAGCAGTCAGTGTGGAAGAGCAAGCATACAACAGTTGTAGCATGTGTATCTCATATTACTCGATGATTTCCACCTGCAGAAAGATAATTCAAGGCCTCCCAAAGCCCTCATCTATATCCTCCAGTGGCTGGCCACACAAAAGCGGTGATTACAGCTCAGAAAGTCTTTTCAAATGCATTCTGAAACCTGTTTACTATTGATTGTCATTAATATTACATTGAGTGCTTGCAATACATTTTAATATTGTATTGATGGAAGTAGCCTGAACTGATCAATACTGCAGCTCACTCATATTCATAGGTGTTATGATTGGCATAAATAGTAAAGCAGTTGGTTGTTTTTCAGCACATATTCGTTCCAAGCTATCCAGGAACAAATAGCACTTACTTTCACATGCTCTGCACATTAAAATAAGAAAGTGAATATCAAGTTCAAAAGGTGTCGCTCCATTCTTCCAGGGACTGACCAGGAGGAGGTTCATTAAAAAACTGATACAGAGAAAATAGCATAGTGGCAATCAAATTTCGGAGCTGCTTATTTGGACAAGCAAAAGCCTCATTCTACCCTGAAGAAACGTTCTAAGAAATGGTTGTAGTCCAGCTAAAGTCTTATCTCAGTGAGCTTGACTGTTGGGGAGCTGGGCAAAGCAAGTTCTCTACCCTGGGCAGCAGCAGTAGAGATCAATGGGAGAATTTTTCCATTGCCCCATGATCTAACACTGTCACCTGCCTCTCCTTCACCTTTTCTCCCTCACACATTGAAACTTGCCTAAAGCAGCCTGCAGGACTTTTTCTTTTCCTCATTGGACATGTAGGGTAAAAACACCTCTACTCACGTGGACTGACTTTGTATTTTATCTCAGTCTTTAATAATTCGTTCTCTGCATCAAACTTTCAGTTAAAAATAAATGTATACAACTTTTTAAATGCTTACTTTTTACTTTTTTTCATGATATGTTGAGGAGTTTCTGCCAAAATTATGCCATTAGTGAGTATTTCAGATTTAATGTGACCTAAAACTCACAGAGGTAAAAAGAAGGATAAAAGATAAAATGGGGAGGGATTCCACTGATTTCAGCTCCAGAACTATGTTCTACTAATAGCAATTCTGGTTTTGAAAAAGTCTTTAAAAATATAGCTGATGTAGGAGATCTCAAATCATAACTATGACCAATATTTCCAGACTTCTTCATTTGGTGAATCAACAGCACATTAACAGAGTGAGCTTTGCCTAGCAATACTGTGGGCAGAATTATCTCTGATCATAAAATTTTAAAACATTTTTTGTCATTGGCTGAATTAGCAGTAATGGAAATAAAACCCCTATAATCATAAAAGTATTATTTCAAAGGCACCTTTAGTCCACTCTCCTGCTCAGTCAGTCCATCAACAATTCAAGTCAACTGGTGCTTTATCTATCAAAGCCTTGAAAAGCTCTAGGATCAAGATACCACTACCTGTTCCGCTGCAGCACTAGGCTGCTATGTAAATGTTTTCTCCTGATGTCCAACATGAACCTCCCAAGATGCAACCTGACTGTGTTGTCTCTTGATTATCACTTGCTACTGAAGAGGAGAGTTTAAGTCCACCACCTTGGTCACACTTTCAAGTAGCTGTAGGCCACCCTTGTGGGCTCCTTTTCAGTAGAATAAACAATTCCACTTTCCTCAACCTCTCCCTGTGGGACATGTGTACCCCAAATCACTGTAGTAGCCCTCCAGTGGACCCTCTCCAGCTACTCAGCACTGTGCTTCAAGCAGGGAACTGCACCTGGGCACAGCAGTCCCTGCGAGTCTTCAGCTGTGTCCAGCTGAGGGTCACTTCCTTCAAAGGCACCAGCCACGCTCACCCTCGGGAGCTCCAGTGCACGGTCTGCCTTCCTGAGGGTGAGAATACCTTGCTGGCTCATATTCAGCTTGATACCTCCAAGGATATCCAGGTCCTTTCCAACAGCCCTGTTTCTCCGACAGTCAGGTGTCAGCCTGTAATGCACGGATTGTTCTCCTGCAGGTACAGACCTTTGCATTTCTTTTCTGCTGAAATTAATACTTTTCTGTTTTCTCAAGCCTCAAGTTTCCCAGGTTCTCTCTGGGTTGAAGTTTTAGAGTTTAGTATGTCAGTCATGTCACCCCATTTGCTGTCATCAACAGATCTGATAAAAGTGCAATCCGTGTCATGACACAGGCCAGTGATAAAGATATTCAATTACCTGGGCTTCAGCACTGACCCCAAGAGCACTCTGCTTCTTACCAGCAACCAAATAGGTGTTCAGCCAATGACTGTTACATTTTATATATGAAGATCCAGCCAATGTTCAGTCCACTTAATTAGCCTTAGTTCCAGTACATACTTCATGGGCTTCCAAGTGAAAATACTGTGGCAGATGGCGTAAGAAATCTATCTGAAATTAAGGTACATTGCATGCACCACTCTTTTGGCTTCCTCTTCCTCATTTCAATGTAGAAAGTAATTACGTCAAGCATTATTTAGCCTTCAAAAGTCCATGCTGGCTATTCCTGCTATCTGTTTGCCCAGACAGACAAAATTTAGACAGATATTAGCTGGATGCAAAACTACTTCATGCAGAAACTTACTAAAACTTGGACAAATTTGCCACCCATTGCCAAAGAATGGACAAATCCAGACAGGTTCTAAACACTGAGAAGAGATAATTAAACCATGAAATCTGTAATGGACTTGTGGGATGTGACTATTAATACAGGATTGTTAAAATGTATATCACCTGAGAGAATACTTTAATGCTAATTAAGTTTTATAGCACACCATAATTCTAATGACTCATGGCTCAGTTACAAGAAAGAAGAGCATTTGCTAAGACACGCACTTACTCATGCTAACTGCATCACTCAGCTTAGAATCAGAACCATTTACTGCTAGCATTAATTACAAGCTCAAATGAAGCTTTTCGACCTAAAACTCTCTTTTAAAACCAAGTTTTATACATATAGCTGTATGGAAGGGAATTTTTTTCAAGCACCATAACTTCCATTCCCAGATAAAGTTATGTCATATGATTGCACTCATATTCTTCTTCATGAAATGCTTTTTCCATCTTATACTAGGTGGTCTACCTGGTAAGGCTACCACTTCTCCTACAGCAGTGAAGTTAATGAGCAACAATTAGAAAGCAGGTGTTCAAATGCAGCTTTACTAAGCTTCCTATGAACACAAAACTCGCTTGCTTATGCAGCTCCATAGACCATTGCAGAGATTTTACTCTGATTTCACAGTGAAGCATTTCACCTGAAGCATCTTCATTTATTGCAGTGCTCTGTGAGACTGCATGTGGCCAGGATTATATCCCAGAACAAGACAATCTCCCTCACAACTGTGATTATGAGTTACTTTACAAACAGCTTAGCTGTTATTTTGGTTATGCACACTCTTCTCTACACCCCATTGGTATATCCCTCTGGTAGCTCGAAGAGGAGTTAAAGTCCTGTTAAGTGGTAGAACTGGGCAATATTCAGGGTCACCACTTTGAAATAAGGTTGGCAGCTTTCAGAACAGAAACGTGAAGTAAAGGAGAAAAGAATAGAACAAAGGACTGTAGTGCAGGAGAACTACATTAACACAAAACTGACACCTGCCTTTTCTACAGGAAAACGAAATATTGAAATAAAATATCTATTTTTCTCGTTACAGAATAACAACACATTCACCACACTGTGAGCAGATGCGGAAGAGAACAAGCATTCATTAAAACTTTAGAAGAGTTAAAATCTCTAAATCTTCAGGTATGAGCAATACGAGTTTAAGGGACTACGTGGCAAGGCCATTGTTGTGGTTTTAGTAGTGGGGAGGGGGCCATAAAGATGGCTCCTGTGAGAAGTTTCTGGAATTCTTCACCATTTCCAGCAGAGCCAATCTCTGATGGCGCTGAAGATGATGGACATGCCACTGGCCATGTCTGGGCCAATTAGAAAGGTTGGTTACGCCTCTGTGATGACATATTTAAGGAAAAATCAAAATAAAATGTGCACGCAGCTGCTTTTAGTTAGAGAAGGAGGAGGATGTGAGAACATGTGAGGGAACGAGTGAGCGGCCGCCGTGGGTGCCTGGCACTTAGCCAGGATCAAAACCACGACAGCCATCCAGGTCAAAACACACTTAACAGCAGAAACAGCAGCAGAACAGCAGCATGCCGAGTGTCAGAAGGAGATTTTGTAACACTTAGACTATAAAAACCTTGTGGCAGATCCTTGGTTTTGCTGATATTTTTACTGAATAATTTTAAGAATTGAAGACCTTTTTCAAAGGAGAGAAATGATGAGACTTTTTTGACCAAAGAAATTCCTAACACTTAAAAAAAAAAACAACCTCAGCAAAATAAATGCTGGGAGTTCAGGGAAGCAGGGAAATATTCTATTTTGGAAAAATTTGTACATTTTATTTTCTAAAATCTAGAAAAATGTACCACTACATAACCTTTAGCTTCCAGGTTTATACTCATTTAAGAGGAAAGTTGTACATGATAAAATATGATAGTTTGGGGTGAAGTTTTTTGAAGAAATCAAGAAGTCCATTCAGCTTTCTAATCTAAGTATTTAAACATTTAGTTTCACTGAACAGATCTTTGGCATTCCAGTCACAGTGATGCTACAGGATGTTCCTGTGAACAAACTGGCAAAGGAAAAAAAACAAGAGGTGTAAGAGGGGCAGAGGGATGAAGAATGACAAATAAAACTCAAGTAAGATGTGATAAAAAGGTTTGAGGAAAAAAAAATAGTCCAGAGTTGGAAAAGACCTTTCAAATACTTGTATTCTTTGTAAAGACAAGGAAGTAAATAAAAATCTAATTGAAAGAGTGAAGGGGAAATAAGAAAGTTTCAGTTTTTGTTGGTAAAAAGAAGTCTCCAATAAAGAGTTGTATGCTGCAGTTCCTTCTGAAGAAGAGAAACACATGAAATTATGTACATTCTATCATCTGACTAATGACCATTCAAGCATGAAACACATTGTACCAATTGCTAGTCTGACAAGTGGTCGACATTTAAATTTACATTTGTTACCTTTAGGAGAGACTCGAAATTACACTGGGAAAACAGAAAGATAACAGAAATTACCATTAAAAATTCAGTTGTAAGGATAACAATGTTTATAAATTTAGACAATAATAATGCAATTAGTTGCTTTACTGATTCTAGCACACATAGCTAATGTAATTGCCACCATTTACATGACTCATCAGCAATAGTCCATTAAATTTTCTAGCAATCAAATATATTAAATGACACTATTCAAATAAGTACTTCTAATTCAACTTTTGAAATGGATAGCTAGTCTGAACCAGTCTCAAATTTAAAGTGTGGTTTTGGACATTTCTTCCCCCAAATGACTGCAACAAGATCCCCCCGCCACAGCTCACTCTCTTCTCTCCTCAAAAAAAAAAAAAAAAAAAAAAAAAAAAAAAAAAAAAAAAAAAAAAAAAAAAAAAAAAAAAAAAAAAAAAAAAAAAAAAAAAAGAAAAAAAAAGAAAAGAAAAGAGGAAACAAAAGAGGAAATATATATAATTTTCTTAAAGATTTTTCTCTATACTTTTAAATAGGATAGGTGTATTCCATTGTAAGAAACTTTGGAGAAAGGGACGTACTAAGAGTTTTCTGGAAGAGAAACGAACATTAGTTCCTAGATGCCACCATGTAAATTACCATTCCTTCCACCACACTGTTCTACCCTGCTCTCCCACAATTTACACATGACCATGACACATAAGTAAGTACATCTTTGTATCATCAGCCTTTAAATTCCATTTGAACAAATTCCTACAGTAATCATAGAATGATTCAAAGAATGGCTTGAGTTGGAAGGAACTTTAAATATTGTCTAGTTCCAAATGCCCTGCTGTGGGGTTGGAACTCAGGTACACTTGTCAGGAGAAACTCCTTTACCTGATAGTTCAGAGGAACTATTGCCATTCCATAGATACTTTGGACAGACTACACGGTGTGCCTGCACAGGCCTGTGGCTTCCAGCTCGGAAAAATAGGCTCTAATCTTTTTAAGTACTTTTTTGTACTTTATTGCTGTACAAAGGTCTTGCGCATTCATTCGGAAAAATTACTTTTCAATCATGGGCTAAGGGTTTCCTAGGCTTTCAATTTCATGACAAGTATGAATGACGTAAGAATCTGGATGATTTAATCCTCTATTCTGATACTGGGCCATCATGAAAAAACATTATTTCTTAAGCTACCAAAATCCACATGCCTACTCCTATTCAGAGACTACAGTCACCAGGTAGACCAGCACAAGACATTTTTATTACTCAATAATTAGAACTCTTTTAACTGCACATGTATGTTCTTTTTTCTCATTTCTACTTTTCTTCATTTTAACAAGACATTTTTGTCCGAGTAACTAAAAAATATCCAAGTCTTAAAGCACATAGAACAGGAACTTTTGAAAAGTGATTTTTTTTTTAACACCAAACTGTCTAATTTTTAAACATAACATTTTCCTTAATGATACTTTAAAGGTGGTGTTCCCTTAAACAAACACATTTTAAACCTGCCCAGATTACTATACTTTCCCTCCAATGAGAAAAATATACAGATGAAGTGTATGAATGCCTCAATTCTTGCAATAACCTTCCACACTGCTTACTATTGGTGAGTTGCCAGCTGAAGTACTTGTGTACAGCTCTGTGCATTATATGGACAGGATGGACATGTAAGAAAAAATTCAGAACTTTTAAATTTTATCAGAAAAGGCCAAAAATTATGTAAGCGTCTTCTTTACTCAAGAAGACAAAGAATAGTCAAGTTTAGATGTTAGATCTTCAGGATTTTGCATAAAATTATATATCTCAATGTAGTAACAATTCTATATGAAACACTGAAAGATGTACCTGGGTATCAGATAGCAATGTCTCCAAATGCTACAGCTTTTGAAACAGAGTAGATAAATTCTGCCAGGAGTATTGAGGTATCTGACATGTCTTTAACATCTTATTGGGCAGGGGTTTTCAGTATTCCATTTTTTGGTTTGTTAGCTGCATGAAAGAACAAGAAACCACTTCCATCTCAGTCCCCTGCAATTCCAGGTGAACAGATTAAAGAATCACCTTCACAAACTAATCAAACACCACCCCAGGATTTAATATTACACCTATAGTTTAATTCACTTGTCTTATTAAAAGCTGATGAGCTTCCACACTTGGTAATGTGCACCACAAGAGCTCAAACTTTACTTTATATACTGTGCAGTTCCGTCCCTTCTGTTATTCCTATACTTCATAAAACCTACTTCCTTCTGTATGAAATCCTAGTTTATTAATATATCCTCTTTTCCTTCTGAGAGAGTAAATTATTCACAAAATCATCATTGACAGATTTTACTACCCCATCTTCTAATTTTGATTCTTTCAGTTCTTACATCACCTGTTATCTCTATTTTAGCAAATTCAGCCATGATTTTAAGGCCAAAGCTGGGAACCACTATATTCAAGGGACGATTTGGAAGCTTCAGAATCACCTGTGAGACCCTTTGAATTTTAGCAGTCACATGTCTGAAGGCTGAAAGACAACCCTAAAATCTCATTTTACCTAGATCACTATATTTTACTGCAATTTACTAATTTTATATATGCCACTTTTTTTTTCTGTTTGGTATTAAAAAACAAAAAAAGGAAGCATTATTGGATGGAAGCATCTCCATTAAAGAATTTCACAATTTATTTATGATCAGCCAAGGGAACTTTAGCTATTGTGTTGATAATAGTGGATAAACCCCTTTGAGGGAGCAGCAAGTAACAAAAAACCAGTCAGCAGTTGGGAAGATGACAAATGAAATGGACAAATTTAAATCTGAAGAATTTTTTTCAAATGTATTTACTAAACTCTACATACACTGAATAAAAAAATTAAAAATTTTTTAGAAAATAATTTTGATAGCTCAAGTTCATAGTGAGCAAAAATCTGTTACACCTTAAGATTAGTTGCAAAATGGCATAAAAGTAGCATGTTGATTGCGAGATAATTTCCCTGCTGGAGCAGATATTGTGACTTATTCTTATGTTAAATTTCTGGTCCTGTCTCCAGTCATTCTTAATAGGACAATATAGTCCTATACATTTTTTAAGACTTGATTATTTCAAGTGACCCATCACCATTTTGAAGGAAATAATACTCAAATTAATTTTAACTTGTATATATTATTGTAAGACCCCTCAAAATAAAAAGCCTTCTGGTTCACCACAGGAAAAAAAAATTGATGTGGCATTTATATATTTCTATCAGACACATAACAACCACAAAATCCACTGATGATATTTAAAGACTGACTCTTCATTCCCTATGTGTTTGTTTTTTCCACACACAATGAAGGAGGAAGATTGTTTTTATTCCCTTCCTGTCCATTTTGTTCTGATAGTAGCAAACAATTATGAGACAGAAAGGCCAGCTAAATATTTCAGCTATGATGAAACATTTCTATATTTATGCAACATGCAATATTTACTTGCCAAACTCTTTTTTAATTTTAAATCTATGAATGAAGCATTAGATTGATTGGCATATTATTTTTTTTTTGTGTCTTTCTGAAAAATTTCCTTGTTACAGTAAAAGTTTAGATAACAGTTTAGTCTGAAGAGACCGGCATTAGAGACCAATATTATCTCTTGTTTTGCTGTTCACTCATTTACAATTTTAGTGATTTTACTTTACTTTAAAGAAGCCATAAGTTGGAAAACAGAGTAAAGTGACTGTCTTGCAACCTCCACATTGCACCAAAATAGATACAAAACTTGATTTCAAAGCATCTCTGTCTCCATACCTTTCTTTATCAGGAGAGTACTAAAGCTGCCATCCATTCACTTATTTCCATTAAATCTCTTAATTCATACTTCTACTAGATGGTATTTACAGCTCTGTTTAGTGGTGTTTACACCATTTCATTGATTTCCTTTAGCTTTAGGAAAATAAAATTATGTTAACCTTTGTATGTTCGGTATATTTATTTTTAAAAAGAAACTTACCATTTCAGCCAAGACTCAAGAAAATAGTGCTAATATAAAAAACAGTTTCAGGAGGCTTCCCCCCCCCCCCCAAAAAAAAAAAAAAAGGTGAAGAAAGAAACTGAAGGAATTTTCACCAGGGGACACAAGAGATTAATAAAAAACCTGCAGAGGATGCTCAATCAGCCTCATAGCCTTCTTCAACATAACAAATGGTGGCCTGGCCTGCTGAATGAGGGGAAGAGCAGTTGCTTATCCTGATTTAGCAAGGCAGGCAGCACTGTCTTTTACAAAGTGTTCACTGAAAAAATTATGAAATACTAATTAGATCAATTAGCGGTGAGGTAGGTTGGAAACTGGCTGAACTAGCAGGCCCAGATCGGTGGCGCAAAGTGCATCTGGAGGCAAGGCACAGGTTACAGCGCCCAGGAGTCCTTAACGGGGCCAGCACTGTGTAACCTCCTCGTTAGTGACCCGCTGGAGGGAAGAGAGGACACCCCCAGCACTTTGGCAGATGACACAGAACTGGGAGTATTAGCGTAGAAACATATTATCACACAGGATGATAACATGCGCTGCTTTTATTGGAAGAGCTCTGGAAATTGGGGGTAACGGACCCAAATCCGACTTCAACGTGGATTCGGAGTGAACACATTTTATACCCTCTCCGTTACATGACAGTTGGTTAATCATACATTAATCGTTAGTTTAACATTGTTCTATTGGAAAAACCTCCCCCAAGATGATGTTTACCCGAGTATGATTCCCCGTCCCCCTTTCCAAGATTGTTTTCACCCAAGCGTGGCTCCAAGCCCCCCGTTCCCAGAGCGTTTCTGTAGGTGGATACACAGCTGGGGGTTCGCACGGTTTAACAGAAACAATATAATATGTTCTAAGCAATCACAAGTAGAAATTCCCATCTCCCGTTTCCAAGGCCTACACTAACTAACAATCTCTGAGGCCTGTTCTAGCTAACCGATTCCGGGCCTGCTTTAACTAACAGATTTTAGAAACATTTAATCCTTATACTATCAGGAGAACTTACCAACACATCAAATCGTTTTGTAGCCATTCAGGAGACCTCAACAGGTTAGAGAAAAGAATCACTTGAAGTTTAACAAAGGGAAACAATGCACTGCAACTGCAGGCTCCCAGCGCTACCAAAACCATGGCGCTGGCACGAGGGCATTTGAGCTGTTTGACAGCTGCTGCTTCTTCCTCAAAGACCTTGTAAAACAGCTCTCCAAGGAGCAGCTTGCCACCCAAAACCCAGCATTCCTAGGGATTCCTTGCAACGCGGAATAGAGGAAGTTTACAACAGAATATTGTCAAAACCAGTCTGCTTTATTTTGAAATAAGTGCTTACCTGTCATGTCAGAATACGTGCCATAGAGTCATGTAATCAGCTTTTCTAATTCATAGCACTCCATTGTGAGGGCTTAACTTCTAAGTAGTGCATTACATTTCATAATGGTAGATTAGACTTTTAAGACATTTTGATCTTGGAATAAAGCCTACTCCTTTTCATTCATAAACCTCTGTTAACTGAACACACACACCTTCACAGATATTTCTATTTAAAATCTGCATATAGAGTATTCCACTTTAAACATCTAAGGTAAATTTATGTTATTTTGATTTCTGCTCTCTTCCCTCAGCAGCTAGTAAAATTCAAATTATCAAAAATATAAAAATAAATTTTATTTAAATGCTATCTGGTTTTCACCTAATATATAAAATGAAATATGTTTTAAGTATTTATGATGTTAAGAAAAACATCTAGGCCTGTAATACTTTAAAGGAGAAGCATCAGCTGTTATTTATCCTCTAATTTTATATTCAATATAATCGTGTAGTCAAATATTTACACATAATTGCAGAGGGATTGCTTCAATGTAGAAGTAAAAAGCATTCAAGAAGATGCTATATTTTTCCTAAAGAAGATTAGAACATGCATACAGAAATATTTTGAAGTACTAACATAATGTTTAATTATATCCACACTGCAGTGCAGATGAGTCTCCTTTATCACCTCTCACTTGGATGCCCTCTCACTCGAGGGCATCATGCTTATTTCATTAGCATCAAAACACAGCACAGAAAAGTTGTCATGGAAACTCAAACCTACAAATGGGTGAATAGGAAGTTATTTTTGGTATATTCTGGTATATATATTTTGGTATATTTGGTATATGTTCAAATTTATGATTATTTGAGTCTGACACAAGCACTATGGTTTATTATTACTACTTTATGTCAAACTTAAAGAGCTATCATATTTATTAACATATTATCTTGTATGTACTAATATGTTCATATCCTCATATGCACAAAGAAGCTTAAGCAACAAATGTCCTCAGGTTTTCTAGAAAACCAACTGGACTGTATAATCGTATTTCAGAAAAATATACCATTAAGTACTCTAGTGCCTGGGGGTTGAGATTCTACATTTTCTCACTCTCAGATAGTTTCAAAACCATACAAATTAATAATGTATAAACTCTTTGAGGAGGAAAATTATAAATTTATATATATCATTACAAAAAATGTTGGCTAGAATTGAATGAGGCTCAAAAGTTGTAATCTTTTTTCTGGCACTTCAGTAGGCAAATTTAGGGTTGAAATTAATTGCAAGTTTTTAGACTTAGTGTTTTGGTAAATTCTGATTGGGAAATTTTGTTCCATCACTTTCATTTAATCCAGCCTTTTAAAAGAAAATGTCTAGGTACATTTTGCTGTTGTCCACATAAAAAAAAAAAAAAACAACCCAAAAAAAAACCAACCCAAAAAAACCCAACCACGCACCACCATGTATTTGCTTCCTGGACTTTATATTGTGCAAGAAGAAATGCAACAGTCAAGTCAAATGTAAAGAGAATTACTGAAGTCACAAATATAATGTGCAAAATCTCATAACCGTTAATGGCTATCATAAAGCCCTGTATGTACCCACCTTCTGTCTCACTACATATGCTTAGAAATAGTTAAGTCTATAATGATGTCCTAACTGTAAAACAGTGACATAAAAGTAATCCACTATTACACTAGTCCCAAATAAGTCAATTTATAACTGCCATTACTTGCAGTAATTGTCCTGGTCTTGCTTACTTTATGAGTCTATAAAACACATCAACTCCAGCTCTAAATGAAAATAAAATTTTTAAGCACTATAAATCAACTTTTGTTGTATGGAATGAGGCAAAGGAAGCCCAGAAAAGCAAACTTTTGAGAAAAGTCTCTTCAGAGGAATGTAGATCAGATTGGTCATCAGGCTGCTTCACTTCCTCTCTAATAACATATCCCACCTGCCAAGCAGACTTGCTTTTTCTCCCAGTCATTAACACTCCAGAATAAAGACTCAGGAGTAGATGTCAAGTTCCTGGGACTCTTTCCAAGGTATATGAGGAAGATATGGAAGAAAACTACGGTTGTCTTCAAGGTAGAAATCGGGGTATCAAGTTCTACATTAATTGGTACCACTAATATGGTAGAAATTTACCATATAGTATTAAAATTAAAATAAACCTTAACAGAGCAAAACCAGACAAAAACAATCTAGTAGTTACTGGTGATGCTTTCCTTGAAACCCACATTCCAGCTAGCTCTCCAGTAAAAGAAGGCTAAACATGCCTGAGACAGTGTATTTGTGCACGTTACATGGAAAAACAAAATCAACCCAACCCAAACCAAATCAAAACAAAAACAAAACCAAACAAAAGGAATAGACATTAAGTGCTATCATCCCTCATTGATTTCAGGATGAAAGAGATCTGTTCATGAATAGAAAAGAAAAAACTGGAAAACAGAACATGCATTTGAGGCTGTCACCTTGAATCATGACCAAAAAAAAGAACATCAGGCTTTTGGAGTCCTAACTCCAGAAAAGAGGTCATTACTACTGATTGAAAGCTACTCACTGGGAAACTGAAGGTACTGTCTTGTGAAGTCAGCACAGCACCACAAGATTTTAAGGGAGAACATGGAGTGCTAGCAGATCCAGGAGACCAAAGAAACAGAGACAGATCCAACAGTGTCAGATTCAACAGTGAGAAATTTCAGTCTATGGAAAATGTGAAAAACCTTTTCATTTACCACACAGGAGTCAAAGAAAGACTGCATAGTGGACCACATCACAGATTCATAAATTTTAATCGTTCTTGAACATCAAATTCTCACAGATAGTACAGGTTTTGAGAATGACATCTCATGACCTGAATAAAGAAGAAAGAATTCATACTGCCTACCCTCAATTTTGAAAAAGATCCTTTTCTGTTAAGGGAAAAAGTGCTCTTGCTTTTCTCACAAGATATAGGTTCAATAAGAACCTAACACTAATATTCAAAGTCAGAACCAGACCATGACAAACTGGTGAATTTATTCTTTTTTAAAATGGAGTATTGGAATACTGATAAGGTATTAAGCAGGAGTAAGGAACAGTGATTCATTTACAGTCTTATTTCTCTAACAGTTGAACTAAGGCTGGAACATGTCATCTAATCCAAGGATAATTGACATATGCCCCCTGAGAGGAGAATTTTCTTGGCCAGGAAGAGTCTTATCTAGTCTCCACTAGTTCCAAACAAAGAGAAACTGTTGAATATTTGAAATAATTGGTAGAAGCAAATAAAGCAAACAGTTATTGTCAGGTACAAGTACTAAACAGTGAAAAACATACATGAACTCAGCCAAAAATAGTGCCAAGATTCTTATGAGGTAAATTTGTGCAAGTCTTTCCACTAATTTTTTTATACCATTTTTGTTTAAATTATACCTAATAAACAAGACTTCTGCAAATACACCACTTCAAATAATAATATTTTAAAACCAAAATAACTATTAATGCTTGAAAAAACAACAATTTTCCACACAATCACTGAGCAAGTCATCAAAATCAATTAATAAGTGAAAAGACACAAAAACAGATGCCACATAATAAAATAAATTTTTGTTTTAAATACATTTTCAGTATGGCTCAACACATCATGTTGATTCTGACGAATACTCTCCCAAATATGTTAAGAATTTACTTTCATAGTGCCAACTGAGGTACAAAGTTGTTTTTCTTTTTTTCTCCCCAAAATTAAATGATGACGTGGAGCAGGAAGTGAAAGGACATTTAATGTGTTTAAAGCCTTGATTTCTATTAGACACTATAAAAATCTCTAATAACAGCTCAATTTTAAACCTGGTGGTTAACACACAAGAGGAGGAAACAAGAATCAAATCTAGTCTGTTCAAGGCTTTTATTCTTTCTGAAGTGTTGGATAAGTTTTAAAAAGGCAGAAATTAAATAGTCAACAAATGTCAGATGTATATAATGACAAAGCAAAATCTTGTTCTAGTGTACATTATTCATAGCAGAGAGTCCCCTTCAAATATCTGTCTTCAGTTATTAAAAGAAAGGAAACAATTCAGTTTAAGGTGAATTGCTGTACAAATTTTGAGAGTCCAGAAAGGACAATTTGGGCTGGAAACGCTGCATCTCATCTGCAGAGATGGAAAGATGGACAAAAGCAGCACGTAACATGATGTTAGGAATACTGTCTGACCTATTGTGCTGTGGGGAAAGGGGTTCATTGAGCCCACGGAGAGCAACCTGAGTGGTGACCATATATGCTTTACTTTAGGGCAACTGTGAACAAATTCCAGAACAAATACATCTTTCTGATTGCCCTCATATTAGCTAAGCATTGTCAGGTGCAAAAGCAATTTAGAAATGAAAATGTGTCCTATTATTTACTACATTATACTCTACACTGCTCTCTCATATTATACTATACTCTACTCTCTCCACTCACAATCCCATCCCCAAAACATGTAGAATGCATTTTAATTTAAAGGTTGCACAGAATCTGTTTTGCTGTTCAAGCAAAAAGCAGGATCCACTCCCATTCCCTCCCACTGAGTTTATAATTTCAATGTCTTTTCTAGGCCAGAAAATTCACAAAATCTCTGACAATGCGACCATAATTATTGACCTATCTGAATTTTTCTCTTGTTACAGCACACTTAATTTTCTTTCAGAAGAATGGTTGTACATTTTAGCTTTGACACAAAATTACTCAACAATAAAGTTTTTGAAGCATCATATATTCCATTTCCCTTCTTATTAAGATGCCAAAATAATATATATAATTAGCTAGCCAGAGAGCAAAGTTAAATTTATGGAAAATGAACTGTTAAAGTGATTTTGTAGCGTAAACATCATACAATGTTTAGATACACTCACACAGTTAACCAACATTGTCAAGCTTCCTATTTCTTCATGTAGCAGCTTTCTACAATGACTGCAAAAGTGAGTAGCAACCAAGGCTTTGGTGGTTTTCTTGTTTTTGGATGGTGGTTTTTTTTAAGTTTGTTATTTATTTACACCTTCCCCCTACCATTCTTCATGACAGAGTGAGGAAAAAACTTTGAAAAAGATATTATATCACACTGGGTTGCTTCAATAGAAAAAATCAGATTACTTCTTTTCAATCTATAGAGCTTGTAGAAGTGGTAGAAATCTAGCCAAAAAACATGAATGTCTTTGCTGTTTTCTGTCAACTGATAAAGACCTAGTTTCTTAAAATAAAAATTAAGAAAGATTTGACAGTTCTTCAAAATTTAGAAGACAACAGTTACATCCATTGTCACAATTTATGACATTACTGATAGGTCTGAATAACTATGCTAGCCTAAAACAGTAGAAGCAAGATAAGACTTACTCCCTGCAAAAAGCACTTAAATGCATACATTTTAAGAAAAGACAATACTGTACCTTTTTTATGTAAATGGTATTTATGTACGCTTTTGCTTTATTATTGTCATTTTCAATCTGAATTTTATTATTTATTTTCAATCTGAACAGAATATCCTGGAGACAGAGACAATTCTTTTTCCTTGCTTATTGTTATGTGTTAATTCAACAAAAATACACCGGTGCCATTAAGCTTGTTTCAATTGGCTGACTAAAGCTATTGGCATGAGAACTGATCAGCATTCTGATCCTTGTATTCTTTCACTCGGTATCTACCTCTCCATTTTTCAGTGTTACTCAGCTTGAACATAAAATGTACTCCAAATGTGACTTGCAGGCGTTCTTCTCAAAGACTAGAAGCACATTTTAGAAATTTTGGAGTAATTTTTTTTAACTTTCATAGCTGAAAAAAATGAAGAGCACTCTAGCATATGGAGCTTACATTATAGTTTATATTTACACAGTTCATCATTTTTACAATCACTTTTCATTTTGTGGAAATGCCAAATTTTAACAGGAACACTAGTGTCATTTCAGACTAGATACAAGGAAGAAATCTTTCATGTTGAGGGTATTGAGGTACCGGAAAATGTTACCCAGGGATCTGGTGGAGGTCCCATCCCTGGAAACGTTCAAGGTCAGGTTGGACTGGGCTCTGACCAACCTGATCCAGTTGAAGATGTCCCTGCTCCTTGAAGGGGGGTTGGACTGGATGATCTTTGCAGGTACCTTCCAAAGCAAAATATTCTATGATTCTGTGATTTCTTCTAAGAAATGCTTGTATAGAGTTCTTATGCACGTGTAGACTTTTCACTCAATCAAAATTACTTTGATAGTCATAAAGACAAATTAATCAACATTCTCAATATACAGCTGCATGATTTGTGACTTGAAGATGAACAAGGCAGGTCATGTCTATCCTATGATCTTCAATTTATTATACATTATTGTTTACTGAAATATGCTCCTACTTTCTCTGGGAATATAATGCAACAGTAAATAAAAACATTACTATTGCAACAGTATGAATATCAATTCAGATCTTTTGGAAGCAGGAATGCAATTTTTTTGCACACTTGCAACATATGAAACTTATGACACAGGCGTATGTCTGTGTCTCATCTATTGAAGAACATATTTAACAGATATGTATCTGCCCTTACAGTTTTTTATTGGACCTGATTAATTTCAGAATTTCCTCACCTGACACATGCTACATCACTCCTTGACACATAGCTGAAATTAAAAAAAAAAACAAAAACCATTGTAGATAAAACTTTCATATGGAAAATAAGAAATTTCACTCCAAGATTTCCACAGATAGGAGGAGAGAGCAGACTGGAACAATCTATTGCCTTCCAATCCTGCCTGACTTCACTTACCCCGTTGTACCAGGCAGCCTGTCCATCCTTATCTAGTGTAAAAGGAAACTAACAGAACTCTCAAGAATCACGAGATTCAGTGGCATTTTTCCAAGCCCAAGCCTCATACACCTCTCTCTGCTGTTCATTTTTTGCCTTGCTACTGGCTAGTTGTTTTACCTTTTCAGATCTTCCTCCTCTTCAGCTGCTTCTTCTTTCTTTTGCCTTCTCTTATTTTCATGTCTTTTGTCTTCTCAGCATTTCCTTCCCTGACTCTCCCTTCTCCTCTGGAGCACCAGGTGTGCCTGGCCCTGTCCCTAGGCACTGCAATAAGCTCTTGTACAGCTCAGACTGTGCTCAGCTGGAGGCCCCTGGTTTGCAGCTGGGTAAATTATGTAGGAGATAACACCAGGGAGTAACCACCCACATCTTGCTCTGCAAGCCTTGAGAGGGTCTTTACACATGTAAGGAAAAGAAATCTAGCGCTGGGCCAAACACCGAAACAAGGTTTGTTCAGACATGTTTAGGCTTTTTCTTATTCCTTAGCATTCTCCTTCACCTTGAGTAACTACCCCACCAACTCCACCGGAGAAAGAACTGTGTCTGCAACCACCTGGCTGAAGGGTCTCCTTTCCAACCTTTGTCCTGGACAAGTTTCTGGCCCCCTATTACAAGATTTTACTGCCAAACCCTCTGTCCTGCAACACAGGAGATTGGAGATTCACATGTGGATATTGCCGAGCACATGCCTGCAGTTGAGAGATCTTGAACAAGCTCATCTACAAACACATTTTTGCAGTTTCTTCTCTGGGTCAGCCCCTGAAGGCAGATCTTTGTGACAGTGAGGGACAAGCAATACTGGGAAATCTTCCTCTTTTCCACTGGAAGCCCTCATCCAGATGTGCTTGAATAAACTTTTTGTCACAGTAAGATTGTAGCAATATGTCAGCATCTGATACATGCCAAGGGTTCACATGCCACCTCCTGGAAAACATATATGAGCCGCTGCATGGGCTATTGTTGTACTATGATTCACAGAACAGAAGCAGAGAGAGCTGAAAGGAAAACCTGTATGGCTCCCCACATCTGGCAGAAGCGGTAAGTGATGGCAGAATGGAATGCTTTAGTAACCCTCCTCTGCCGCAGGCACTGGTATGGTGACCTCATCTTTGTCAGACAGGTAAAAAAGGAAACAGATTTTGCCCACATCATGCAGCGGCTCCTGAGATACCTTTCAAACCACTGATATATGGACAGCTTTCAGACAAGACTGCACACTAACACCAACCCACTGTAATACTCAGTGGGATATGAACAGTTAGGCAATAATTGTTCTCTGCTCAGTGATTCACCTCATAAAGAAAAAGAAATGTATGCGGTAGGTATATCCAAGAACATTATAGTTGCTACCAAAGTAGTGAACAGCCTTGAAAAACATCTGCATTTAAATCCTGAAAGAGTTATTAATTTGCCAGCAGGCAGCCCATGTGACAGAGTGAGATATGTCTGCGCTGAGTTACAATTTCAATTTGCATTCTGCTGAATACCAGTCTGACCTTGTCTAAAGAATCTGCTCCACTGCACTGCGGTCACTGCGCCTGGAAATTCATTGAAGGAGTATTACTAAGAGGCTTCTGGGACTGTCAGCTTCACTACTGGCCTACCTCCAAGAAACATTTTTTTTTATCATCAGGAGGAGTCAGTAGGGGAAAAAGAGAAATTAGAATTAGTGGAGCTGCTGTTTCTTAGACTCAGCAGGAAACATCAAGAGGGCATCATATCTAAAAGCACTGCTAGTCTGCAACAGGGGCTGCAACACGTGAAATACATGAAGGGAAGAGGACAGGGGAACCAGCTCAAAGCCCCAGTCAGCACAATGAGTCATGCTAGAGGACAACCTCCCCCAAGATTTTCATCGTTTTCAAGTGTACACATGAACATTCAAGTTCAGACAGAACTCTCAACGAGTAGGAGACTTATTTCTAAGCCTTAAATTACATCAAGCCTGTCACACATTCCCAAAATAGTTTGCACTAGAAATTCAAACTACCAACAGCCTGAGTGAAACAGCTTCGCAGAATGCAAAGATGGATTAGTTTGAGGTTGGTTTCAACATCCAGAGGCAGATTTCAGCCCAGAAAAGTGCAAAACTTGGCTATGTGCTAGAGGGTCCCAAAGCTATCAACAGTGACTGCACTTTACGGAAAGGGTGAAAAAAGCTGACAGGCTGTACAAATAGAAAAATGGAAGGTGGAAAGTATGTATGACATCAAGAGCCTGAAGCATCCAACGATGCACTTTCTGATGTGTCAAGGGAGGAAAAGGAAAAACTGTGGGGATATGATAGGGCTGACAGCCCGAGCTTTTGAAGCAGTGGATTGGATGGAGTTATAGGGCTGGCTCTCAGTAGGTGGGACTGAGATATGAAATTTAAATAAGTAGTGGTGTAAATGCAGGTCTGGGAGGCCTTGTCACAGAAAATCAGGAAGTCAGAGGGATGAACATGCATCTCTTAGAAATCACTGCATTTCCTCTTATCACACAATCTCTGAGATTCTGAAAATTTTTTGACCAACATTTATCTCGATGCCTAACTTCAGTTCACCCTAATCAACGCTCTCCTCCCTAATTCCCCGGTTACTGAACTCTCCAATGTCTCACTGCAGGCTCACTTAGGTCAGTAGTTCTGCATCTCACTAATACATTTTTTTTTATTTAAGCCTATAGGAATTTTTAGTTCTCCCTTATAGCACTGAATCTGGAACCATCCAAAATACAAATCTGGCTGACAGATCAACCCCTTCACTGAGTGAAGAATGTTCATGCAAAGCAAGGTTTTTGACCAGTAGGTGAATAACATTCAAATTTATCCTGCACATAGAATAAGGCTTATGGAAACTATCCATAACCAAAATAAAATACTCGTTTTATAAAATTATAAGGGTTTTTTTCATTTTGTATACATAACAGAAAAGAGACAAAAGGAAAGTCACATTAATATTTATTTTAATTGGTTAAAGAAACTAGGACTAATAATAACCTCATCAGTTGTAGCAATCTCTGCTATATTTCCTCAACCAAGATTCTGAACAAGTTCTAAAGAAGGGCTGAAGTGCTGTGGTGAGAAATGTCACACAAATATTCATCCCTTTTTTTGTCACAATGCACACTGTTCTAATGATTTTTACATTACATTGTACAATACCACTGTAGCCAAAAAATGTAAGAATAGATGTCAAGGTGAGTCTATTCCACATTTATACTAGAGTTGATCTGCTTCATCTAATACATGATTTTATTACATAATCAGATGAGAATATATGAAAAATTTAAGTGTTTTGAAAAATTATTGTTACTACCTTGCCGTAGTTTGAGTGCTTATAGCAGCAATGTAAAGCAAAATAAGTCTTCTTTTAAAAGCACTGGCTACACTGAGATATTGCTATATTTTAGTTTAAGGATTAAAGACATTTTCTTCTCCGCTGCACTAGTTACCATTTGTACAAACAGAGGGCTGCAGAGATGTTAATCAGAACATTAAGGATTAATATAATGCTACTTCTGCATGCTGCTGGCGCTTCAATGGGTGTCTTCTCTTTTGAATAACAAGGTTGCTTTTGCCATATTTCAAAGAGCTGCAGATTCCTATACCTAAATCACCCCATTTTTCATGTAACAGCTTGAAGAAAGCATTTGTTAGAAAGTAGACTTTACATCCTGAGCCTAAGAGATTTTATTCTGAGGCTTTTTCTCTCCCTACTTTCTACACTCATAAATAGGTACATATCTTAATTTTTTTTGCACCCTTGTCTAAAAATTGCCATAAGAAAGTATGTTTGAACACTGCACTCTTAACTCTTTACAACTCTGTTAGTTCAGTGAGTACCAGAATCAGGAGCAGAGTTAGCTCCAGTGTCTGGCATCATTTTGGTCTTCCATCTGTCTTAGAAAAAGAATGAATTGTGAGTTGGTAATATTCTTTCTCGTTAGTGCTATCAATTAGCTCAGCTATCAATACAGTCTGTTCAAGCCCGTTTTAAGAACAAAAGTTAACTTCCCAGCCTCTGTGGAAGCCAAATACAACTTTGGCCTCATTTTTTTTATGGCCAAGATCCATAAATGTTTTTCTTCCAGCTCCAAAAAAAAACTCCAAACCAACAACAAACAAACAAACAACAACAAAAAACCCAAATGCCAAATGAAAAAGCACAAGATCCTGTCAGTGTCATTTGACAGGAGTTCATTTCTCCTTGTATGTGTGCGATTCCAGGTATGTCAAATAATTTGCTTTCACACCCTCATGCTTCACCTCCATGTGCTAAATTTCAGTGTGGTTAAAAAAAAAAAAAAAACCAACCAAACGTGCCAAAACTAAAAAAACTTCAAAGGGAACAAGTTCTCCCAAGGAAAGTGGGAAGGTTGAGAGAAAATAAAAATACAGGTATTTCATGCAGCATCTGAAATAATAATTTGATATTTCTACCACATCACAGCTGTTCCTATATAGGGTAATGTACAATTTTTCTGCAGGAGGATTGTCAAGGCTGACTGAATTAACCTTGAAGTATTGTCCTCTTAGGTTATAAATTTCTGCAAATCCCAAGCATGAAGCTGTTTGAAAGAAAGGGAAAAAAATCACGGAACTGTAAGCTGTGTTGGTAGCCCCGGAGATTGCTGTTTGATACTGTCCTTGAAGAAACCAAACAGACAGAATTAGGATGGAGACAGACAGAATAGGCTGGAGAATTGAGCGCAGAGAAACTTAATGAAGTTCAACAGGAGAGTGCAGGGGAGGAATAACCACAAGTACCAGCACAGGCTGAGGGCTGCGCTACTCGAGTGCAGCTCTGTGGAGAGGGACCTGGAGGTCTTGGTGGATGACGAGCTGTCCATAAGCCAGCAGCGCCCTTGTGGCCAGGAGGGCCGATGGTATCCTGGGGTGCATTGGGAAGACTGCGGCCAGCAGCTGGAGGGAGGTGATCCCGACCCTCCGCTCAGCCCTGCTGAGGACACATCTGGAGTGCTGTGTCTAGTTCTGGGCTCTCAGCACAAGAGAGACAAGGAGTTACTGGAGAGGGTCCAGCAGAGGCCACAAAGATGAGCTGGGGTCTGGAGCATCTCTCTTGTGAGGAGAGACTGAGGGAGCTCGGCCTGTTTAGTCTGGAGAAGAGAAGATTGAGAGAGGATCCCATTAATGCGTTGTCATGATCCGAATCAAATGTCATGATCTGGTTATTAA
>VYZT01063884.1:2831-35449 GCA_013400735.1 Pomatostomus ruficeps
TTTTTTAGAAAGCTTCTAAAGTCCATATAGAACGTGAACAAAACTTGTAATACGGACATCCCCTAGAAAAGCCATTAGTCTGCTGGTTGGAATAGTCAGTTAAAAATAGTAAATCAAATTTCCATCCTTGTTCTGCTTAGTTCTGACAAGTAAAGACTGATAAATATTGGTCTTCTACATGCCCAGTGGTTTCCAGGTCATTGATAAAACTGTCATGTCTGTAGTCAGACATCTCTTTGTGACCTCATTGCATTTGAGCTTGCTAACAAGAAGACAAAAAAAAATTTAAGAAAAATGCTTTTCAAGCCTGTAAGAATCTAGGCCTGGTCAATAATAACCTGGAGGCAATGTTTTTTTTAAGATTTTATTCCATATCTAGATATAGGTTTGGTTGACCCCCTCACCTCCCAGTATCTCTTATAAATTATTTTAAGCGCAATGAAAGTTAGTCATCTTAAATCTTTAGCAGTATTTACCAGAATTGTCTACAAAACACCCTAAAGGTAAATGTGACAGAGATCTTGAGCTGAAGATCTCTCCTGGTTTAGGCTGGGATAGAGTTAATTTCTTCTTGGTAGCTGGTAGCTTGGTAGCTGAGTTTTGGATTCAGTATGAGCATAATGTTGATAACACCCTGGTGTTTTGGTTGTTGCTAAGTTGTGTTTATCCAAGGACTTTCTTGGTCTCATGCTCTGCCAGTGAGGAGGTACACAACCAAAAAAAAAACAACCCCAAGAAACAAAAAACCACATCAACAAAACCCCAAACCAAAAAGCCCAAAACAACTGTGAGGGAGCATAGCTTGAATACCTGAACTGGCAAAAGGGATATTCCGCACCATAGAGCATCATGCCCTGTTGTGTAAACTGAGGAAGTTATCTGTAAGGGGGGGCTAATTGGGATTCAGGGATGGTGTCTGGCATCAGTTGGATGGTGAGCATTTGCTTTGTGCACCACAGTTTTTCCTTTTTATTGTCATTATTATTACTTAGTGGTTTTTTTGTTTTTTATTTTATTTCAATTATTAAACTGTTTGTCAGGGTTTGGGATACTTTTTTGTTTGGCTCTCTGTGTTGGAATTTTTCCCCATTCAAGTTGCTGGGGCGTATAATGGGCGAGTGATTAGTTGCTTGGAAACCTTAATGGTGGGTGATTAAGAAGGGACAAAGACTTGGCTCGGAGATGGGTGCGGTTGGCTAGCCTTATCTGGGATTCCCTGATAGCTGGGATTTTTTCCCCTCAGAGGGGGGCAGGGATACTGGGACGAGTTTAAAAAGAGCCAAGCACAACTGAAAGGCACCTTCTTCGCTCCTGAACACGGAGAGAAGAGACAGAGAGACTGCTTGGAGCTCCAGGAAGAATCTTCCTCCACCGTGGGCTTCTGTTTCCAGCTGCATGTTTCTATCAACTTTCCACCGTCCACTCCAGTGTCTCTAGCGAAGGAAACTCGGGATCCTCGAGCCCCTTTTTTCCCCCTCTCAGGGGAGTCATCGCATCCTCCCTGCGCACCGGGAGCACCAGTGCCCCTGCCGGCTGTGACTGTGACTGCACCAAAGGGAATTTGCCAATAGAGCGGGAAGAGACTGCCCGTGGGTTTGTCTGTTCTTATTTGTTGTGGTTACCATTGTTGTTGTTTTGCCTGCCTCATTATATATATATATATATAAAATATATTAGTAAAGGACTGTTATTCCTCTTTTCTCATACCATTGCCTGAAAGCCCCTTGATTTCAAACTTTTGCCAATTCGGAGGGAAGGGGGTTACATTCTCCTATTCTAAAGGAGGCTTCTGCCTTCTTTAGCAAATACCTGCCTTTGAAAACCAGGACACTGTTCTTATCTCAACCTATAAGTTTTGCTTTTGATTCTCCTCCCCATTCCACAAGGGTGGGGAGGAGGTAAGTGAGCACCTGCAGGGTTCTTAGTTGTCAGCTGGGTTTAAACCCCAACAATATCCTAAAATCTAACTATGACCAGTATGGGAAAAATATATATCTGCATAGTTCCATCACTGCTTCTCAGTCTGCCTATACAAGTTAAACTGCTGATTTGAATCATTATGTATGACAAGTTACACCTACTTGCTTGTGGCAGATGTGGAGGACATGAGTTTTCACAGGATAAAAATGCATGTAACTTAATGATTCTGAATAACTTAAAAGTTATCCCAATCTAAAAGCCAGCCAATCCTGTTCCTTGCACAGCTGTAATTCTGTCATCATAGACTCTGCTCTAAGTCATACAGCAGAGATGCAGCTTTGATGCCAGTCAGTGGTACTCCACCGAGCAGATCCTTGAAGAGACCAGTCTCCTCCCCTGAAGTCCAGGGCAGTGAGCTTTCTGTGTACCCTCCTCTCTGCCCCAAGTAGCTTAAAAGCCACCATTCCATGGTCACTTGCAGCCAAAGCTGCCCTTGAGCTTCATGTGCCCCAGCAGCCCCTCCTTGCTGGTGGGAACAAGGCCCAGCAAAGCACCTCTCCATGTTGGCTTCTGTGTCACTTGGAGAAGGAAGTTATCATCAACACACTTCAGGAATCTCCTGTGTTGTTTATGCCCCGCTGTGTTGTCCTTCCAATAGATATTGTTATGGTTGAAGTTCTTCGTGAAGGTGAGGGTGCTCCTATATGTCTCTGAAGAGATGCATCCTTCTGATACGCCTGAGAGTCTGTACCCTTCCATTCTAACACTCCAGTCATAGGAGCTATCCCACCATGTCTCTGTAATTCCAGCAAGATTGTAGCCCTGCAGGCAAGTGTACATCTCTAACTCCTGCGGTTTATTCCCCATGCTGTGTGCATTTGCATAGAGCCATTTAAGTTGGACCCCCAATGAAGCCAACTCACTGGCTGGAGTGGCTGGAATTCCTTTGTGCTGCTCTTTAGGTGCTCTCCTGCTGACCTATTGTTGCCTAAAATTGGAAGAAAAGCTTTCCAAACAATATTAGACTTGATAACATAAAGAGCAGTTTTTTAATGAAAGTTTCCAGGTGCACAGATTGTTCCTATGTGCACATGCAGCATCAAATTTTCACAGTTTTTATAAGTTTAATTAATTAGTATATCTAGCAAGTGCAGCCAATAGAAGACTGGTTACTCTGGTAACCCACCCTTGGTCCTGCCCCATTGGAGTTCCTCCAAGGGGTTCTTAGCCCTCTTATCTTGTTATGTCTCCCAGGTGCTGGTGCAAAACCAGATGTCCTTGTCAGAAATTCTTTTCCTTGAAAGTAAGACCAAACAGCATTTCAAGAATGTGACATAATGTGTGAGAAAGGGTATCTACTGTTCTGAAGTGTAAGAAAGTGCTAGAAGCTATACAGCTATATATTAAAAATCTACAAAGCTACAAATATATAAAAAAGCTAAAAATCTTTAGGCATTACTGTGATGATTACAGGTTCTGGGCATCTCTTGCAGGTGCATTGGCATCAAACCAGTGGGACTGGGATGGAAGGAGGTTCAGCTTTAGTTTAAAGCCTCCTTATGGTCTTGGCAAGTCTAGGACTGAAGATGGTTATTCCTTGTGTAAAGTCCTTTTAGATATTTTCCTGCCTTACCTAGTTACCCTTCCCCACTACTGAATTATACATTGCTGAATTCTTTATTTTTTTATTACCTTATTTTTACCTTCTAGTTTAATCCTTTAACTTCCCTCCTGTGTAAAATGCAAATATACTAGAGATATCACAAGCCTGAACACATGTTATTTTCAATATGTTGGTTCTTTCCTGAATTACTTGATAAAGTAAAAAACACAGCATAAAAACAGTAAAAAGGTGGGCCATTTGTAATAAATGACCGGAAAAAGGACAATTAGACTACTATGAATAAATTTAATTGGTGCCATTGTCCTTGGACAAAGTCATTTAACACAAAGCTAAAGCCTATCCACACATATTTAATAAATTTAATACACAAAGCTTCATTCTATGTTCTGTTATTTTTCGGTAAGCCATTAGGATATTTATTCTTCATTTGCTGCTTTATAGTCCACAATCAAAATCCTAGTATGAATAGTTTTGCTATAGTGTTAAGCACTGACATTTTTAACTGCCTCAAAAATCTTAGGAATTCACCTGTATAGCAACTCCTTTGGTATGAAAATTACTGTTTGCAATTTGGTCGGTATTTTCACAGGCGACTACTAATTATGAATGCTCTAATTAAGATGAATATTTATCTGCAGTATTACTTTTGGCTTCCTGCAGTGTAACTTTTCCCCTTCTATTTTCTGTAACTATCTAAAGACAGTATCAGCATAAAATTTTACGGTCATACTATGTTGTCTTTTCTAAGAGTGCGAATATTACTCAAGGCCGTGTGAACAGCTATACTTAATACAATGTTAACAATGTTCGCAGATTTTTAACTTCAAGTATTGAACAGTATTTTGTCTTCAATCAGTTTCTGGTTATTGAGAAAACAAAATTAACAATGGAGAATAAAAGATGTTTAGTATTTAACTTTTAAGCTATATTATTCATAATGCATTCTATCAAGCATAAATATAAATAATGTTTTAAGTAGTGAAGAGAAATGTAAAGTTCTATCTCAGAGATACACAAAAAAAGGCAGAAAGTCTACTTCTAAAATCTTAATGAAAATTCAGAAATATTATGCTGTATTATGGCAAATCTACTAAATTCCAAGGAGAATAATGAATGTAGAAAGGTATTAGCATGCTACATACAGTAACATGTTATTATCTTCTTTCTGTTGTGCTGCTTTTAATCAAGTCACATTCCTGCCTCTTATTAAATAATATTTATTTTTACTTCTAGACTCTGCACTGGCCATGCTGTGCATCCTACACATTTAGGTAAAAGGTAAAAAGAAACTCTTCTTCTAAATATTGGGTAGATTATAATTCTAGTTTTCTAGAATTTACACTTCTCAGATTTTTGTTATTCCACGTATGAATTTAGATGGGAAAGTATGAGGAAAAGCTTTCAGGTCTGTTTGTCTTAAGCAACTGTTACTTGCTGGTTTTTTAATTCTCAGGCTTATCACTACTATTAGGCATGAATAAGGAAAGGTGGGGGGTTATGAATAAAAATTGATTATGAAATGAATGCATTAAATATACATAATACTTTTCTGACTGATTCAGGCTTTTTAAATACATTAATTCTGAATTCACAACATTGTAAGCATCTAGATGGCAATTTAATTTTTTTAAAACTCAGCTTTTACTCATTAAAAGTGGTGTTGGTGTTGGCGTTATTATTATTATTATTATTATTATTATTATTATTATAGGACCTAGTAGAAAAAGGGCAGCTTCTAGAAAAGAGGACTTTAAACACAATATATGGGCCAATTACAGGAACTGTTGTAGACATTACTTTCAAAACTGTAACTACATTTTTCAGTTTCCACATGTAAAAAGATGTCTAATTTTGTGTTCCTTTCTTTCTTGTTTTCTAATCTACTTTTAACATTTATATGTGTACCAGGCTACTGCAGGAAAATTTGTTGGCAATCAGAAACACTGGAAGAGGGATGTATGAAGCCACATTTAACAAAAGACTCAGAGCTGAGAAAGGAGTCAAAGCCAGTATTATTCATGCACTGGTTGTTAGACATTTCCTGGCCAGAACCACCTTTCTCACACCAGGGGTGGAGAGCTGTGCTCCCTTTTGCTGTTCTTGCTCAGGAAAACTCCAGCAGCGGCAGCAGCAGCACCTTTGGGCTCTAAGCCAAGATGCGAGGTCTGTAGATAAACCAGTGCAATAGTCTCGTATGTCCCTAAATCAGCGCCAAGTGCTCCTTCACATGGGTGTGGGATCTATGAAGGAAGCTGAAGAGTCCTTTAGAGCTCCACAAACCTGCCCCCTCTTCACACCAGCTTGTGTGTTACCACTAATCACAGTCCCACAGTTTTACAGAACTACAGATAACAGCCCGGGCTCTAGGAGTCCTGCAGGATCATTTCTTTCTCCACCAGAAATTCCAGTATCAGTCTATTACAGCTTAGAAAACAAAAAGTAAGCAATAAATTAAACAACAACAAAAAAAATTACAGTTAAGGAGGTATTTGAATGAGTAAGTTTATGGGAGTTGGTTATACGAGAACAAGTAGCTGCTTGTTCAGTCACCAGTTTAAGTAGAGTTGATCTTGTTCTGGTTGAAAATCTCAGGTACTTAGATTTTGGCAGAAGCACCTAAGCAATGTCATGTCAATATTATTCTTGAAAGGTGTTCTGTTCTTAAAAAGCAGCCCAGCTACCAAGTCCCTGATTCTTAGATCTCAAATGCAGACCTCAGATGGTGGTTTATTCAAAATTTGGAAGGTAAGAAGGAAGATTAGATATACCAAAACCAGTACTCCTACATTAGTACCTATTGTTTTAGGTATCTCTAGTTGAGATAAATTCTGGGTGTTACCAGTCTTTGTTACCAATAAAAATAGCAGAAAATAAGATAAAGCCTCATCTAAGGCACCTGTTCCAAATTTGGTCTCTAATTGCCTGGAAAAAATACTTTGTAAACACTCAAATATTAACTTTAACCTCTGGAACAGGTCTACTTCCTTTAGCTAAACCCAGAAATCAGTAAATCTTTACAGAATAAGTTTCTTAGCTTAGACAACATCTGAAGAAGCAGCTCTGAGTGATAACTGAGTATTTTTTTCACAACACAGAAATATATCCAATTTTCTCACAGAAAAGAATCATGTTCTTTTTCTGCGAGAAAAAGAACACATGGACTGCGTTCACACCCTGATGGAAACCTACTCCAGACACCGAATGAAAAATAATAGAACATGCCTCAAAAATAAATGGGTGCCAAAAGCCAGAAATAGTCTTAAATTCAGTGAGGAAATTATCATCTCTTAAATTAAGATTGCTCACTTGAATTTTCTAGCTTTGTCCTGGTTTTAGACAAATTTTGGGAGGAGACTCTGAAAAGGTATCTCCTCTAAAAGGCAGAATTACAGCCCCTCCCCCCAGCCAAGGTTCGGAATTAAAAATCTTCTTGGAGAGACGTGAAAAAGAAACTGTTTATTAACAAGTGATGTGCACGCAGGCACAAAGAAAACGAAACAAACAAAAAAAAACCAAAACCCCGAACTTGAATAATATTCTACCGTGGAGGAAAGATGGTGGAATTTTCAGAGCCTCTCTTTAGTTCAACTCCTCCTGAAGGTTCGGCCCAGCTGGGCCGGGGGGTCCGGCAGCTCCTGGCGAGGGTCCCACCGACTGTCTCCCCGGCGATCGTCTGGTTGTTCAGAGGGAAAAAAAAAACAGGCCAAACAGTCCAAAAAGCCCAAAAAGAAAGGAAAAAAAAAAAAGAAAAGAAAAGAAAAAAAAGGAGAAAAAAAACCTGCAATCCCAGCAGGAAAGCAGAAAAAAGGAAAAAAAAGAGGGACCAGGGAGAAAGAAAACCCCCTGTCCTAACCCACAGACGGGCAGACTCCTGGAAACCAAGGGCAAAAAAAAGGAAAGAAACTTGCGCTTTTATCTCAAAGAGATAGAAGCAAAGCATGCCAGGTTTTCTCTCTGTGAGTCCAAGGTCACAGAAACCATTCCTGGGCTTAAGCAGACGATAGAAAAAACCAAAAACCAGAGCATAAAAATCACCCCAGGACAAGCTTTAAAGTTACTTCTGTTGTATATCAAAGATCTTTTACTGTCCTTTTTCATATTACTCTGCCTCTCACTGGATATTTAAATAAATATTCTGTTCTGCAGCTGCTGCTGCTACAAATCCATGAGAAAAAAGCACCTGAGGTTATTGATGTTCATAAGGTGGCTTATCTGTACAGTGTTTGTGAACTTGAAGGTTTTGGTCTACCTTCCACTGAACAAATGCTGAATACATAAATGCTACTTCAGCTTTATCTCCTGGGATGCCTGAAGTCTTATTTCATTTAATTTTTGGTTATTTTGAGGCTGCTGCCTCAAAACGATGCGTTTTTGAAAAGTTGTGAAGTTTCACCTCTTTCCGTGCTTTGTTGGCAAAGCCTCTGATATGTGGAAGTGGGAGCTGTGGAATCCTTCCCGAAGTTAATGTTAGCTTATTTGCAACTCGAGTGTTTTGGGTGTAATTCTGACGTGCCCCAAGAAAAGCCACTAAGCTGGTTAGGCATGTTTTCATCCCAAGTCAACTTTAGGAAGCGTCTCAAGTCTCTTTCTTCTGCTGCTAATGAACTTCGAACTGCTCCAACAAGTTTCAAACCTCATCCAGGTACTCATTGGTCTCACTAATTATCCACAGACTTCACGCCTTTCACAGGTGTGTCGTTGCTGGTTTTATTTCGCAAACTGGATCTATATTGGTAGTGTCAGAGAAATCCACAAACGCCAGAGGTTTATGTCCAAAAAGGAGACAGAGGAGTCCTGCAGCTTTATTCGAATGAAGGGAGCGAGTCCACCGGGGAACACGCCCGCGGGGTTTTCTCTCTCGAGGTTCCGAGGGCGCAGCCTCCTTTTATTCCAAACTCCCTCGCATGTTGCCATCTGCTTTTCCCCATCGGCTGAGGCACTAGGAAGGTACAGCCTTCCAGAACCGCCTACCACATATTCCCCCCTTGAACCTACTGTTTTACCCCAAAGTTCAGAAATTCAGGCTTGTGCAGACCCTTGTCAGTTTCAGGAGTCATGCTGCCTGGGCTCTGCAACGACCCTGCTGCCCAAAGTCAGCAGAGACATTAAGACCCATTTCCAAGACGTTAGCACCCATGGCTTCACCGATCACTTTGTAGAGACGTGAGCTTTCCTCTCCCAGCCGGGNTCGGGGCCGGGCGGTGCGGGCGCATCCGGATACCCAGCGCCGCGCAGCCTGGGGTGGGCCGGCACGGGTGGCCGCTGCAGCGTCTCCATGAGCACCTCGGTGCCTCCCGGCAGCGCCCCGGGGTCGGTGCGGGCCGGGCCTGGCCGCGGCTCCGGCCGGGCGGGAGGAGAAAGAGGAGGAGAGGGAGGGGGTGGCGGTGTCGCTGATGCCCTGCGCCTTGTGCTTTGCCATCAGGTGTTCTCCTTCTGGCTTCCCATGTCCTATTACCAGGAAGATTTCTTCAGAGAGTACCTCAAGATGATGGCGAATATGGTCATCCTGAACTTGCTCATTTGTATTTCGCTGGCGTTCTGGATCGTGTCCATGACTGCGAGCACGTACTACGGTGAGTCCAAAGGCCGGGGAGAGGCTGGCATGGCACGGCCGGGGGCGAACCCTCCCCTCCGGCCCCTCCAGGCAGGAGACAAAAAATGGGAAGAGGGGTGTGCAGAGCCCCATCCTTCAGTAGAGCTGATAACCTCACTTCTGACGGTAGGTGATAGTGGTTTAGAAGATGTTGACAGCCGCTTACTTACAGCTCCGCCCAGGGATCAGGTAGAATTTAAAATGTTGGTATCCTTTGTGATTTCTTTCTCTGAAAGACAGCAAATAAAAATTAAGAAGTGAAAAGAAAGACCGAGCTATCAGAGGTCTTTCTATATCAAGGAAAGTACGTGACAGCATGGGAGGAATGCACCAGCTTTCAAAACTGTTCTAGGAATCAGCAGCATCTGCAACATGCAGAACATGGCATGCAAGAAAACTTCCTTAGTCGAGGATCAGAGAAACGGGAGATGGTATAAGAAGATAGGGATGTATGCATGGAGTGGCTGGCTCAGGTGTGTACTGTTAGCTCAGCATTCTGCTCAGGCTGGCTGTGACTTAGTTGTGTGTAGTTGCAGGGACGCAAGTCCTCTCTGTGGTCTTTTTGGCTCTAGGACCATTCTTACAGCAGCGTGCAAAAGCAGCTGATACTGCCTGCAGTATCATTTCAAGCCTAAAAGAATTTAACTGCTTTTTCAAGACAGGTAAAGACTTGTGCTTCAGACCTCAGCCAGTTTGATGCAGGAAGAGATCTGGTGTCATTGCAGTGTTGCTGTGAGTGCCTAGGGATGCAGTATGAACACTTTCAACTGCCTAGTGCTCCCCTGGATCCAGAAGAAGCTATAAGAAATACCCTACCAGTATAACCTGGCTTTTGTAGAGGCAGTTGCATGTCTTTGCTCAGTGTTTCTCAGTGCTTCAGGTTTTGCAATGGGTTATTAGTTCTGGTACAGCATTAAATCTGTGTTGTCTGGACACTTCTACTTTGCTTTGCAGTGAGGTGCCAGACATGTAGAAGGTGTGCAGAAGCAGGCTTCACAACCAGGCTTTTTTTGTGTCATTTGTAGCTACCCAAGCTGGATTTAAACATGCAACTTCCTTTATGTGTGTCTGCTCTCTAAAGGTATAGCTTTTCTGACAATTAGGATACTCTAGTCCCTGCTGTCTAATGTGAGTGGGAATTTACAGCACACCTTGGAGAGACCTGGTATCAGGTGAATCACGATAGGGACTGATAGAAAGGAGAAGACTGTGGGCAAATCCTCCTTTTTGTAGGGAATGGTTATGGAACAAGAAGGACATAAAACTTCTGTTGTTTATTTGCCTGAGACTGTGGAAAGACCTTGGCTTTTCAAGAAGGTGAATTAAGCATCTAGTAGTTAATGGGCTTAATAGGTTCAGCCCATAAAAGTGGTGAAATTCACAGTCCTTAACATAAATATAAAAATACTACGAACATACTTTTATTAATTTACAGTTTACAGTAATGCTTAAGCACCAAAGTGGCCCAGATGTTAGTGAAGCCAGAGTGTTGAAGAACACATTCTTTGTTTAATTATGGATTCTATCTTAGTCTTAATTGCTTACGTTTCCTAGTAATTTAATAACAATATTTTTCTCCCCTACAAGGAAATCCAAAAAGGTTAGTTTAAAACTTACCTTGATGAGATCAAAATTCAGTTCGTTAGCCAGGCAAAAGGAACCCCTTTGTGTTCCAGTACTGCTCACACTCAAGTTTGCACCAAGAGCTGCCTTGGTTTGTGATAAGCAATACCAGGCTACAGCACTGGAGGGCTCTTCATACACAGCTGGTGCTTGTCTTCTGAATTTCTGAGTCAGCCTTGGGCTGCAAGACAGCCTTGCTCAACTACTGTGTCTTTGGGGCTTCTCAGTACACAGAAGAGAATTTTTTTCATGTGAATCTTTACATTGCAAGGAGTGTTTTAGTGTGATTTCACAGACATGTTTGTCCTGCTTTGCACCAGGGAGCCCGTGTTTGTGCAGAGGCTGGGGTACTGCTGACACAAAAGTTCTTGTTGAAAACCATCATGTTTATCTTTCCAGCAAGACAAGCCTCTGTGCCTATGTGAAGTCTTTTTTTTATAAGATTGAAACTTATTTTAGTGTAAGATTTGTGATGTCTTGTATTTGTGTAGCAGATGTAATAAATAACTTCTCAAGATTTTAAATTTTATTAAAAATTAATTACATTAACTGTTGACTTTAGCTTTTAGAGGTTTGTGGGTTTTTCAAAGAAAAACTGTCGCTTTGAATCTTGCCAAGATAGTCATCAGCTCAAAGTATATTTTAAAGAGCCTTACGTCAAGGACAGAAGAACTGAAAGGGTTGATTTTCCATGAAGTGGTCACACTACTTTCACCTAGCAGACTGTCTTGCTTGGCTTTTTTTAGTAGTGGAATTCTGTCACAGTAAATTGTGTAGTTGAGGACATAATCAATAGCTTTCTTATCTCTGAGATGACAAGTATGGAAGACTTTTAAACTGTAGTATTAAGGAACAATTTCTTTTCAGATTTTTAAATTTCATTGTTCCATAACATGTGCTTTAGCATCTTTTGCAATGAAGTTTGTGTATTCCCATTTAAAGTCAAAATGAGGTGACTATAAAGCTTCTAAGAATCTTAACTGCTAAAGCAGTAATTTATTGGGTCTGTTTTATGATTAAGATAACATACCTTTTAACTGGACAGTAACTCCTTTAATAATTTTTTTATTTAGTGAGTGTTCTAGAATTTTAGCAAGAAACAAATATGTTTGGACATTGATAATAAATTGTCTCCTTAGAAGATAAGTTATTGGGGACACTAGTTATTTATGGAATGGTGTGGAATTATGACTGCTGAGTAAGATATTATCTTCCTGTTGTGCGAGCTTGTTTAAATTCAGATCATAGTTTAGTTGAAAAAGCTTATTAGAAGCCACTGTAGATATTTTGATGAGAAAGTAACTTGCTTTGTGTATTCAGTTTGTTGTGTTTGTAAAAGTAAACCATTTTCTTAGGGAGCTGCTCATCTAGTCTGTCTTGGTGGTTTAAGCATTGAAATTTAAAAATTGTTAGTGAAGAATACCATTAAAAGCAGTAATTGTGAAACAAGTTGTAGGTTTGACTAATTTCCAGTTAAATACTTCAAAACATTTTAAGTTGGCTTTATTTTCTGTAAAATGAGGAAGATAATAGTGATTTACCAAAATAAGGGTATAGATCTAATATCGATACCCAACTGAGACGGACAATAACTCTCTAACAACGAAGTTAGAAAGTGTATGCTTTTTATTACGGCCGGACCCGCATCGAGATCATTCCCAATATGCAGGCAAAGTCACAAAGCATTACAAGGTCTATTTATCTACAGAAAATTCAACATAAATGCATATTCATATCATTGCCACCACCCACTCCCCGCTTCGTATGGTAATTACCTGAAAACTAGTTAAGCATGCACAAACAGCTCTTTTCTAATGGGTCTGGGGGCTTAAGAATTTGGGGAGGGGGTTTGAAGAGGAAGTAAACTGACTCTTCTTCGCTTTGACCCAGCTATTTCTGGGTCATTTTAATTAGTGGCGCCTTTGGAGATCCTCCAAATTCTTTCCCAAGATTTAAGTGGGAAGATGACCTTCTTCGTTTTTCCTTGGGTCACAGTAACTGGTAAATCATCCAGATAAGTGCAGCTGTGCAAGATGATCAATCACTACTGCTCTCCAGCCCCGTCAATTAGTTTTTGTCCAGATAAGTGTAGCTGTTGCTTGCTTTGCCTATTCTCACTAAAGTCCTAGTGTTTCACTACCTTTATTTTAACTATTAAATTTCTAAATTCTGTGTTTCAATAGGAGTGCCGTTTTTGCATAGATTTGAATACTAGACCTGAAATAATTTGTTTCTCTTCAGTTTCCAAAGAGCAGTATACTTTGCAAATATGGAAGATTTGATTTTGTGGAATTGCTTTCATATGAAAGTAAGGATTTAATACATTTAAACCATACAATGCATTGGAAACTCTGGGTCTGTGAGAATACCTGTAACCTACAGTCAGGAATTTGAATGGCTGTAACACAGGAAGCTCAGTTTACTGAAATTACATTGACCAGTAAACAAAGTGAAGAGTATCACTGTAGCTCAACTAGGCACAAATATATAACAGAATGTCTAAGTTTTCCAAACTAGCATAAGACGGATAAGTGATATTAGAGTTACAGAAACACAGCCATTAGGTATCTTGTATGCATGCTGACATGTTCTCTCCACAAGAGATTTCAAGATTCACAAGAGAAGATTCAAGCTATGTCTGAAATCTTCTGTCATCCATGTAGCAGCAGTCCTTCTATTAACATACTGTGACAGTCTCTTTGATGGCATGGACAAGGAAGTGACACTATTAGGCACATCCTAGGAGTCATTCAGAATAGATAGATGAAGAAATTTGTTTACTTTTCATAGGCAACAGCTACCAAGGTAAAGCTTTTTGTGAACAAGAATGACTTTTCCTAAAAACACTGGAATGACACTCCTAAAAACTTTGGAATGGTTTGAAAAACAAGTCAAAGCTTCTGATATATCATACTAATTTTACTTCTCTTACAATGTTAAAAAGCTTTCGTGACCATTGTGTCATTAATTCCTTTATAACTGACATTTCATCATCACCATCATCTGTTGCTATAGTTAGAAGCAAATGAGTCAATACTTGAAAGCTCTTCCACTAATTTAGTTACTTAAAGTTGCTTTGCAGTCTCTTTGCATGAGCAATGCTAATGTTTTGTTAAATGGAATTTTAATTTTATACATAACAGAAGCTGAACTCTATGTACCTTATTATGTTTGAAGCTGTAAGTTTGATGTTTCTTTCTAAAACCCAAACTTACCTGTTCTATCCAAATCAGGTTTCAGATGGTCTTAGCATTTCAAATGTTAGATTTTGAAGTTCATAAATCCCTTTTAGAATGGAAGATATCACCATATTTATTTCTTGTCACATTTTGCTATTTTTGGTAATTAATTTTAGTTCATGAAGTATATTTTCTTTTGATAGCTGACTAAAAAACTGAGTAGATAATTGCAGATATTTTGGTCTTCTGTTCATATTAATATCTTTCTTCTGAAGGATAAAAATTTTTAATCTCTATTTAGATTGAAATTTAAGTATATACTAGCAAATAATGACTTTTCAGACATTAAAAAAGCTTTATGAGGATCATCTATATCTCTGTTATTTGATTTATCAGGTACTTTACGACCCATTTCTCCCTGGCGATGGCTTTTTTCAGTCTTGGTTCCACTAATTATTGCTACACAGGGTTTTAAAAAGAAGAGTCTTGATCACAGTGGTGCATTGGGAGGTATGTTTTTCCTGGGACTTAAGCTAAACATTTAGTAAACTAAAGGTCCTTTTTATTGTTTTTAGTTTAAGACTTTACCTGTTTCTATTATATGTAAGCATACATACCCTAAATTCATATTGGTTTTTTTCTTATGCCTGTTTAAACAGTCCAGTTAATCCTGTGCTCCTGTCTGTAATTTATTTGATTAATATTATTATATTTGTATAAACCTAGAAGACTGTTTTAAACTTCACTACAGTATGCAGTTAAATCACATGGCTTGGTTTAACATATAGAAGGATTCACAGAGAAACAAAGAAATGACAGGTGTAGTTGTAAAGAAAGACCCTAAATTGATTGTGTCAGCAGCTTTCCTGCCTGGTAGGAAATCAGTTAAGAGAACATGGTTCTCCTTTCTGTAATAGACATGGTTCTAGGTATTTTTTGGCCTGGCAAAAAATAAGAAAATTAAATCTGTATTTCACTAAAAACAAATGACTGTTTCTACAGAGTTTTTCTTGACCACATGATAAAAAACCCAACCTCGTGTAGAACAGAGTTTATTGAAATGTGATGCAACGTTTCTGGGTGACGTAATTCACCCTTGTCTTGTGACATTGTCTGACTTGATATTCAGTGGAGTGAAACAGGGCCCAAATCCTTCCTTCCCGTGTCACCCATTTTGCAAATCTTTTTCTGTCTGTGAGTTAAGGGGAGCATTTTCTACACTGACAAAAATCTTTTTGACTTCTATGTTCCTACCTCTTAACAGCTGTGCTAGCGGCTTTATGCTGGCATTTGCTCTTAAAGGCAGCTATTTTTCTTTCAGTCCTTCAGGATTGTAATCTCATGGTGAGGAGTGAAATTAGGCCTCCCCTGTGAAAGGGGACATAAAAATGAATCTCACCAAGCAGCTCAAATACTTAAGAAAATTACAGAAATAAAAAGGTGGCATAAAAATCAGAAACTAAAAAAGAAAAAGAAGAACAGAATAGAGCAGTATGATCTACTAAGATAGGGATAAGGATTTTACAGGTTATCTTAGAGACCTTGGATGTGGAATTTGATACCCAAACTGATGAGAAACTTGCTGATAGAGGCACAGCCACAGCTATTTATCTGCCTCTAATACAAATAATAATATTCTTCAGTCAGAGTACTTAAATTTCAATTATACATTCTTTGAATTCTGGTATTTTATTGCTTCTCTTTTATTTTTGCACAGTATTACTGATTTGTGGCAAAAGAATGTCTTACAAATCACATGCTTCAGCAGTTGCAATAAAATTGGCAGTTTGGCAATAGAATCTCTTATTGTATAATTCTCTTGTGTTTATCAGGAAGATGCTCTTCACATTCAGAAAATTCTTGCAATAATTGCTTTGCAAAGAAACCAATGTTACACGGAGGAACTTCACGTACTTCTTTTTTCTTCATAGGACTGGTGGTTGGATTTATCCTTACAGTTGCAAATTACAGTTTCTTCTCTTCTTTGTTGGTATTTTTTGTTACTTCTTCAAAACTTACTAAGTGGAAAAAAGATATAAAGAAGCAAATAGATTCAGAGTACAAAGAAGGTAAGCCAAAATACTTTTATTCTTTCAGATCCCTTGTGGTGAATGAATGCTGCACATTCTTGTTCCTTTCGAAGGATTGGATGAGATGTAACATCTGAACAGGGAACACTGGTGCAACTCCCCTCCACCCCATCCCCATGAATATTAGCAAGCTGCTTTGCTTTTGCTTCTGTTCTGTTTCATAAATTGCCATGTAGTTTCTGTTTTGAATATGTGTCTTTTTAAATTTAACTTTATATATGTGTTATTTTACTTTTGCCTCATGCTATTGCCTGAAATTACTAAAATTCAGTTTTTATACTTCAGGTGGACAGAGGAATTGGGTTCAGGTATTCTGCAATGGTGGTGTTCCCACTGAGCTGGCTCTCTTATATATGATAGAAAATGGACCAGGTGAAATTCCTATCGACTTTTCAAAGGAATACACAGCATCATGGATGTGCTTATCCCTTTTGGGTGCTTTGGCATGCTCTGCTGGTGATACATGGGCTTCAGAGATTGGTAGTGTTATGAGTAAAAGCAAACCAAGATTGATAACAACCTGGGAACAGGTTCCAGTAGGTAAGGTGTTAGCTCTTCTACATGTTCTTAATGTTTTGTTAATATGTTTTGAATTATGGATGCAACTTGAAAAGTTCCAAGAGAGACATAGAACAACAACTGTCAGAAACCTGGGATTAGAAAAGGTTACTAGGAATGCATTCTCTGAAATGAAATATACTCAATCATGTTTCTTCTGCATCTTGTTGATGAGATGCACGAGCATAGCATTCACGGAGCTAAAATCATTCTGAATGCTGTCACTTCTAATCTCTGGCAATATTAGAAATGTTTCTATTGCTAATATGAAGAATACAAGTTATCAACTGGTTTTTTTAAGACATTATTTTAATCAGTAGAATACATATATATTCATCACAGACACTACAGAAAATTCTCTCCTTAACCAAATCACTCATTTTTTTAAATATCATACTAAGAGTGAATAAAGTGAACTTTCTGTCTGTCAAACGTTGTCTCCATGGTGGATGTCATTGTTGCTTTAAAGCAGTGTGCCTTTTTTGAGTCTTGCTGGCAAGTTGATCAGAGGTACAGATCTTGTTGGATAGGATTTAAATGCATGGGAATCTTTTTTCTTTATATTAATTCTTCAGATTTTTATTCAATGAGATGTCAAACATCTATCTATGGATTTAGTTCTTTTATTTTTAAATGTGTTGGTGAAACGTCTTAGTATACGACTTGAAAGAGGATATTGCTTTAATAATGTGCCCATTTCAAGATCTGGGGTTTTTTTTGGGAAAATTTATTCTTTTATTAGCCCATCACCACCTAGACTAGACAAATACCAGGTGACATTGAGAAATGTGCTGTCTAATTTTATTTAACTTAATGCTCATGAGTATTTCTAGAGAACTAGCCCTAGAGACAGGAGAGGAGTAGTAACAGACAGTAACAGTACAGGTCAAGCTGCTCAACAGCATAATAGGAATTGTAAAAAGCTCCAGTAGCAGAGCTTTGTGGATATAAGGGGAGAAGATTGCTATGAACAGTTTTGATTTCATGTAAAACATTTCAATTAACATAAGTCTTTTAAAACCTGTTTGTAAATCAGCTTCATTTTATTTGATCTAGGTACTAATGGAGCAGTTACTTTAGTGGGCCTGCTCTCAAGTTTGCTTGGAGGCATGGCAGTAGGTATAGCCTACTTCTTAACTCAACTCATTTTTGTGACTGATCTGGAAATCTCTGCTCCGCAATGGCCCATTATTGTGTTTGGTGCAGCAGCTGGCCTACTGGGATCGGTCGTTGATTCATATTTGGGAGCTACAATGCAATACAGTGGTAAATCTTCTTTTTTTCTTTTTTTTCCCCATTCTCCCAATGTAACCTAAAATTGGATTTTAATTTCAAGAAGGGCTGAGGATACAATTTTTAAATGGAAAGAATACAGAAATAGCAACATAAAGGACAAAGGGAGCAGGAGTAATGGACATGATAATAAAAAGGAGCAAGGACGGTTGGTCCTTTTCCACAACTTGATTTGTTCATTGTAGCTTACTGTCTTGTTAATGACTGAAAGAGACCAGAAACATCCATGAAGTTACCTTGGAAGAAGCAATTGCTGCCCTCTCCTTTTCTATATGTCTAAATATAGTAAAATTTTATAAGAGAAAATGTCAGCTTAATATTATCCATTTACTTGGATTAAGTTGTCACTGTAGAAGCTTCATTCCTAACTCTGAAGTCTTAGCAATAGGCTCAGATTTAAGAATTAAATAAGAAAATGTGAACAATAGTTTACCTTCTGGGTTTTTTTCACTCTTTCCTATATAAGCTCTATAATATAGAGCACTGTTTTCTATAAGTTAAGGTTATCACAAACTAGCTGTGACTTTAAATAAAAAGACTAAATACATTTTTTAAAAAGAATTGTTGACTGGCTGGTTCTGAATTATTTCAGTGTTTACACATTGACCTGAAGGATCATTGCCTATGAATAAACACTACAGACAGTCTTTAGGCTAAGCTGTAAAACTTATCCTATGTTTCGAAATTGTTTAGAAACCATATCTGACACTGTTATGTTTAACAGCTTGTTTACAGAGAGAACTTAAGTTTCAAGGTTTCATTGTTGGTATACTTATTAATTGGAAGTCAAGATGTGAATGTGCAGATGAACTGCCTGAGAGACAAGTCCTTTAGATCTGCCATTACAGTGAGAACTACAAACTGTTGTTGATGCTCTGGATTCGGCTATGCGGCATTTTTTATGCTCTATTCCTTGTAATTCCATGAAAGTTCAAAATACAATGGAGTGTGTAACCATTTGGTGAATTTTTAGATATTTCTGCCCTAAACAAGAAATGCTTAAGCACTCAGACAATGTTTCAAGCTCCTAATGAGGCAGATGCATTAAGAGAATGGAGTAAACCTAGGAAATGCATGCCTGCATTTATCAGCATCTATTTCTTCTTCATTTCATGTATTTTTTCCATGCTCAGCAACTTACATTTTTAGCTGCCACAGTAACAGTATGCAAGTTCCGCAGTTTCTTTTACAAATTCATAAGCATTGCTGGAGTATGTATACTGTGTTATACATGTACATACTGTGGTATATATGTGATGTGATACAGGCAAAATTGTGCTGCTCATGTGATGCATGCTGTTAGGTTTTGTGTCTCTCCTTCAACCCGCTTTTGCATTCCCTTTTCAATGTGGACTCGGAATACTCTAGTCTCTGCAGCATCTTGAAAAACAAATACAGCAGTGAGAATAAAGAATTGTGTGTCTTTTTGATAACAATATGCTGCTACTGCTAAATCTTTCTGTCAGTGTTTTTCCTATTGGTAATATTCCTAGATTTGGTGTATCTTATAGCCTGTGATACCCACTGTTTCTGAAAGAAAATCCACCCCTGCCCACATATTTATTAATTAAAACTTTGAATGGCTGTGTGGAATAAGATTCAAATTTGCTCATGTTATCAGTCTACACCTATTCTGTAAATAACAAAGGACTTACTAACAGAAGGACTTACTGTTACTTTACCTACTTGTTCATGCTCTGAATCTACACTTTATGTACAATTGAAGGTTATATTTAGAAAAAATTATTTCCAGTTTTTCCTCAAGAAAACTTACTACTCTTTAAAACATAGCAAGTGTTGAGAGTTAAACTGTTAGATTTTGAAGTTTGACTTTTCTGTAGCTCTTTGGCATTATTTAAAGCCAGGTTTAAATGTATGTTTCAAAGGTAACAGTATTACAAACTACAGACCTACTAAGGAGGTCTGTGGTGGTGGGGGTTTTGTCTGAGGTGCAATTTTTTTTTTTTAAAATCAGCAGTTTTATTTGAAATTTCCAGGTTGTGAGTGTTGACAGATAGTCAAATCTAAGAAGAAGAAAAATTTCAGTATAAAATATACTGATTTGGTTTGGAATGTTCCAGCTTTAAATGTGTGCATGTGCCCATACCCAGTTATACTTCACTACAGTGTGAGTTAAAATCAAGTGTTCTAGATTGGTGTGCTTTTATCAGCATACAGAATGGTGCAGCTGGACAAAACATAGGATAATGGTGTGCGTACAGTAATAGCTAATGAAGCACAATATTAAAGTATTGATAATACAGAGGCAGTGCAAGAAATTACCTAAGTACTGCAGAAAAAACCTCCAGCCTGCTGGTAGTATAAAATTGCTCTGTAAATAGAATTCATAAATTCAGCCTTTGTAAGGAGCTTGTTTTCTGTCAGATCAAGTAATGATATTGTTTCCATAATTTTCCTTTTAAAACAAATACATCTTCTTGCCAGAAAACATGTTGCTAGTAAGTTGTTTTCTGTTCAAAACAGCATCCTTTGCTTTAGAATGACTCTTGGAATAGCTGTTTCCTCTTCTGATTTAGCTTGTTTCATTCCTTCCTTTGCTGTGAAAATACATAAAGAGAGAAGATTTGACAGAAGTGTAACTTATCAAAAGAAGTAACTTCTAATGTAAAGTATTGCATTTATATCCCATTCTTTGGAGGTACCAAGTCAAGCTGACTGTAATTTGGTTTAGTCTGATGATGTCTTCTTATAGAGATTTAGCACTGTTACAGTAAAATAAATTTAGGAAGATGTTTATACTTGGTTACTAAGTTTCTCTTCATCTTGGTTGGCTTTGTAAAATTAAGTTTTTATCTTTTCCTAGGTTTTGATCAGACAATTGGCATGGTTGTTAACCACCAAACAAGAGACTCCAAGCATATATCTGGAAAACCTATATTAGACAACAACGCCGTAAATCTTTTTTCTTCTGTAATCATTGCTTTGGTGCTTCCAGGCATGGCATGGTTTTTCTGGCCGAGAGGTTGAAATGGTTTAAGGTTTTCTGCATGTGATTCATTTATGTTCAGTCTTGCTCAGAGACTCCCAAGAGTTCTGTTTGAACTCTCTTTAAGAGAGGAATCTGAACGTTTCAGAGAGCCAAAGGACTTTCCTTCTCAACTTGTTAAGGCTGTAAACCTCATGTGGCAATTGGCATCTCTCAGGAAGGTGTTCTGTCAATAACGCTCCTGCTATGCCTCAGATGGATGTAGGTCATTGCCAAGTGAGGTGAAGCACTTGCTTCATTTATCTTCCATTTATGGAGCTGAAGTGTTGGTGTCTGTTCTTTCCAGTCTCCAGCATCTGGAAAGGCAAGAAGCTGGAAACAGAAGTCTAATCCACATCAATCAGTGTGATGGAGCCTTGTGGCTGTTGTCCAAGCTAGACACAAAGTACACTGCAGCTTTATATAGACAATGGTAATGAGGGTGAAGTGGGTGAATTCTGGTATTTCCCATTATCTACAGTATGTAAGGTCTTTTGGGTGGGGAAGAGAAAATTCAGCCTTGTTGCCTATTCTCTATCCTCGTACTATCTCCACTTCTCTGAGAATAGGGTTGATAAAAGTGATGATGCATACATAATATTTGAAGCAAAAATCTAAATTTAAAGTAGAAACTCACTAGCTGTTCCAGTAAGAATAATAATTTTTTCTGTGCTTTTTTGACATCTTTATTTCAAAACTAATGATATTTATGCAGATTTCTCAATACTGTGGTATTTATCAAATAATTTAAAATTAAAGATGACAATTGTGAATTCACATTTATCTCTTTAGAAAGAGAATGTTTTTTTATATAAGCATAGAATTGTTCAATAATGTTTGGCATTCTGACCAAACTATGCTTCTTGGTTATTTCTCAACAGTGGAGATGTTTCCCATTTTGTTTAGGGCTTCCATTCAGAGATGATGGCCTCAGCCAAAGAAGCTACAGACTTTATCTTTGTAGCAAATGGTGGAAGTCACGTTTATGAACCATTTAAAAATACTACTGAAAACAATTTCATTAAATGTTATTGGAATTTAATTTTTGATGCTCAGGCTCCCGTCTTAGGTAATTCTGTCTTCCATCATTCATTTATAAAAGTTGCCAAAGTATCTTAGCCAGTACAGATTGTATTTAAACTTTAAAGATACCTTCATAATAACCTCTCAATGTTGGCATTCAGAAGTGTGGGCCCATACTTTTAACTTATAAAAAGTGTTTTCTTTTATTGTTAGAGATAGGTTAATATTTTGTATTGAACATCTGGGTTTTTTACAAGTGTCTTGTGTATATTGCCCGTCTTAATTCATTTGAATTGTTTATTTTGTTACCTTTTATGGGAATATTAAAAGATTTTAACACCTCCCATACCGAGTTTACTCTTTTGAAATCTAGTCTGTATAAATCTGGAATTCATCACTGAAACTACTTCACTGTGTTACCCAATTATAAAGATGAGATTTCAAAGTAGTAAAAGCTTTCTGAGAAGAACAAATTGTGTAGCTGCTCTATGCCTGTTCCTGTGGAAGGGCACAAAATTATAGAAGTAATATATGCACTTAAACTGTAACAATTGATGCTTGGGAATTTTATGCACTCTTTGGATGTATGCTTCTTCTAAATAAACACTGTATTGGTTGTCTTCTAACATTTTATTAATACTGTTGTGGTTTCTAGAATTGAGCAAGATAAAATTTTTGTAAGATACATTTTTTTTTTAAATTAAATGCCATATTTTTATGTTCTTTTGTTTCCTGAAGTGTACTTACAGCCACTGAAGCAGACGTGGTCAGCTTTCCTAATATGGGTTCATTTGAAAATCATCTTAGCATGGTGAGAAGACATCTGATATCATATTCATAGCAGCATGAAATGCTTTGATCTGTGATCATATGAACGAATGTGATCTGACTGAACTCCTGTAGTTAGCATCTTCAAAGACCATTATTTTGGATTTATTTGTCATGTCTTAGGGATGACACTTGAGTTGCTTTTGCAGTTTCCGCTCATAAGGTTCCAGTATACAGAAAGATCTGAGCACTCTTAAAGTCTGAAAAGGACGGTATTTACTTTGGGTATATTGAGTATAGGTTATGCAAATATTCTTACATTTAATGACTTAGTAGCTGTAAACTGACAAGCTTTGGGAGAAGGTGGAGGGGTGAGTAGGGGATACAGGGAAGAAGTTGAAGAATATAACAAACTGCCTGTAAATTGTCGTATGTCACTAAGAGCAGTTCCTGGGCTCAGAAGGCAGCAGACAGAGATTCCTCCTGTCCAAGTGAAAACTGGAGAGACAGAAAATGCAGGAAATAGAAAGGGATAAAAAGGGGGAGTTAAGAGAAAACCAAGAAGCTGATAGAGTTGAAATTGCAAAATAGATTACTGTAGTTAACAAATTTAATTCCATTCTTTAAACACTTGAATTATTCTTTAGCTTCAGAACCATCGGTATTCTTAGTATATACCTCTGTCACTGATTTTCCATTCATAATTAAGTGGCATCAATATTTCCACAGCACCAAGGTGATACACTCAAAAACTTTTTAATTGAAATGGTTACAATTGGAAATTACAGGTCCTCATGCTTCACTTGATTGGTGGATGTGAAAGATGTTTAAGTAAAATTTTTGCTTAATTGAATATAAGAAATCTTTATCCACATCTCACCCAGGCTTGGTGCTGTAATTACTGGTATCAGAGTCACCATTATCTATTTTTTAAAATTTCTATTTTATTGTTACAGCTGCAGATTGTCTTGGATCTGCACATGCTGCGTTTGACTGGTCCATCATTATACAGTTCCCTGGGAAAGCAAAATAAAGTGGTGTAAAAAACAAAGGGATTATACCACCTCTCTTGGGTATTAAGGACAAGCTGAAGTTTAGCAGACTGACTTTTTCTCAAAATAAAGGGCTGAAATGTCATTAAATACTGTTGGTATTTTACAAAACCACCTGGGCACTATTCACATTACAATCTGTTAGGACTGGGCATCTCAGATTTGTGAGTAGGATGTGTTTTCCCTGCATTTCTCCTAGCAGTACTTTGGTCCCCACTCAGAGCCTTTTCTTTACATTTTGTTATCTAGCATTTTAAATTGCCATTAAGTCTCTCTTCTTCAAGCAGGAGTTAACCTGTTTTATAGGAAATTTATTCCCTTAAAGCTTTGTAGGTATGTTATAGTTTCTACTTCTGGCAGTTGCTATAACTGGATAATAATTTTCAATTTAAATACTGCTTCTGTTGGGGATAAGGTGCAGCTCTGGGATACAATTATGGGCCTGTTGTAATGCATAAATCAGAGAAGGTACATGAATTCGCTTGGACTGTGTGGATCCCTGCAGCACTCCCAAGCCTGCAACCACGCTCAGTAAATATTAATGCCAATACCAAATGAGGATGAATACAGAAATGTGGAAACAAAGCTGCTGAGCAAGTGGCAGCAGCTTGTATTGTACTTGGGTACTCCCAAGTCTGTAAAACTTGATTGCAAGTAAAGAAATTCCACCTGGAATATTCAGTAGCTTTTCTACAACATTCATCCCACAAAGTAATTTTTAATATCTTCCCATTACAACCACTAACTAAATCATAGAATCACAGAACAGCCCAGGTTGGAAGGCACTTATGAGAGATCATCTGATCCAACCTTTTGTGGCAAAGGGATCTTTGGTGAGATTATCTAGCAATAATGAATCTGTCCAATCACATTTTGAAAACCTTTGGTGATGGGCACTCTACCACATCCTTATATGTCAGAGCTTTCCTTGAAACACAGTAAGGCAGATGCACAGGAAAGTAGATGACCACCATTATGTGAGTTCTGATGAGAAAACATTTTGTGACTGACTGATGGTATGAAGCGTCATACACTTTATCACTTTGAAAAGATCTTTACAGTAAGTGTATCCTCCTATAGCAGACCACACAGCAGCATTGCTTGCTCTGTGCTGTTCTGGGATTTGCATTTCAGAGCAAGGGCAAGTGTTGGTTGCTAATCCTGGTGAGATTCGAGATGTGAAGACTGGATTAACTGAAATGTGGAAGAAGCAGCCTGACCCATGCTGAGGAAAGTGGAATACCACCAGTATGGAAACAACTGCAAGTTTGCAGGGAGCTACCTGGCTGGACCTGCCGAGTCACCTGTGAAGACTTGCGTAACTTGTTTGCATCTCTCTTGTCTGGTGGCTGCTTATTTGTGGCTTTGTTCAAACAAGCATAAAGCAGAATTAAACACTGCAATGTGATCACTGTCCAAATTGGTCTTGGAGGTTCAAACCAACACCATTAGCAAGGATGACAGTGGTTTAAAAGAAACAATACATCCTGCAATTAGAGGAAACATCAGTAGAAAGCAGTAAGAAAAGTCTTCTGGTGCTCATTTGTTCATACCCCTTAGTACCTTCAATAACTATTTTTACAAGGGCTTTGCAGCTGCAGTCCTAGCTGCAAAGTTGGGAAGATAGAAGAACATCACAAAAAATGGTGTGCCTGTGCTCTGTGTGTCTTGGGCTCTTGGTGTGCTGACTTACGCAGAGTTCAGTCCAGTACTAGAAAAGCAATGACTTCTGTCTCCTACTCTTTTTGTTTCTACCACTTATCCTGATATTTCATTATTTCACTTTTTGACTTCCTAAGTGCTGAAATAATTTTGCTGTCAAAAGCTGCTGCCATCAAATGCTCCCCCAAAGCAGCAGTAGTTTCAGTCCGCCTTAAACTGCCAAATGCCCTGGTTATGGTGGTCGCAACAGATGTGCATCATCTTGTTCTGTTAAGTGTGTCATCCTAGTGTAATTTAAAATGAAAAAGTGAAAGGAGCCGATTTGTGATGCATTGGGATGAGAAACATGCGTGTTACCTCTGAATTCTGGAAACCCTATGTCTTTTGGTAGGTGCCATAAGAAAACAAACACATGGGTGTCAGCATCTGACATTTCATTCAGTAGTGTCTGCCCAAGAAGCTCTATAGTGGATTTACCTTGTGGAAAGCTATGCCAGAAAAAAAGCAACCACCATCAACCAAACTGTAAAAAGTGCCCAAAGCCTTTATCACAAGACAAAATGGAAGCATAATTTAATTTATTGTTCTTTAGAGTTTGAAGTTAAATATAATATTAAATATAAAATATATTAGTTACATAAATATAATATTTGTTATTATAATCACAAAAATATTTTCATATTGTTTGCCTGCAAATTTGAGTAATGCACCACTTACATTCAAATAGGTTTAGTTTGGAGTAGATTAACAAATATTTCCATTGGGTTTGGAACTCACCTGAAATAATAATGTAATCTAGATGTTAAATTCATATGCCTTATCTTTTTCTTACCTATCTCTACTGAAGACAATTTTTTATAATATATTTTGGTTTTTTTCATCAGTGACAAAAAATGGATGCATATATATCAGTCTGTGCCTGTGTCTTCATGGAGTCTGCAAGTCCAAAAAAACCTCCTGCAAATACGCCATTTTGGGGTTGTTGTCCCTAGTTCTTTGCAATTGTAATCATTAAAGGTTTTTTACAATTGTTAAATATCCTCTCCTGTTTGTTTTCTACCATTATTTGAAGAAAGCAGGTTTGGTTTCATTCCAGTTTCCTTTATCTCTTTCTCTGTTTTTCTGCCCTAACTCCTGGACTGGAGTCTGCAGCTCCTCTTTGAGCTTGACTCTGAATAAGAGGAACCACAGAACAACGAATCTTTTCATAGCAGCAGATACAAAGTCAATGTCTACTGTTCAGGGCATGACACAGGACTGATGTGTTTTGTGCAATTCTTTTTCTTTACTAGTGCAAATAGTCATATAAAAGTATGGTTTTATGTCCTCTGGGACCTATAATGTATCCCTTCCCATCCAGGTTTAGGGAAAAGTGAAATGTAAACCAATTAAAACTGGCAGGTAGGGCTGAAAGTTGCAGAAATCTGAGCTCCACTTTTGCATTAGGAATTCTGGGGAGTGCTGAGGTACCCTCATATGTATGAGAGTTTAATGCAGAATTTAAACTTTAGATTAGAAGGCACTTCTAAAAAAGTCAGCATTTTCCCCAGAATCATAGCATCAGTCCTGTGTGAGACCATATCAGGACACAACAGAGATAGATGCACATCAGGATTATTTTATTATGCTACCCAAGAGTACCTAGAATAGGTTTCTTTGCAATTTTTTTTCAGACAGGAAAGCTGAAAAGCAGAAAAGTAAATTAACTTTGCCGAACCACTTGCACTTTTGCTGTTCTGTCTTTAGTAAGAAATGTTCTGCTTAGTAATTTTTGTAGACTCCTTATATCAATGAGAACACTTTTATCTCCACTATGCCTAAACAATCTTAATTTGAAGTGTCACAGGGTGATCAAAACTGTCAGCAGGATTATCTACCTATGCGTTGTTTTCAACACAGCATTTGTACAAATCTTTGCAGAGCTGGTAACACTGTTGTAGTTTTTGCCAAGGTCAGGGTGGCATCAGGCATTCCAGCACAGCTCTGCTTCATCACTGTTTGATCCCACTAAGTGGAGAGCAGCGAGATACTAGCCAGCAAAATGTTCAAGCACACAGTTAAACACAAGAGCAGTCACAGTGAACCGTTGTTAACAATGGAGGGGTGTGCTAGTGTAGTTTAAAGTTAAGCAGACTCTAGCATCCTTGCTGAACTGCAGCCAGCATGCTCCTCTGCATCATCTGCAGCAGATGGGCTCCACTTGTGTCAGGAAACTTCATTAAGTTCACCAGACTACCCAACACTCCTCACGCAAAGCTGTCAGAAAATGAGGAATTATTTGCTTCACTTGGTAATTTGTCATGGTTTCAAAAACTTTTGTTTCATTTTGCATCTGAATGTGTCTGGCTTTAGATTCCTGCTATTAGTTCTTTCCTTGCGCCTGTTCCTGCTACAGCACTGATCAGCTGACCAAAGTGAGCCCTTTCCTGCTCTGCCCTATTTTTAAACTGTGTGCCAAATTCCAGTACAAGTTTTATCAGTGCCATGCACTGAGATAAAAATAATTTCTTCATTACTTCTTTATTTCATATCCAGGAATTTCCCTTTTGCTGCAGTCATATACTTAGATACCTGCTAGGTTTTGACTCTCAAATTTGTTACATTGACTAAGAGGTAACACTTTTATATTCCTTACAATTTTTCTATTTTTCATTTTCAGATGACAGCTTTTTATACAGTTTTTGCTGGATACCCTATTCTTGTCATTGTTTATCACACTGACAGTGCCACATCACTTCAAGTTTGATTAGCACTGATTTTATGTTTACTTTACAGACCGTCTAGGAAGCCCAAAAGACCCTAAAGGAAATACCAGTTTTCAAAGACAACTGTCTCACCAATAACTACTCTGAACAACCCATCCAGTTCTTGATGCAATGAATTTGTCCTTCATTGCATTAAAAAGTGGGGTTTTTCTGATTATTAGCATGTGGCTACTAAGTCAAGCACCTGAAAAAGTTAGTACAGCTATGACCATACCTTTGAACAGCCAAAGCCTGTACTGTCATCTTAGGTTTCTCTGATGAGACCTATTTTTCAATTTGATTTTGTTGACTGGCACACCTAACATTTCAATGCTTCATTTAATTATTAGTCTTTCTTTTGTGTCATTACTTTTCTTTGTGTCATCACTTTTCTTTGTGTCATCTTCTGCTCCTCCCCATGGCTGAAGGTATGACTGCCACGGTGAAGATGGGTGTATCAGGGCTGGTATGTGTACAGAGGGCTGTGCAAGGCTGTGTGCAGCAGGCAATTACCATGGCCAAAGAGTAGGTCTGGTTGCTGTTATACAGATGATGATTTGAATGAAGATATATAGGTGATTAAATAAGCCTTCCATGATTCAAAACAGGCTGGTTTTGCTCAAAGCAGCTCATTTCTATCCTCTCCTCACTGCTTAACTGAAGCTCTATAGCACTGAAACTAGTAGGTTTTAGGATGTCCCTGAGGAACTCTTTTGGCACCCATGCTTCATTTCTGTGTTCTACTTCCTTTATAGAACCTTTTGGAACATGTACTGGCTTATCAGCCAGCAAATGAAAACTTTTCTTTCACTCTTACTGCTGTGGCCCAGAGTCAGCACACTGCAAGATCTCACTGGAGATCAGTATGCACCTCTCTCACCCTGAGCAGAGTCTGAAGAAGCCTACAGTGCCACTGACGTCCCCATCTCCTGCTGTACCACCCAGCAGCAAGGTATTCTGGAGCAAAGTTCCATTCTTTATACATCCCATGAAGTGAATACAGCCCTGTGGGTCTGTCCTTGAACCTGCCTGCTTCTGTGTTTGAAAACATTGACATGATTGCTTAAACAAGGTTTGCCAATGCCTGGTATTATTCTAGGTAGTTTTTGATTGCAAATTTTGACCAGTTCTGCCTTCCTCTGGAATTTCCATGGTCTGCCAGCACGTGTTTAAAATGAGCACTTCTGCTTTTTCTTTTTCTTGTTTCTTGTTTCTTGTTTCTTTTTTCTTTTTTTTTTTTTTAATTAATGTTTTCATTCTTAATACTGTTATAGCCTATATCTAGTAAACAGACTTCTTCAGAAGGGAAGTTTTGTCTTTTGTAACTTTGACAATTTATTTCCTTTATAAGCCATTGGTTTACCCTCTCTTAAAGGGTTAGGGCCCCTCATTTGGAGTTGGAACATTGCCTTTGCTCCTGAAAGTGGAAACACCAAGAGCAAGGGGTCAGTGAATGGCAGAGCAGCATGCTTGCTGCCCTCAGCATGCATTTAGGATGCTGCCTGTCAGGAAGGGGATATGTCACGACTGCATGGGGATGGTATTCAGCATTGCCGTATGTCACCATGGGTGTATGAAAACCAGGATGCAAAGGGGCAAAGAATTTAGGACTGCTTATCCTGGGGAGAAATGACATTTGCAGACAATTCCACTTCAACATGGAGAATGGAACTTCTAGAAAATAAAAATCTTTTTTTCTTTACAAGAAAAAATAACATTGTTCCTTGCTGGCATTGTTTCTTTGGTAGGAATCAGAATCTATGTTTTACTTATTTCTATAAATCAGAAACAAATTTCATGCTGCACAAAGCCTCCAAGGACATTATTGAACCTGTCAAGTACATCCCCGTGGGTACGTGGAGTCTCTCAGCAATGAGTGAGTGGGTAAAACACATTCAGAAAAGTCCCTCTAGGTCAAGATTCTTTCCAAATTATTTGTTCTTTTCATTTTTCTTTTTCTTTTTCTTTTTCTTTTTCTTTTTCTTTTTCTTTTTCTTTTTCTTTTTCTTTTTCTTTTTCTTTTTCTTTTTCTTTTTCCTTTTTCCTTTCCTTTCCTTTCCTTTCCTTTCCTTTCCTTTCCTTTCCAAAAAATGGAAATATAAGACTGACATTATCTGCAAATCAACTGCTACCTTTGTAATATTCAATACATAATTATCGCAGAAATGAGTTGTGTGTTGTCCACAGCTTGGGAGGTGCTGTTTATGCTGTTGTAGGTTTGACCAACTAAAGTATCTCTGCTGACAGCTACTGCATACATTTAACTCCACAGTGGAATTAACACGTTTAATATGTTTGTGAGGACGTCTAATAATGCCAGCTGAAAGAAGCACATTATTTTCACTTTCAGAGATGACACCACCTGTGAAATAAAACACTTGAATAGAGTCTTACCAGAAATGATCAAAGGTCATGGCAATGGATGCAGTAGTACAATTTTGTTTTGGTTTAATAACATGCAGAGTATTGTAGTAGCTTCATGAAATATAAAGTATATCTCAAAAGGCATTTCTCATGCAGATGGAATCAGCAACAAAGATAACACAGAAGGTCTGTACAAGTGTTTTTAGGAAGCTATGTAAAAAGGAGAAGCAAAATAAATTGAAGGAAAAAGAGCCATTTGCTTCTCAAATTCTCTGAAACAAAATAAACACTTCACAAATTAGATTAACACCATTAAAATAACTTGGTAACAGTCACAGATAGTTAAACCTACAGATTTTACAGAGTTGTGTATGAGATTACAGTGAAACGTGACACTTCAGGTAGCTCTGACACAATTTTCTGTTCTCAGCTGGATTAGCCTTTTAATTTTATTTAATCCAGGTGACTGAGGTTTTGGAAAGTACAGGATTTCTCACACAGTAAAATCAGTAATTGCAGGTTCCATACCAGAGAGGAGGACAGAAATGATGGAATACCGTAGTTACTTGCAGCAGTCTACTGTCAGTGGGAAATGCATTGTTTGACTCTGCACCCTGGCAGAGGATTCTTTGGGAAACAGCCAACCAGAACTGAGCTTCAGTCAGTGTCTTGCTTTGGGGTGCCCTCTGTTAGAAAAACAGCTCACAGTTGTGCTGTCAGGTACATTCAGTGCATGGGCTTCATACCCGGTGTCTCTCATGCAGCCCTTTCCAAAGCTTCAGCTCCTGTTCCCACTGGGAGATAGCCGCTATTTCCACTACAGTGTTTGCTACAGTAATGCACTTAGGATGGATGAAAAATCACCCATGCAGAAAGTACCCTTTTAACAAATCAGATGTATCAGTATATGGATCATTTCCATGCAAAGAAGAACTGAAAAGTACAAATCAGGCATATGCCTCAGTACAACCCCATATATTTATAAAAAATGTCCCATGTATTTATAAAAAATGTCCATGGAACCTGTTTTTGCTGAAAACAGCAAAAAGCTGTAAGAACAGGAAGGTTTTTGAAGACAGCCCTCCACACAGCCCTGTGTCTCAGCAGATGTGTTTGCCAGCAGTTACCCGGGAAAGCCTCAGCCTGCAGGGTCCTGCAAGCAGCTTGTGCTCGTGAGCACTGATTTCCATTGTCTTTGGAAACCTTAATCCAAACTCCATTTTGCCTCCTTCTTCTATTCAGCCTGAAAGAATAACTAACATGCCAGTCAGTTTTATTGCCTGTCCACAGAAGCCAGCATTGCTTTCCAGCAAGACAGTATTTGTATAGCAACTTGTTGAAAGCCCTTACCTGTTATTAAAACTGGAAATTTATTTAAAGAAAATACATGCCTGTAGATTGTCTGCATTGATTTTTTTTCCCCTTGTTCCATTTCCTTTATTTACTAAAAAGGTTTACTTCATTTACCTCTGGAGGAAATAAAAACAATGCATTCTGTATGTGAACGTAATACTGTTCAGTGACGAGGCTTACTACTTCAGGAAATCCAGTCCTTGTTCTCCTGGATGGATTCTCTGTTCTTTCCTCTCTGCTTTCTCGTACAGCTGAGCATTAATACTATGTGACAGAGAAAAAGGAAATTGCAATATGAAGCCTTTTCATAAGCATTATTTTTCGTACCACTCGATCGCTTAGAGAGAGGTTGCGCCGCAGTCGTTTGGATCGGTTTGTGAGGATTGCTTTTAATTAAGGAACGATACCCAGTTTTACAAGGCAGTTATCCAATTCTTGTGTATGAAGCTCTCCTGGACCCCCGCAATCAAGAAACTCGACAGGAGAACGTTTTTCTTGTGCCTTTTTCCTCACCTGCTCCCACATCTCTAAATTACGTTATTATGGACTTTTACTTTGCAAACATTTAGAGCTAAGTGTGGCTTAGTTCACAGGAACGAAAATCACACAAAATCCGTGTCCGTGACGTTTATCGTGTTTGTTAGGGGCGTTCGGGAAACGCTCGGCAGGTACGTGAGTTGCGGTGGGGAGCCTTACGGTGGCATTTAGGGACAAATCCAAAGGGACAGCACGGCTCGCGCGGGATCCCCCACGGGCCCCGCCTCCTTTGCGGCCCCCGCCCCTCCT
>VYZT01063884.1:35661-55362 GCA_013400735.1 Pomatostomus ruficeps
CGGGGGCCGCAGCTTCTCCTTCAAGGTGGTGCTGCTCGGGGAGGGTTGCGTGGGGAAAACCTCGCTGGTGCTGCGCTACTGCGAAAACAAGTTCAACGATAAGCACATCACCACCCTGCAGGTGCGGGCCGGGGCGGGCTGGTCGTGGTGTGGGGGGGTCCCGTTGTTCTCCCCTCACCTTGCGCACCTCCTCGGACTTCTGGCAGTGCCTTGGTTACCTCTTTGTGGCAGCCGGAGTCACCGTGGCCGCTCGCTAATGGTGGCTGTCCCCTGCCGAGTTCGCTGGAAGCCAGTTTTTTCGTTCTTTTCACGCCTCAGATCTAAGCTTTCAATATGTTCAGGCCTCGTTTCTACTTTGCACGCTAACTGCTCCGTTTTTTCCAGCTACGTGTGTGAGCGTCTTCATTTGAGCCTTGGAAAGTATGATGCAAAAGTCATGTTGTTGTTGTAATCATTGTTAGTGGACTGATGACTAAGTGTTTCATACGTGCTACGTTTCTGTTAATCATAGTCTTCCTCTTATTCTCAAATCCTAACACGAACACTATCTAAACGTTACTGTTTAACGAGAACAGCTTTCACAAAACGGGTTATGAGATTAAGGCTTATGATTTAATAACGGGAAAGATTCTTAAACCTTAACTGCTTGTCACGACAGCTCCCTGAATTTTGGCTGGATTCTCAGTAGTACTGTGTGCTAATTTATTAAGAACTACAAAGTGATCTTCCACTGATGAAATGTGACAGGGTGCGTGCTTGAAAGTAATGGGTTTTTTTCGTGACCTCCTAGTTAGTGATGGATGGCATGTATACCATAGTACAGAATATACTGCTCGTACTGTACATGGTCTCAGAAAACGTGTTTTGATGTTCATGTTGGAGTAGTATGTTAAGTCTTTCAGGATGTCAGCTTGCTTAGGTGGAAGTGTGGATTTAATGTCTACCACTCTTAATATTTTTTTTTTAAATAAAGAGTCAAACCTTGCCACTTGGTGGCTCTGTTGTGGGTTTTGAAGTAACTGAGTTTCTTGAAGTACAGAAGAAATAGTAGGTGATGTCAAAAAAAAAAAAAAAGCATTAAGGTAGTTATGTGCTATTTCCATGCATTTAGGGGAAACTTCTTGAGTTGTGTATCTCAGAAGTAATTAATAGTGAAACTTTCCCGTAAAACCAAAGCAGCATTATAGATATTCTAGAAACAATACAGGGAATGTTTCATAAACAGGTGATGTTGCTCCATTTTTTGCTGTGAAGAGGTAAAAAGAATATGCTTTAAGCTTTGCTGTCCTGTGTTCATACTCAGCTTTTGGGTTAATCTGTTGGTAGGTTTACTAGGCAAGGTATTTATAAGAAGCTAGTTGTAGCTGTCATGCCACAGGGGTGATTGATACTTGGTGTGCCCTGGAGATGCCTGGTAGCTTGTAGGTGTCAGAGGTGCAGGAGAAATGAGCAAACAATCAGTTAAAGTGCATCAAAATGTTCATGTATAGCCGAATCTCACATCCCATGTTGCAAGAGTAGGTCTAAGTAGATTGTTATGTGATGAAGCTTATGTTTATTGTTTGGGGTTTTTTTGTTCTTTAAATCTGTAGTGGAAAACCTAAAATTATAAGCAAAAAGTGGGTTAGAATACAGACTTGAGTCACAAATATCATAAACTGTCCCTTTAAATTGCTCCAAAATGCTGATAGGAAAATGTCTGTAGATAGTGTGGCTCAGAGCTTTTGGTTCTGACCATCTGGAGAGGGATGCATAGAGGAGTGGAAGCACGTGCTCGCAGTTCCTACTGAGATTTTGTTTCTGCACCCTAACCAGGTTTGTGGTTGCTACCTGTGTCTTTTAACTGACTGCACGTTGTTAATCACGTTATTTGCTTTTCTCTTCTGAGCCTCCTTTGTCACACATGCATCTTACTGATTGTAAAATACAAAGTCAATTGTTGTTGACTCTTACTGTGCACCATGTGCACTTGTTAAGTATTGACTTTGCTATTTTTATTTCCCTACATCTTACAGTTCTAGAATGAAATTGAAGTAAGTTCTTCCACTATTCAAGATAACTTAAAAATTAGATGAAGAGAGACTAGGATATCTGATTAAGCAATGAAGTAACATGTTTGCGAAGCATCCTTTGTTCTTTTTAAGATAAAAGGCTTAATCTGATACGGTTGCTTTGTTTCATGGCAACAGTTCAAAGTATTGCACCAAATTCCTTTTGTTCCAGTAAAGCCAAAATTAGATAAATACTTTGCTCCTGGTCCAGCAAAAGAGTGACAATGATGAATCATATGAAAAGATCACTAGATATTGAGACAAGAGGCTCTCCATATTCTCTAACTTAAAAAAAGCAAGTATTGCAAAGTGCTTTGTTCCAATATGTTTGCAACAAAAAGGATGGTGAAACTGTAGTCTTCTGGAAACTTCACCTAGTGATGTTATTCTACTGTGAAATTATTATTTGTACACCCAAAAAGGAAACTTTCTTTTGTGCTAGTAACAGAAGACTTTGACTAAAAGGGAGTGGTTTCTCCTCTCTCTACACCCCCCTTCTCTCAATGCTGACTGGAGTGCACTGGAACCTTCTTTGGTTTAGGAGGCTGCTGGGATGTGTTGCTGTAGTTGTGTTAGCATCAAGTCATGTACTTAAGGTATTGATGACCTGCAGGTTGAAGTTAGGGTAGCTACTGATTCACACAAGAAAGCATCTAGTTAAAACATTGTGAAAAAGCTGATGCAGGAAAAGTAGGGGGTTTTGCACACAATGAATATGGTTCATAACCTCTTGTCAGACCTGGAGGGACAGTTAGGATTGGTTCCCATTGTTTGAAATATTAAAGTCAGTGCTCTCATACAATAATTATAAGGTATAAGTTGATATCAAGTGAACTTTGCTGGAATTACTCCAGTAATAAACCTACTGTCAAACTATTGGGTTTTTTAATTGGGTAGATACTTTTTATTATTTAATTACTTGGATAAATGCAACTTCTGAATACTGCTCTCTTGAATGTGTGGAGGATTGCAGAATATCCAGCCAGAGAGAACTGCTGATGTGGTTGTAATTGTAGAGTTCCTGATTGCTTTGATGGACTTGCATAACCTAGAAAGGCTGTCTTGGCTATCAAGATAGCCGGGGGTGAGTGGAAGACAACGTAAGGAAGTTCAGTGCTGTATGCAGTGTTTGTATGCCTGACCTGCTTCTGTTGAATATGAAGCACCTGCTTTTGTTCGGTGACTTTCAGGAGAATCTCTTCCAAGCTGTGTCTTCCTTGTGTTCTACTCAAGCCCCTTTATCAGCTCCTAACAGGGCCTGGTGGGCATGTGAAACTGAACTCATAGAAGAAAGAATTAAAAGAAATAAAAGATTTCCTACAGCCACATCAAAAAATTTGAATTTTAGCTTTTATAATTGCATTATCCTTTTCTAAGAGCCTGAGTATTCTTCAGCCCAGTCATAAGACAGTAGAGTCAAAATATGAAAACTAGAAGCTTACTTCAAAGACTTGTTTGAAATTGCTTAGCTTTGAATTAACTGTGGTCCTGTATATTTGTGAGTTTTTGAAAGTCTTCACAAAAATGAACTGTCATAGTAATTAAAATAATACGGAAAAGAGTTACTGATTCTAAATCAAGTCACAACTCAGACTTGCAGAACTCAATTCAGTAATTTTTTGGGAGATTGGAGAAAATGTTGAAGCTTTTTCTTTGTATCATTACCTAACGCCATGTAGATAGTCTCAAAGGCTTTGACTTTGAAACTTGGCAAACTTCAAAATCTTGGCAACTGACTTTCTCTCTAAACTCTCAAAACAGAAGTTAAGGCTCTCTCTTATGTGTTGGGTTTTCCCAAATTTCTAAAAACTGCATAGTCCTGCTGTTCACTTTGTCAGGGGTTTTTTTGCCTCCGTCACTAACCTCAGAATGGTTGGGGAGGGGTATGTGTGTTAAAAGGTTAAAAGATATTAATTGATTTGTCTTTGGCATGTTTGCTACTGTGGATGTAAAATATGTTTTATTGGTGGTAAATGCACCAAACTTACCCATACCTACTAATGCATGAGCAGAGCCTGCTAACTGTGTTCTTCAAGTATATGAACAAAATGAAGAATGAAGCATTAAATCCGTAATATGGTATTGATGGTTTCTTGCAGCATGTTCACAAAGCTTTCTGCTCATGACTAACCATGACAGCTTCAAATACCAGGTTCCAATCTTATCCGACAAACCTGCTTGTAATCAGGGTATCTGATAGAGGATATTGCCTTTCCTTTTTTGGTTATGGGCCTAAGACTTTAGATAGACTAAAACTTAATCATTACAAATTCATCAAGTTTTAATACAGAGAGCAAGTACGATAAGCCAGTGCCTTGCCACAGTCTTCTGGGGTTATGGATGTTTCTTCAGGAGATACTAAAAAGCCTTACTTGAATGTATGAGTCTTCTAGTACTGGGGTATATAAAAAATGGAAATCTGTATCTTAGTGATAAATGACAGTATTCCTATCAAAAGCCATAGTACCTGAAGGACAGGTTATACTGAAGCAAAACTTACCTATATAAATAGGTACCTACATAAACCTACTTTAGTTTTTGCCCTGTCAGATAGGAGATATTGTGCTATTAATTGGGTCATTGTCTAAAGCTACAATGATATAACTTTATAGATACTGAGTTCTCTGTGTTTTTAAATATAAATCACCTTTCTGTGAAATATTTTTCTGCTCAGAAATTGAATCTCAAACACTTCTGTGGAATTCACATCAACTAAGCAGGTTTGGATTGTTGGCGTTATGGCAAAAGCAAACAGTGCTCAGAGGAGCTTTCCCTCTGAGATTTGCAGTAGAATATTGAGTACTGTAATACAGCAGATCAATAAAATATTGTCAGGTAAGCTTGATTCATTGTGCCGAACAATAGCTTCTAACCATGTGGCCCGAGTGTTGGTGACTTAAAATTTCTGAAGTTGCCTCTAAGCTTTTGGCTTTTAAACTCCAGTGTAGTAGAACAAATTATGAAGACTGTTGATGAGTTAATCCTCAGGGGCAGCTGTTTGAAAGCCATCAACTACATTCTGTAGAGTTTTTAATTAAAAAATGGAAAGTTTTCTGATGTTCAAGATTTGCAACTCTTCTGTTAAGGTGTTTGTTACAGGTTGTCTAGAGGGTCAAATTCATTTAACATGCTGTCTGGAAGTTTTTCCAGAGTTTTGACTTATGTCCCCTCACTGTAGACTGAGGGGGTAGTGTAGTGTTAATGCTTTAGTTATGTTGAACAAAAGAGTTGTTTGCTATCTGCTCTCAGATAGTGTCTAAGTGTTTTTCTTCTGGTCTGTTCATCAGCCTTCATGGAAAGCATTGGTGGAAGGTACAACTTAATGATGAAAAGGGTTTCTTTGATCATCTCACCTTAGGTCATACAGCTGCCAGAGTCAATGTTAGGGAAGTAGCTGAAGAGCCGGAGCTGCTTTAGCAACTGAATGTTGGATGACTTTTAACTGTGATACAGGCAGCACTCCAGAAAGGCACTTTGACAGCAGTTTAGGCTGGTGTACATTGAACTGTCGTGGCCTTCTGTGTACCTACTGGTTACTTGTGTAGTTAAGCAGCAGGCTGGTTGAAGCAGCTCCTCTGGCCCATGGTACTTTCCACACATGTGACTCTTGGTTCTGTGGCTGGTCAGTGCTCATACAGAGAGCTCCTCTCAAGCTGCTACAATCCAGCCTAAAATAATCCATGAGTGAATGTATCATAAAAAACCACTGAGTACTTCTTTGAACCCAAATGCAAATTGAGGCAAAACTGAAAGAAAAACTTTAATTTAAGGCAGAAGACAAAAGTTAGCCCTTGGCAACTGAATTATTTGATATTAACATGTTGCTGCTAGTCTTTAGAAGGGGGGGGCAGGTTCCTAGTTTCAACACCTTGAGACCCTGTTCTGGTCCATTAAATTTGTATTAAATTATATTCCCTTTTTAGCCATCAAATTACAGACTTGGTAACAGAGGTGGTGTTTGAAAATGTGAATCATGCAAGCTTGGAGAAGGCTGGACCTACTCGAGTTACTGAAATTAGACTAACCTTGCAGTGTGCTCTGGTCCTGTAAAACATTTCCAGAAGTTGAAGTAGTGGAATTCCAAAGCAGCTCATATGCTTTATTCTGAGGCTTTTCAGCTCAAAGAAACAAACAAAAACACAGAACCCAAAAACAGATGGGCATGAGTTGTGGGCTCACTTCAGCAAAAAAAGGGAAAAGTTACAGACAAGGAAACTTGTGAAATACTAATGTTCTAAAATATTTAGTGATAAATTCAAACAATTGTTTATGGTTCTAGTAATTTACCTAATAGTGAACTACTTTGCCTATTTCCTGCAGATTAAAAATCTTGTTAGGCTGATTCCTACTCAGACTTCACATACTCTTGTGAAATGCTTTGAGGTCGCCTTAGATTTATCAGTGTTGTGAATTCAGACTCTTTCCACACAACTCATCCTTCCGAAATCATTCAAAACAACAGCAAAAGGATGTAGTAAATGATTGGCTTAACCCAAATTTATTTAGAATAGACTGCTGGCAAACTGTAGTAAAATGCCTAACCGGTTTAGTATTGACTTAGCCTTCTTGCTTACAGAGTCTTTCGATCTGGAAATTTGTCTTCTGTTGATTCTGATGCTTTATGAATAAATTAATCTAAAGTCAAATTATGTGTTTGGTGTGTAAAACTTACCTCTAATCTATTTTGCTTTCCAGGCATCTTTTCTTACAAAGAAGCTAAATATTGGTGGGAAAAGAGTAAACCTTGCAATATGGGTATGTTTATGTTCCTAATTTTTTTCCCCTTAGCTAATTAGAATATTTTTCTGAAAAAGAAATTACTTAGGCTTACTATATCTCAAGTGTTAGGCACTTCTTAATAAAGTAAAATTTTCTAAGTATTTGGTGTTCCTTGAAGTATTGTTTGCTTTGTCTTAAATGCTAACAAGTGTATTTTAACTGCAGGATACAGCTGGTCAAGAAAGGTTTCATGCATTGGGGCCTATCTACTACAGGGACTCTAATGGCGCTATTCTAGTATACGATATAACAGATGAAGACTCTTTTCAAAAGGTACTGGACTCCTTTTACATCTAAGCTGTAAACTGGTTGAAAGATAATCTGTGATGTGTGTAAACAGAAGTCTTCTGTTTTCAGCAATACACATTGTATTCATATAATGAAAGTGCACACCTTATTGGTACTCTTTTGAAGGCTGACTTCCCTGCTATCAGGTTATTCAAAGAACACCAAAGAATTAGCTCAGTTGTTTAGAGCACACTGCTAATAATGCCAAGGTTGTGGGTTTGATCCCTGTATGGGCCATTCATTTAAGAGTTGGACTTCATGATACTTGTGAGTCCCTTCCAGTTCAGAATAATCTGTGATGTAGCTGTGTGAGTCACCTGTGACAGGCTAAAAACATAAACCTGTACTGTTGTCATGATATGCCATACTGACCTTTACTATATAAACCAAATTACTAAAAGGTACTAAGTGACATGACCTTTTACAGATCTGAGAACTCTGAAATTGCAATACATGATAGTGGAGACATTAACTTCTCTGTGATAAGTTATTTGTTCTTCAAAGGTGCTCATCAAAACATGTAATTTGATGGCTGGTTATTTTATGGCTGTATTAGTTGATCAATTTGATCAGGTGAGTTTTTTCCACCCTGTGTCAATCTGTGCTACCACTCTATAGGATGTTTCAGCTGAAAACTGGTGACACTTTTCTAAGCAAGTTTGTCTCCAATTAGCTCTCGGCAAAACCAGTTGGACTTCAGTGTAGAGAGAAGTAAGAAATTGTGGTTGTATGGGCAAGGCTTGGGTTAGCAGTGACAGAAAGTGTAAGGGTACAGTTCCCCAGCAGCTTAACTAATTTAAATAGTCTGGTGTAGGACAAGTAAAGCACTTGTGCTAGCAATTAAACACTTGGCCCCACCTGCAGAATGGTGATGACTTGTGAATACTACTTCAACTTGTGCCTTTTCCTGCTGAGCCCTACACAGTAAAACCCTGTGATACCAAAACACTTAAATGTGCAGGAAAAAAGGGAAGGCTGATTTACAGAAGTTACTGTAGAAGTACTGCTGTATCATGTAGCCTAACTTATTTTTAGATTCTTGAAGTAATTGCTTCTCTTCACAATTATTCCCTTAAAGTAGCAGTTGCTAAATCAATGCAGTGATAATACAACTTTCAAAGCATGACAACAGATTTGATAACAGATATCTTACCATCAACTGACTCGACATGCTTGTCCTGTCTGTTCTCTCAGGAAACCAACATCTGTTATAATCTAACCTGTAATACTCACTTCAGGTGCCTCTACCTTTAAAGTACCATTTGTGATCTGTCAGTAAGTGCCTGTTGATAAAAGATCTCATGTCTGACCCTAAGTGGCCCATGCAGTGAACTTGTTATATTGAGTGTGGTGAGTTATATTTCTGGAGTAATTGAACCATTTTATCTAAGTCATTTGCTCTTATTTTTACCTGTGAAGTATAACCTGCTGAACAAGAGCCATGGATAGCTATCCAAAGAATATTTTCCATCTATGTTGCTCTAAACATTTTTGCTTTAAATTTAGAGTAGATGGTTAATGAAGGGAATGGGATGGTTCTGCATTGCCTAAGTTAATAGTATATCAAGTGAAAACAAACTCACCTCTGTTCTTTTCACAGGTAAAAAACTGGGTTAAGGAATTAAGAAAAATGTTGGGAAATGAAATCTGTTTATGTATAGTAGGTAAGTTCTTTTTCAACATGACTGAATTTGAAACATCTTTTCTGATTAATAACATCTTCCAAATGCTGCTTTGAAAGCTCATACATGTGAAGGGGTAAAGCTTATGCTAGATATTTAAAATTAAACTGGAGCTAGAAGTTTGAGTAGATTACATTGAGGAAAATAAGAGTTTGAGAGAAAAAATAAACTGTTTAATTATGCACTATCAGAAGTGCATGGTACAGACACCTGCAGACTGTAGTTTAACAAAAAATTGTATATTATCCTTCTTTCAAGTACTCAAACGCACGGCTTTTACTGCTCAGTGGCATAGACTAGGTGCTTGTCTGTTCTTGTAATTAATTACTTGCAGGTTGGAGTGAGTCTCAAAGCTCGGATATTTCAATGCAAATGGAATGCAACAGAAATGCTGAGTTTAGATTTACATCTGATCTAATTATTAAAACACTTTCATGAGGTTAGATAGGTGGACATTCTACAAAAATTACCTCTGCAGCACTGGGAAGGTGCTAATAAATTACAAAAGAAAAGCAAAAGGCTGAGTTGGGTGCCTTATATGGAGGCATTTAGCTGTCCTGATCTCTCTACGGAATTAGCACTTACTGGGACAGTTCGGGGAAATGGAGTACCATGGTTACATGTCTGCTTTCTTTTTGGGTAATTTTGGAGTACAAAGACTTTAAAGATTAACTTGTTTCCAACAGGTAACAAAATAGATCTGGAAAAAGAGAGACATGTTTCAGTGCAAGAAGCAGAAACGTAAGTCACACCAATTACTAATAGAAACAGTCATTGCAGAATTATGCTGGAGTAATAACCTCGTGATGCTGTTAACATAGCAGCCAGCTAGGCACTGCTGGTTTATGCCTGCCAGTTGTTGAGTGTTCTTTTAGTATGTGAGTCACAGGGTGTCCTGGCTGACCAAACTGTAGCTTGAGAGTTGTGCGTTATTACAGTCAACATTTGCAGTTTAAATCATTTCTAGACATGAAATTTTTGTAATTTCACCTAGTGTGTTGCATTAGTCCTGGCAGTTTTAAACACATAACTCCTTTTTTTTTTTGTATTAAATAAACATGTGTAGATTAACTCTGAAGTCAGAATAAAACCTCTTGTGATCATCTTATTCCTTCATGTAAAGTGGCTTAGAAAGATTGAGTCCTTTACTACACTGAAGCTCCATATCTGCATTTCTACAGGTATGCTGAATCTGTTGGAGCAAAACATTATCATACGTCGGCTAAACAGAACAAAGGAATTGAAGAACTGTTTCTTGACCTTTGCAAAAGTAAGTGTTACCTAGTTTGTTGGTAAGGAGCTCATTCACAAAATGCTTCAGGCTTCAGAAATGCTTTTAAGGCATTTCTGAAAAATGCTTTAGTGTAAAGTACTACTTAGATCTGACTTCTTTTCAGTCTACTTCAAGCCACTTGTGTATGGTAACAGCTCTGGAAGCTTGATGTATGGATGCTTACAATATTGCAGATTCATGCTATACTCTAAATATGTCTTTGTCATTTTTTGGAGCACTGACTGCTGTTCCACTTACCATGCATAAGTAGTAACCCAAATCAAACTTCATGTTACTGGTTTCACCACTGCTTGCTTCAAACCCTCTGTTTCAACGTCTCAAAAATCTTCTCAAATGATGTCAATGGCAAATCATAAACTCAAAGCTGTAATGATCCAAATTTTACACAGAAATCTAAACAAATGGTAAAGATCATGGATGTGAGATGAAAATGCAACACAAGCAAATCATCCTATTGGTTGTGTTTCTGTGATAAAAGAATTTAAGGAAGAGGTCTCCTGCATTTCTGAAGAGGTTGTTGGTTGGGGGTTTTTGGAGGGATTTTTGGGAGGGTGGACTTTCTTGTTGGTTGTTTTTTTTTAACAGTGTTAATGATATAGGTGGTTAAATCTAGCTTTAAGTTGCTAACTCCAGGACACCTGAGGATCTAAGGTCTGCCTTAGTTACCAGGAGCTGCTGGATGTTGAGTGCCTTAGAAAAAAGATATGTTACTGTGGCTATGCCATGTGATACCTGAGTACTTAGTTCTGCATAACGAATAGGAGAACCACTCTTGCTGAACTTTGTCTCTGTGCATATAGTTCAGATAGACTAAGCTGTCAGAGTCTTAATGTAAAAATGCAGTGGAATGTCATTTAATACACTTTTTTCTTTACAGGAATGATAGAAACTGCTCAAGTGGATGAAAGAGCAAGAGGCAATGGCTCCAGTCAGTCAGGAACAGCAAGGCGTGGTGTACAGATCATTGATGATGAGCCACAAGTACAGAGCAGTGGAGGGTGCTGTTCTTCTGGATAATTTTAAAACTGTGCATCACTGCCCTCTCAATATGAAGACTGCCATATTCTAAGTCACACATTCTTTACCAATGGAGTAATAGAATTAACAGTATTTCAAAATAATCACATGTAACACTGCAGAGACCTTAAGTGCTAAACTAGTGGCGTCTGTGACCAGAGAATTGGCATTTTCTACAGTGGTTAACAAAGCAATTACCAATGGCCTTTTTACATATTTTTCTTTAATGAGGAATAATATGCATGTAGAAAAGACCTACTTAAAGGCTTCATTTATATTCTTTTAAATCAGATCATTATTTAATAACTTATATACATTGTTGTTGGAATGGTATATGTTTTTGCAGCTCTTTGTATTTTGTGGTAGATGGAATTGTATCACTTCTAAAATGCAAATTTGATTTTTTTTTTTAAATTAGCAGATATCTGAAGTAATATTTTTGGAGGGCCTCCACAAGCCTATAACTCAACTACTTTGATATATTCTGTTCATCTGTATGCCAAGCTGATAAAATACATTGTAAATTACATATTAAATATTTTATCTGCTTTTACAGTTGCAGGTGCAGAAATATGTACATCAGTCTTGTCAGTGATTGTGAAGTGAATAAGTCAGTGAAAGATGCAAGCTTTTCATGTGCACTGTTAAATTGCTCATTCTATTCTCCTACCTGAAAACAGCTTTGTTTTGAGTACATTGATAGCTACAGCAATTTAATCCATTTCTGGCAAGCAGCAGTGTTTAGAGTGTCCCCTTACTGGAAGAGAATGCTTCTGTAGAGTGCTGTTTAACATTGAGGTGTTTGAGTCCCAGCTAAAACATTCGGTGCATGCACATCTTGCCACTGCAGTTATTTTGTCCTCTCAGAAGATCCCCAGAAAGTCAAAGCAACTTTAGCCCTCAGCTCTCTGGTAGCCAGTAAACCAGATGCATGGGAAACTCTTTAGCTGCTTTAATACATTTGTTTCCAAAGACAGGATTATAAACTATTCATGAGCATATTTTTTTCTCCCTGCAGGGCTTGAGTGAACAATTAATTGGCATTAACTAGAACTGCTTCTAATTTGGAGTGATTGAATTGAAGACATGAAACTTGCCAGATGTAGCTGTAACTTTGAGGATTCTAGGCAGAACTGAACTTATTCCTGACTTGCTCTTTCTCCTGTAAAGTATTTTGAAAAAGCCCACTTAAGTTTCAGGAGGAGGGTTTTCAGAAAAAATGTGTAAACTACTATCACAAAAGAACACAAATGGTGGTAGCTGAAACTTCAAAATGTTTTGTGCTCTGACTTTTTTTACTTAAGTTGTCATGCTTGGAAAACCAGTAAAGGTGATGTCTATGACAAAGTAGAATATCCTTGGCCTTCCTTTTTTCTGAAAGGTAGATTTAGTATTGCATATGAATGCACTGAATGGTGTGGGTATGTTCTGATACACAAAAAAAAGTAGTAGTAATGAATTAGTCTGTGTAAGAGAAGTGTGTTGTCTTCAATCTGATTTTTCTCTGAAATAATAGATGGCTTTGATACAAACTGATCATGGTGCGTTTTCTCCCTTGTTGCCTTAACTGTGGTGTAGATACTTTTTCTCAGACTACCATTGCTATGCTCTTCTGATGTGTTTGTATGCATGATGGAGAAAGGTGGTCTGTCCATGTTAGTGAAGATAAAGTTTCTTGGCTGTGCAGAGCTTTGGTGTGAATCTAAAATCCATGATTATATGTGTCTATATGTAGCAACACTGTTAACTTCCACATATCTAACAACAGTGAGCTCTGACAAAGTTGAAAACCAGGTCAGTTTGATCTAACATTGGTATCTGACAATCAGCCTTGTAAGTGATACAGTATTGATATGAGGAGTGAAATTGGCAAGTCTTGATGTTCAAGAATTGAATCTCCTCAGAACAGGAGTTTCAGGTTTTTTGATTCAAATTTAATTTTTTCCGTCTCTGCAACTAAAACCCCAAACAGCCCAACTTCAACTAGACTTAGTTGAAGCAGTGTGTAGAATGTATCTTTCTGTCAGCAGCTAAAGAGTTTTTAGTGTATTCTGTGGTAGGGGCATCCTAACAAAGGCATGTTGATACTAGCTCTTAAGTCTATTATGGAATTAAAACTATTACTACTGAAAACTTAGGTGGGGATAAAGAAGTCTACAATTTTGTAATACTAAAAAGGTTCTGGTTGCTATTAGCAAAATATTTTTTAAAATAAATTATCAAGTTACTTTTCTTATTTAAGTTACAACATAAAAAGTACTTACTGGAAACCTTCTCATCTAAGCTGTGGTTTGGTTGGACTTTATTTATGAAACTTAAAACCTGTGTTTTGCAGGGTATCATTATATAATCATACAAAAGTATAGCTTTGTGAAGTCAGGGAAGCTGGTTGAAGACTAGATAGAGGTGAGAACATGAATTGTTTAGACTGATTAACATAAGACTTCAGCTATTCATTGTTATCAGACCAAGTACAACAGTTGCAGGGAAAAGCATCTTTGTCAAAGATACTGAGAATGTTCTTTGCACTTGATACACAGAAAAGCACAAATAGCTTGGTTTTCTATATTTGAGCAGGATCTTACTCAAGTAACCTGGTGTTATGAGTATGTGGCTTGCTTTTCAAGGGTCTTGAATCTTGCATTTGATCTAGGTTGCCTGGATTGTATGTCTGAAGGAGAACTGTTTTCTTGTTGCTAACTTCTGTGGCTGTAAACAAGTAACCTATTTTTCATTCCTCAGAGAAGTGAAAGAGAACAAGGCTGGCTCTCTTTAGAAAGTACCTCTGTTGTGGGACAGATAGAGCCAGCCAGACAACCGCTACAGCATTTGTGTAAGTCAACACTGAGCACACTTCCTCAGGGTATGTCTTGACAAATATTACTCATGTACACACTAAAATAAAATGATCTAACTTGCTACAAAAACCTTTCTAAAAGAGCTTTAAGTGCTTGCTCACAGTCTTGGTGCTGCTACTATGAATACACGAACTACCTACAAAACTTCATCACTTGCTGAAATAAAACCCAACAAACCAAAGTCCAATCACTTTAATGCAGTAGTATGTGTCTCTGCTGGGAGTTATTTATGGACACTATAATGGATTTAGACTTTAGTTCAGAAGCTATAAAAGATGGGATAGACTGATTCAAACAAGGATACTCAAATTCAGATATGTAGTATGTGGACATGAATGTAGCTAGCTGCAAAGATTGGGAGGTATGACTTCATCTGCTTAGCAGTGATCTTGCACCTGATTCCAAAATGGGGGTATCCAGTGTCCAGATGAACTGTATGGGATGGTCTCTTGAAGCAGTCAGGTAACTGAGTGATTCCTTGATTATGTTACATGCTTTTCTCGAGTGTTCACACATTGTGGACAGATGTTTTTGCATCCTACCACGTTGAAAAGTATCCCTTACCCCTTTTTATCCTACCACTTTTATTGTTCAGGTGTTTAACTTGTATCTCTGCCTACAGTTCTTTAAGAACTTAGTAATTAAATTTCTCCTTTAGTTTCCAAACCAAATGGAAAATGCTTTCCAGAAAGGTATGAAGTCATGGAAAGTGGTTATACCTCAAATGGAATTCTCCAAAAATGTTGGATACTGTCAGAAAAAAAGAGTTTAAATGCAGGTCAGGAATCTTCATAAGCTGAAAGCAGTTAAGTGATACAAATAGTAGTGTATGGGAATAAAAGTTGGAGCCAGCCATGTCTCATTTTTCTGCTTTTAGTGGAATAAAAAGGAGAGGTAGGGGAAAAAAGGAATGTTGGAAAAACCGAGGGTGCTGTAGTAGGCTGCTGAGTGAGGTGTTGAGTTAACCTTTTCTGTGAGTTGATAGTGAGTCTCAGCAATGGCAATACCTTTTCAGGACTTCTAAGACCACTTCTTGGGTTGTTCTTCTGTGGAACACCATTTTTGTTTCATTAAAGAGAATGCAACTAACTGAGCAGGCTTTCAGTCACAATACTAAACCTACTTAGAACTTATTCAAATATGCTAATTTATGATGTATTTACATTTCACTGACTTTGTTAATCTTAGTGCGCATCAAATCCTAGGATCTTTTCCCTTGAGAAGTCAGGAAGTATATCATGCTATGAGGATAACTTTTACTACAGTTGTGTCAAGGAGTTGCAGATGATGACCAAGATCATTGCCAGTACTTGCTGTGCAAGCTCAGCTAGTTCACTAGCTCTTAACTGTGCTGGGCACTGCTCCTGCTACTCTTTGGAGGATTCTGCTCAATACCAAGATTTTCTTTCTATGTAGGCAAGCCTGTACATCTCCATGATGTAGCTGTCTATTAAATTTGGGCTTTTTCTATAAAATAACAATGTATACTCTTTGCTCCTGTGGTTTTTTTGGAGCTGTCATTGGCCCCTGTATTGAGCAGAATGAGATGGAGATGATCTTGAGAGTTGTGGGGAATCTGGAATGTTTCTTGTCTTGAGATGGCTTGAAAAGTGAGAGTCTATGAAAATGTCACCATTATGCCAAAGTATTATTCTGTCTAAGATAACAGAAAACAGTTTGGCTCAGGGAAATTTTTACTGTAATATGATTAAAATGATAAATTGCTCTACTTCTAAAATGAAAACTTATTTCAAGATGATCTCTATAGTCTTAATTTTTTTATTTTAGACTTAGGTTTGCATAACTTGGCCAAAGTTAAGCAAATTAATTGCCATGTTCTACAGCCATAAACTAAAGTTTGATTGTTGGGAGGAACTGCATACTTGTTCATATTCCACTTGCCAGTTTAGAGCTTAGCTTGTGTTTATTCAATGCCAGGATGTTGAAAGATAGATTAAAACAACTATTTTTTCAGTCTATTTCCACTGCTTTGTGCACTCAGGCAAGTAACATGGACCTGATGCAGCTGCAGGGTCACTGAAAGGAGGGCTTCTCTTTCTGTTCCTGCTTCTTGGCTGCATTGATCCTTGTTGCTAAACTACTGCTACAGGAAACATTGGATGGTCTGCAAGGAAGGAAGTGCACATTCTCTCCTTGCTTCTCTAGCTCTTCTAGACAGTGATAGGCACTACAGCAGTAATACCAGTTCCTTTCAGTTTGATAATATTTTTTTCCTCAAGAGGAGCTTTTCTTACATGTTGACAGGTAATTTTGTTTTCAGTATATCTAGTCTCACTGATCCCTTCCAGAGGTTTTAATTCTTTGTTGTAGGTTATCCAAAAGATACTAATTTTGAAAGCATGACAAGGAAGGATGATGAGTAGCAGTTTTACAGCAGTCTTCCCTAACAACTGGTCATATCCCATCTCCAAAACAGTGAAGAGAGGATATTGAAAGTTTAATGATGAGTCCTTGCCGCCTCTCTGACTCCTGATTCTTGGCCATTGGAAGTGACGTGTAAGAAATCCCAGTTGAAAGGATTCGAGAGAGCAAGGACTATCTCCTCCTCTGTTGCAAATAGTTGATACCCTATGACAGATCCAAACTCGCATTTTTGAACTGTTGAAACTGTTAAATTGCAGGCCCTTCTTCAAGTTAACCATCACTTAATTCTGAAAAGTCAACAAATTTGGGACTTGCAGTGGAAGAGAGCAACCAGTTTCTTTTTCAGAACAGGAAACTTAAAACTGCCTAATCAGGCTTGTTTTAGTAAGAAGAGAAAAGCATGTGATACCTAAATCTTAAGTGCTGCCAGTGCTCTTTGATCATACAGGCATTATAATGATTGTCTTACTGGATTTTTCTCATCAGATAAGCTCATTGAGTTATCAGTGTCACTTAAATAGAAAGAAAACATTAGCAAGGCAAAAGCCAATGCTGAAAAGGATGCAGCATTTTTAATGTCAGACAACATTGAAAAATGTTATAGGAATATTCTATTTGGCATTTGTGGATAAAAGAAATTTTGTAAAACCATATTAAAAAAATATCTGGCAGAAGCTTCACAAATGTTAACTTTCCCAGTGCATTTCTGCATCTGGAGTTCTTAAATACATCTTGGTATAGGTTATATACCAGTGCATTTACAGGAAGCTAGTCCTGTGATAAATTAATTCCAAATGGTCAATCAAGTATAAAAACAAGATTTTTTTTTATCATGGCTGCTGGTTTATCAGTGCCTAATATTAAAAGTGGAAATGCATGGAAATGGATCAATGAGGCAAAAAAAGGTATACTGAAAATCAGTAAGAAAGGAAACATTTGTCACTTCTTACAGAATGTTACGGAATTTGAAACTTGATGACAGTCTATAATAAAGGGGCCCTGAAAGTTAGTGGAAATTGGGAGCAGTGACTGAGACCACAGGTTTTTTATGTTACACATAAAATATTTCTGAACCTACCTGAGCATGATATGTCAAAAAATGGCTTTAGGATGTCAAACCAGGCTCACTGAGGTTGCTGTAAATTATGCTAGCATATACCCCAGAGATTGTAGTGTGAGCATATCCCCAGTAAAATACAACTTTGATTCTCAACACTGCTCTTTGGCATCTCAGAACACAGGAAGGAGCAGTTGCTGATGAACCACATTTATATTTAACAGTCGCCTCAGGGATGCTGCTTGTATGCAGCAAAACAAAGTCAAACATGGAACCAAGGCTAAAGTGGGAATTTTCCACCAACAATGTGTCTGTAACCTGCTGCTGTCCTGTCTTCACCATGAGTGCTTGTTTGTGCTTCCCTAGTGAAAACTGCTGGTGTGCTGATGCAGATTTGAACGGGGTGGACATTGTGAATGAAAACAGCAAGCAACAGGCAAAGCACGGCAAGATGAGACCAATTAGCGTGTTTCGGCTTTGGCTGTTCTTAGGCCTTTCGCCTGCAATTCTAAAAAGTCAGCAAATCTATCCTACTACCTTCTTGTCACAGAATCACTGAATGGGTCAGGTTTGAAGGGACCACAGTGGGTCATCTGGTCCAGCCTCGCTGCTCAAGCAGGGTCATCCTAGAGCACATTACATGGAATTGTCCAGACAATTCTATAGTATCTCCAGTGAGGGAGGCTCCACAACCTCTCTTAAAAGTATTATCTAGTTAGTGAGTTTTTTGGGTTTTTGTTCAAGAAACTAAAATTCTGAGTCTTTTAGAGTAAATGTAGTTCCTTCACAGATACAGTCTTTCCAAAATCTGTCAGTGTTTCATTAAAGGTGCTATATTAAATGGTGAAGAGCAAGTGTTCTGCTTGTAGTTAACACCCTACAGAGTCCTATGGTGAATATTTCAAATACCTAGAGGCAGCAGAGAATCTGATACACTTCTGAAGTCCATCTACTCTCCCACTATTTTGTGACATAGAGTAATTGCAAAACAATTCTCAACTGTAAGATGTGCCCATCCTGAAGTTGGATTGAGGCTTAAAATTACTCCAATCAAGGTGACTCCAAGGAATCCTTTCAGTATGTGAGTACTGCAGTGCTTAGCACCATGTACACCTATTCTTTTTCAGAGAATTAGGCATTTCAGCCTGTATGGGAAATGGAGTGATCTCTGAAGTGCTTTATGGTGGCAAATTAAGATCAGGAAGTAAACTCTGACTACCCTCTCTGTAAAACAATTGTGCTGTTAGTTTTCTGCTCTTTCCAGGAAATGTTGTTTGTTGGCATTATGATGTATATGTTGAAGCGATGGGGTTGCAACTATTTGTCTTCCCCTCTGCATTCATAGCTCAGGCAATGCTCCTGTGCCAATCGGCAAACAACAGATCAGTTTCTGTTTAGTCATCAGTCTCGGATAGCTTCCAACTACCCTCTGTGGAGGCTGATGCAATCATGAATTTCTCCTTGCATGACAAATGCAGAGCATTCATGTAGTATCTGCTCTGCTTCTTTTATATTCAAAAACCCCACAATTTTATGCCCTACTGAGAAAACAAAGCTATTGTAAAGTGATGGCCAGTTACACCAACCATAATGTTTTATTATGTGACAACTCCTGTATGTTTTGGGTTGATTGATATTCTGGAATTGTACTGATACACAGATTTTAAAAAATCAAGTTCACAAACATGAACTCAGTGCTGTGCTTAAGGATATACAAAATGTGACAGCAAATGCTTCAAGAAATCTCATCATCCAGAATACTGCCTTCATGTCTTGTTACATTTCCATGCCTTCACACTCTAAATACCAATAAATGCTGCTGGGGAAAGGCATTTCCTCCCTTCCTTTGAATTTTGGTCTATGTATATTTAGTTTGTTTGTCCCCATCCGTGTCTAACCTTGTGGCAGAAGGCAGCTAAGCCTGGAACAGTAGTCTATCTGCACGTTCCACTCGTACAAGTTAGTGGAGTTTTTATGTTTTCTTTGAGAAGCAGGTTAGAAAGGCTGTCATATCTTTATCTCTCAGTTTCTGCTTTGAGGTAGAAATAACTGGTAAGTACAGAAGATCCTAATTGGTCACAGAGGCTACATTTTTACTGGCAAATAAATTAGGCCAGGGTGCATAAGGAGCTCTGTCCTTGGGAGCAGATGGCACAGTGCAGCTTTAATCCAGGTGCTTTAGTCTTCTTCTGCCCTTTAAATCATATTTACATGCTGCCTGCTTGGATTGGCTGTGCTGTTCCCAACACTGTTTCTAGGTATTAGTCTGAGTGTGTTGTGGTTTTAGTAG